>VZSE01011628.1:157203-178046 GCA_013398275.1 Promerops cafer | reverse complement strand
TGGCGGGGACTCGCCCCTCCCGTGCTGTGCTGTGCTGTGGGATCCCTGTGCCCTCCCACAGCACCGTGTGCCAGCCGAGAGACCATCTGGGATGCCCAAGCCACTGCTGCCAGAATGGGCATTGCTGGGGCTGGAGGAGCTGGGGCACAGGCACTCCGGGGCACTCCGGAGCTCTGGGTGATCCCCAGGGCCACCAGCGCCACAGAAAGCTGGAGGCCAAGAACAAAGCTTTTCTTCCACCACCCTGGGGCCCTGTGGGGAGCAGCAAGGGGCTCGGCAGGAGAGCAAAGGCTCAATCCCTAAATAAACTGTAAGAGAAGGAGTGTACACGAGCTCGTACACACTGGGGCTGCTTCAAATGTGCAGGATGCTGCTGGCTCCACTGTGCAGAGCGAGCAGGGCACTGCGCCTGCTGCCACTCTGCAAACCCAGCTTTGATAACTGAGGAAGTCAAACTTAGCCTGAAGTTTCCTTTATAGGTTAACTGAGGTTAATTGTGTGAGCTGCAAATGAAAATATCTTGCTCATAAATCCCCAAACCTCATTAAAGAGGATTAAATGATACAACTACTTTGTAAATCATAAAATTTCACACAAACCTCTCATAAACAAACACGAGGCCCCTGACATGCTCAGTCTTTGCTGGTGCAGGTGCTTGTTCCAGGAGCAAGGAGAAGCCAAGCACCCAGCTTCGTGCAGCCACGAGGGTGGGCACTGCTGGCAGTGGTGGCACCGGGGGCCCGTGGCTGCGTGCCCAGTGCTGCATGGGCAGAGTCGGCCCAGCCAGCGCCCCGGGAGCCCGGCTCAGCCGGGTGTGAGAGCACAGCCAGAGAGCCCTGCTGGGCACAGAGCGGCGCCAGCTCCCAGCGCTGGGCATCCTGCTCCACCTGAGCCAGCAAACAGAGGCAAATTGGCGTCCCCTAGATCTGGGTAATGCCAGGGAAATTCTGCAATAGCCACCTTGGCTCTGAGCCACCACTGATGTTTTTTCTTCCAGAAAGATTGTGTTGTGCAGCTCCTACAGCAATAATCTGTTTCATCCTCACTGACTATCCCCAAGCAGCACTAAATACAGCGGGGAGGGGGAGGTACAGAGAACAGCCCCAGAACCAGAGAGCAGCACCCAAACGGGAGGGCAGCACCCGAGGCAGGCTCCGTGGGCAGGCACTGCCAGCAGCAATAGTGCTGCTCCCAGGAGGAATGGGGTTCACAGAAGTGGAGTTCTGGCCAGAATCGTCACGGCCCTGCAGGGATGCTGCTCCTCTGCCACACAGAAAAGGCATAAACCACCCAAATCTTAATGAGCAATTAAAAGCTAATCAAAGGCAAATCTGTCAGATAAGGATAGCTCTGCATGTTTTTACTTGGCTTTGCATCTATTTGTGGAACAAAACATATTGTCAGCGAGATTTGTAGCACTGAGATTTGCATTGTGGTTCCTGGATCTAATTCAGCTCTCTGTCGATGGGTTGGGAAGGATGGGATTCTTCTGTTAACAGCAGCCTTTAGTTTAGATTTAAGCTAACGTACGTGCTCTGTAAATACTTGCATGTGCCAGGCACATTTCCTTAAGTTATAATGATGCTGTGAACTGCTGTCAGTTCTCTGCTCTCTCCCAAAATTCCCTCCATCCAGCCACTGGAGCAGGGATGCTGGTGTCCCCAAGCATGGCTCAGCCCTGGCCGTGGAACTGCATGGGGCACTGTCCCCCCACCCTACAGCCATGGTTCACAGGGTCCTGCACTGCCCCTTACACTGGGGCTCAGTTCAGTATCTGTTGGGGTTTTAGCTTTGATTGGCTTAAAAAAAAAATCTCTAAAAATTGTTAAAGAAAAAGACCAAAAGGCTTGCATACAGTGTGATCCAGTGGTGACTCTTTTCCAGGCCCACTGTATTATGTGCAGTGAAAGGCTTGGTGGTTCTGCCCACTCCCCTGCACTCCAGTCACCACCAGTAATGGATCTGACATTCCCAGTTCAGAAGACGTGTATCTGCAGTGTTTTGCTGAGCGAATGCTGCTCTCTGAGATCTGAATAGGAACAGACTGTTCCGAGTATCTTCCACATTCCTGATCTATTGATTAACCTGGGAGTGGGAATCTATCTAGAAACACTCTCCCAATTCACTCAGTCTACATCACTTCAGCTTCCTAACTAAATCCCTTCCAAATCCTTGCAAAAATCTAACGGAGAGCTGGCGCTCTGGGTGGAGGAGCCGCAGCCTTACTCAGCCAGTAAATGGCGTGTGAATATGAGGGAGCCTATTGTTGCCCAACACAGTCCCATCAATAATAGATTCACAAACCTCCGAGGGAGCTAAAAATTTCTCCTTTAGGTATGAATTATGGATGCAGTTTAGTGTAATGTAGACATATCTCAGAGGTTTTTCCCAGTTTATATGCTAGTAAAAGCCAGCAATTTGCTTGTGTTCTGTCTATAGGTTTTGTAAAATAAAGAAATCCTCTCTTCTGCAATAAATTCTAGTATTAATGAAGGTGAAGACAAATCTTTAACATGCATTTTATGCACAGGATGTGTGTGTCCAGGTGGGAGGTGTGCAGGGCTGCCAGTGGTGGTCCAGTGCCAGCAGTGCTGTGGCAGCACCCAGCCATGTGCTACAGGCAGTGGGAGCGAGGTGTGCCCAGTGCCAGAGCAGCCCCAGCCCCACAGGGCCACTCACCTCCTCCCTGGGGCAGGTGGGCTGAGAGGGTCTCTGCCCCAAGTAGATTTTGGATGTGGTGGGGCAGGGGAATGGAGTGACACCGAAGGTGCTGAGCACTGCCTGCTCCAAGGGGCTGCCAGCACGGTGTCCTGCTGCTCCACAAAGGGCTAGGGGCTGCCAGCACGGTGTCCTGCTGCTCCACAAAGGGCTAGGGGCTGCCAGCAGGGGTGGCCCTCAGCACAGAGGGTCAGCAAGCAAGTGGTGCCAGTGCCTACTGCCAGAGGCTCCCACTGCCCAGCACCTGCCCCTGATGCCTTAAGGCATCACCCCTGTCCTGATGAACAGCCCCTGGCCCCACAGATCTGTGGGAGACACTTGACAAGCCCAGAGCATCTCCAGGGGTCAGGAGGCTAATGCTTTTTTTAATACCCTCTAATAATTAATACTCTATCTGTACAATGAAAAATCGTTATAAAAAGATTGGTTATAACTAAGTAGCTCCTTCTCAAGCACAGAATGAGCAGCAATCCCGAGGGCTCAGCTTCTGTCAAAAAAAATCCATAGCTGCAGATTCATGTCAGCGTTTCCTAGAGCTCCAAAAACCACAAAGCGACCAGTGGGAATGAACCGACGCTGGCAGCTGTGGGCCCTGGCAGGACCAGCACAGCAGAAGCCCCTCCAGGGTGCTGTGGGGTGCTTCAGGGTGCTGTGGGTTGCTGCAGGGTGCTGCTGGGTGCTGTGNTGCTGCAGGGTGCTGCAGGGTGCTGTGGGGTGCTGCAGGGTGCTGCTGGGTGCTGTGGGGTGCTGTGGGTTGCTGCAGGGTGCTGCAGGGTGCTGTGGGGTGCTGCAGGGTGCTGCAGGGTGCTGTGGGGTGCTGTGGGTTGCTGCAGGGTGCTGCAGGGTGCTGCAGGGTGCTGCAGGGTGCCATGCAAGCCAAGCAGCAGCGCTCTCTGTCTTGGCTCTCGGTTCCGTCCCTGGTGGGAATCCCAGCTGGTCCTTTGCGAGTGGCAGAGGGGATTCCTTATGGAGCCAGGGCATTGCAGGATCCACTGTGGTGCCAGTGCCAGTGGCTGGCTGTCCCCACGGTGCTGGCATTGACATCAAACAGGGGACACCAGTAGTTCTGCAGCCTCTCCAGCCCCGCTGGAGTGAGTATCACTAGTCCTGTCGCCTGGGGGTGACCCCAACAGAGCCCTGTCACCCAGGATAGGGGCAGGGCATGGCTGCTGTCCTCTGTGGGAGGAAGTTCACAGCAACTGCAGCACTTCCACAATCTGGGGCCAGAACTGTAGGGAAATTCCCAGTTTTCCAAAGGCATTGGCCTGAAATGCAGTTTATACACAAAATCTTTGTCATTTCCTATCAGCCATAAAGAGGGTCTTTAAGCACATCTCTTGCAGACATAATGTTTCAATTTGCAAGTTTAATTTTTTTCCATTTTTTTCCAGAGAGGCGTTGTCAAATATGTATTTATTTTTTAAAGAAAGAACAAACTTTTATAGACCTTCTGCAAAACCTTGTAAAAATATAATCTCTCCTTGTGCCAGACAACTGGTGCCTGCTGACTCAATTGCTTTTATATATGACAAGGCTTGAAAAAAAAGATTGCTACTGCCTAACTCCGAGCAGATTGGAGTGAAGTGCGGGACTCATCCATCAGAGGTGCCATGTTGGGTACGTGGAATGCAGAGCCCTGGGGCTGGGAGCATCATGATGGTTTTCTCCTAAATCTTCCCTTCAGCCATTGCACTGAAGGGCTGAGTGCTCCTGGCTGCTGCCGAGCAGCCAGGGCAGCATCATCACAGGGTAGTACCCGGGTGCTGTGAGTCAGACGCCGCTTCCAGCTGCTGGCGGCTGCTTGTCAGGCAGAGTAATTGCAGGCATAAACTGTCTTCAGTTTAATAAATATGCAAAACAGTGTTTAACAGCCCTGAAACAAACTGCTGAGCGGCGTGGCCCACAGAGCTAATGTCATCCTCCCCCCCAGCGCCGCAGCCAGGTGCGGGCGTGTTTGGGGGTGTCACATGTGCTGCACCCACTGCTGCATCCCTGCTCCACTCCACGACCCCAGGCTCAGTGTCAGTGCTCAGTGGGCTCCTGTCCCCTGGGTTAGGACTAAGTGAGCTTGGGGGCAGCATCCTGCTCGCACAGGAGACAGGGGGTCTCTGCTGGAGGAGGAAGAGCCAGGCTGGAGGTGGGTGTGATGGGAGTCTTGTCAGTTAATAAATTGAGGAGGTGACAGCCCAGTGCTGTGCTGAAGTGTCGGGGTGGCATTTCCTGGAGGTTTTGTGGTGCGTGTACTTAGGCAGGAGCATTGATCTCAGCCCAGCGGGAGCAGCACGGGAGCCACTCAATAGGTGTGTTATTCACGGGCTGTGCTCATACCCAGTGAGGGCTCGTGAATAAGTGGCCTTGGCTGGGGCCAGAGGTCACACTGCTCTGCCATGGTGGATGCCTTTTGAAATTGCTGGATTTGAGTTGTCAGTGTTTCATTCCAATGGGTCCTATGGGTTACCTGTCCTTTGCTTCCCACTTTTCCACCGCCTCGGCCTGGCACATCCAGTGGGCAGAGCCACACCGCTGCTGCTGTTTTCATATTCCCCTTCCCTTAGAGCAAAGTTGTGTCCCAGGAAAGTCCCCATCTGCCCTCCAGTCACCCCTTTCTGCCAGTGGGGCCCTGGCTCTCACGCTGCCGCCAAGGGAGCCAAGGGCTGAGCAGCTCTGTTGAGTGGGCCAGCGCAGGTCAGTGTGGGTTGGCGTGAGTCAGCACGGGGGTGCAGCCCAGCCCCAGGCTGCAGCCTGCACAGTGACTGTGGCACCTTGCAGGGACTTGGTTTGATGCTGCAGCAGTGGCCCCTGTCACTGCAATGGCTTTCTTGCACCGGACCCTGGCATCACCAAGCACTCCAGTGCCACTGGTGCCTGCTCCTCCTGCTCTGGGGCCAGAGACAAGTAAGGGGTGGGAGGGGGCAAGTGAGACCACTCAGTCCATCTTTGCCACTCTCTGAGGGGGGAAGAACTTCCTCCTAGAAAAGCTGCTCCCTGCTTCTGTTGCCTGTGTCCAAAACTCAGAGTTGGAGAGATCTCCCTGTGCCGCAGAGCTGGTGTCAGGGGCCAGCCTGCAGTGGGGGGTCCGGGCGAGGTGCATCCATCCCATCAGCTGCCCGAGCCTTTGGCTCAAGCCTGCAGCAAGCACAGCATATCCCCTTGCCTAGAGTGCCCATGGGGACCCGCAGCATGAGAGGGCTCCAGTTACAGCAGCCAGGCTGAACTGGGGAGTGTTTAACTGACTAATTAAGCACAGACCTTGCATGTGGGGACTTCCTGAACAGGGAGATACCAGGGGGACATTTCTGACGGATGCTCTACAGCTGAAAATTAATTCTTTGAGATGTTGTGTGGATTAAAAGGCAGAGCCAGGCTGGAGCTGGTAATTAGCAGCTCTGGGATCGGGCAGTCCCAGCTAACGGAGCTGCTGCTCCAGGGTGGAGACCTGCCTGGAAAGGAGCTCTGCCCTGGCCAGAGGGCAGCAGGTATGCTGGGGATGCTGAGGACACTGGGGTCAGGTCTCCACCACGGATGTCTGAGCCCATAACCAACACACAAGACCAGAGGTGGGCAGAGGAAGCATAACCCCATCCTTGGAGGCCCACTCAGGGGGCTCAGATCCCAGAACCAGGGATGGGAGCTGCCAGGCCCTGTGGTGGGAGGGGGCAGGAGGTGGCCCCCTCTCCTTGGAGTGCAGCTGCCCTGGAGATGGGTGAGACCCTCTTGGCCAAACAACTCCCACCACCCATGCTGATGCTGAGATGTTCTGAGGGAAAGTGTCAGCACTGATGAAACTCTCAGTGGAAAATACTGGCAATGATTTGAGGTATAAATGCCAACTTTCATTACAGGTCTCCTGGCTGTTTTGTTACAGCTTCCCTGTAGCATTTTCTCTTCTATGAGACAAGTTCACATTCACACTCTCACTGAAACATTCCTCCCTCAGCCTCTGAACTCACTTTCTCCTCAACTGCCCCATCCACAAGACACATGAGAATTTGACTTTGTCCTGGTTTGTGATGACCAACAGTCATGGAAGATCTTTGCCCAGGAAGAGAAGTGAGTGGACCTGAGAGCCCAGAAATCAGGAATCTGCAAAGCTCTGGTAGGAAATGAGCTCTGAGCCTGCAGAGCTGAAGGACAGAGCAGGAGGGGAAGGTGTTGTACAGCAGAGATGGGGGGATCCTCCGACCCCTCCAGGGAGCGTGGAGGCTGCTGAGCTGCTGCGTGATGAATGAGAAACCCAGGGATTACAATAATTTTGTTAAAGGGTTCTTAGCTCTGCTCTGCTCTTTTGATTAATGGGATTTTGTGAAGAGTGCAGGGAAAGGTCATCTGACACGTGTTCAACAGCTGATGACATTATTCAGCTCAGCCAGGGAATTGCTGCTCCCAAACACCTGCCAATGTGCTTCACTGGCAGCTGTGAGAGTCCTGCAGCATCTCTCCAGCTGCACCGGGCATCCCGAGCACCTCCACAGGGATGAGTAATGCCTCCAGACAAGCCTTGTTACCTGCCTGCTGGACGGGGTGGCACAGTCACCCTCACCACCCTCATTACACTTCCTGGGAAGGGCTGTTAATTGACCGACTGTCTGTGCTTCCCGTCACAGGCAGACGTGTGGTACATCATATATGTTACATACATTATATACAATACATTGCACAGAGCCAGTAGCTGTCTGCCAGGTCCGTGCCTGCCTGATCCCTGGCTGCAGATGCCTGTGGAGCTCAGTGGCTCAATTCCCTGGCACTGATTGGTTTGAGACCTCAGCCCTGCACAGCCCGGCCCAGCTGGGATTCCCTGAGTCAGACTCATCCCAGTGCTGCTGCTCCCAAGCCAAGCTGAGTTGCTGCCAGGTGCTGGCCCTATCCCTCCTGATCCATGGAGCACCCTCTGGAGCACATCCCAAAAGCGTGAGGAGATGAGGCAGTGATCACCAGCGCCATGTGTAGATCTCACCTGAACAGCCCTCACTGACGGCTCCCAGCAGAGCTGGCCGAGGCTCCTGACATCCCTTCATACGCTCTGTTCATCTGCTCTCTACCACCTACCAGCTTCCCTGCCACTGGGAAGCACAGTGCCACTGGAGTTGTGCCTCAGTGCCACTGCCTGCCCCAGGCTTGCACCCAGAGCAGACACTGTTCTGGGGTGCACCCACATGGGGCACAGGCATGCTGGGGGGAGCCTGGTGCGCCCAGGTGCTCCTCGTGGTGCATCTGGCAGAGGCTGACACGCTGCCACACTGGGCTCGCATGCACTGGTGCTGAGGCTGGAGCGTGGTCGACGGCAGTGCCAGCCCGGGCTGGTGCTCATTTTAATTGCAGGTTGTTTCCCCAGGGGTGCTGAGTTCTCCACAGGAATCGATGTTTAGCCTGAAGCCAATTAAATATCACAGTATCTCTTAAAAACGGTGCATATTCAGTGTCTGGCAGTCCCTCTTCTTCCAGGTGAGGATGTTCCTGGTGGCTGGGGGACACAGGTCAGTCATCAGCAGGATCTGTACACAGTCATGTCTGTGGGCATTGGCACAGCCTGGTGTCCTGGCAGACTCGTGTCGGAGGTGTTATTCCTCCTTCCCTGTGCTGTGTCTCTGATGAGTCCTGTCCCCATCCCAGGGGCTCAGCACCAGTGTGGAGAAGCAGGGGTGCCCCTTCCCCATTCCTCATGTTCTGCAGCTTCCACTGTTCTTCCAGTAACAAAACTTCTGTATTGTGATATGATAATCTGCTGGGTGTAAATGGTTTGTCCAGCCAGCCCTGCAAATCACCTCTTATCATCACACTCAATGGGCTGTGTCAACCCAATTTCACAGACAAACGCTTCTCTCCCTGACCATGGGCACTGACATGGATAACTCTGATTTACAAAGCCAATAAAAATAAAATCACTAAGAATTACTAAGAACCACTGACTTAATATAGGAGATTAGAATCTCCAAATTTAGGGTGACTGAAAACCATTTGATACATGAACAGTGGCGAATGGGTTATAGAGATGTCAGCCATGCCAGGGTCAGGTGCCACAGTGCCATGATTTATCGGTGAGAGAAGGGCTCATTGGAAGTTACCTTTGATGCTTTCCACAGAGGCCAGATTATTTATATCAGTTTGTTTGTCGTCTTTTACTTTTGGGGTCAACCAAAATTTTTTATGGTAAGAAAAACCTCAGCATCCTGTTCATTAAAGTAGCAAGGTCAGGCCAAAGGGTGGAATTGAGCTGGAAATAATCAGGTTGGTATGATTAACTCCAGCCTCACTGCCACTCAGAGTGAGCCTCCGGCACAGCCAGGCTTCAGGGGACAAAGCACCGGCCACCAACCACAGGCAGAGGCAACTCCAAAAACCACACATCAATAGGCAAAGGAGGTGATGTACAGCAAGGAGAGAGAGTGCCTGTGTTTCTTACCCCGTCTCTGTCTCTCACTGGGTGCTGCTCCTGCCTGGGGAGGGTCCCAGGGTCCCCGTGTGCCCTGCAGGGGTGAGAGGGCACCCAGGGAGCTGCAGGAAAACCCCAAGAGCTTCCGCTGGGATCCCCCTGCCTGGGGAGCTCAGCCTCTTCCCACTTCTTTGCATGATTTTTACCCTTAAAGGTCTTCCTGTTCTGTCCCTTGACCTGCACCCTGTTTGCAGATGTTTGCAGATGTTGTTTGCTGTCACAGCAGATTCTCCAGGCTGAAGGCCTGCCCTTCAGGGCAGGAGATCAGGGGGCTGCACCCTCCACGGGCACAGGCACAGCCAGAAAAGGGAATCCATGAGCCAGATGGCAGCACAGTTCCCAGGTGCTGGTTAGGAGGGATGGGAAATTGCAAATGAAAGGCTTGTGTAGACTTTAAACTTCACTCTGCCTTCATAAAGGTGTCAGCTGGAATTATTTTGGGCATTTACTTGCGTGGTCTAGTGCATCACTAGCTAAAACAGTTTTTTTTAAATAATGGAATTTGCTGCTTGGCTCATGCATAAAAAATAGCAGGAATGCGACCCAGTTGCATAATTTTTTAGTAATAAATAGAGTCAAAAGTGTTGAGCTCAGCTGCTGGCACAGTGAGACACCCTGAGTGGGGGCAGAAGGCAGGGCGCCCCAGGGGGCAGCCCCTCATGACATATTGGGAGCACATCCTCAGGCAGCATGGAGGGCGGACCCTGGGAATGTGGCACCGCAGTGGCCAAAGCGTCCTGTGCCACAGGGGGACCCTTCCCCATGGGGCTGCCTCGGCTCCATGTCACTCCTGCAGCCACACGTCCTGCACCCCTCAGTCCCAGCGTGGCAGTGCTCCTCTTCCCGCTCCACCCGTGCGTCGCCAGGAAAGGAGATTCCTCCGGGAGGAATGCGGAGCGTGAGCCGTTCATCTCTGCGCTGTTCAACTACTGCTGCGTGAAAGACCTTTCTACAGGAGCTCCCACAGACGTTTGCTGGACACAGCCCAGCATGAATGGGGCACTCCTGAGCCTGCCAGGAGGGAGAGGTGCGGCTGGAAGGACGTGGCAGGAAGGCCAAGGCCAAGGCCAAGGCCAAGGCCAAGGCCAGCCCTTGGGGCGCCGCTGGTGCCAGGAATCTCCCGTGCCCCGGCACCGCTATTGGGCTCAGCGGGGCCCGGCTGCTCACAGGCATCACCAGGGGTCTCTGAAGCTGTGGGTGGACACAGGACCAAAGGGACCCCCATTTCAGCCTCCTGCTGACTGGACAGGCTCTCCTGCCCCGGCACACCGGGACGTGTGCTCCCCTTGTACTGCTGACCATTACAAAGGATTGCAGCGACTCATGCTACCTGTGATGAGCCTGGGGAGAGGCACGGGGTCTGGTTAAGGCCCCTGAGAAGCCATTCTGTTCCTCATGCCTGGAGTAGGCCTGGGGGCTGGGGGAGGGCACAGACAGAACCCCAATACAATGCCACTGAACCCAGTGCAGGAGTCTGGGGCATGGACAGGCTGGTACTGGCCCTGGCCCTGCTGCCCTGTGCCGTGGGGTGCTCAGAGCCCAGGGACTGCAGCGGGCAAATGCCCTGCCCGAGGCAGAGCAAAACCCTGAGCACAGGGCCAGCAGCCCCTCCTCCTGCACAGAGGCCGTTGTATAAGAAGTGGCATTTTGATTGATGCCATTTGACATATGGAGAATTCCCCACAGCGGGCAGTCACTCACCCAGCTGATTACAAACTCTGACTTCTTTCTCTAATTAAAACTGTCCCTCCCATTTTAATTCCTTTTCCCCAAACTCCCTGCTCTGGATCATCTCATAATGTGACACTAACTGCCTGAGACAGGCACCAGGGATGCCCCACGCCCAGCTCTGGTGCCATCGAGCACAGATCCCAGCCCAGCCCAGTGCCACAGGCTCAGGGCGTGAGGGGACACCCCTGACACCCCTGATCCCCTACAGGCTGCCTGCGATGCAGTCATCAGGGCCTCTGCCCTGGCCAGATGTGACCCAGCCCAACCAGATGGGCCCCTGCCCCTGCTCCAGCAAAGGCATGTCCCACTCTGCCCCTGACTGCTGTCCAGTTGTGCCCATGGGGACACTCAGCCCACAGCCCAGTCCTTGCAAGCCCAAGGTCTGGATTTTTGGTGGGCATCAATTTGCAATGGCCTGACCAGGAGTATTCCTGCACAGCTTCCCCTGCATCAAGAAGTCACATTTAATGACTTAGTTGCAGCAATTTCCCTCTGTCCCCAAATCCCACACTGGATAGGAGCCATTCCAATCAAATCTCTTCCCTTAAAACCATCCCACCTCCCTGCAGGCAGGGCAAACAGGGTGGGCTGGCAGGCTCAGCTGCAGACCACATTTCAGCTTTGTCTGGTTAGAGCTCACCGAAGCAGGGTGAGTAAACCAGGGTAAAACAAGCTTTCTGAAGGAAGGCAATAGTCCTCCTGGGGGCTGCTGAACTCGACAGGTCCCACATGGACTTTTGGCCTGTTCAGACTCAATTTTAGTGTAACTAAGAGAAAAAATATGTTTAAACATGGGATTTAACCCTCTGGCATGAGCTTCATTCTAGCCGAGAGTAAATCCCCAGGAAGCAGAGCCCAGGGCAGAGGGCACAGAGCCCAGTGCAGAAGCTGGGGGGAGCTGGGCAGAACCCGGGCTGGCAATGCCAGCAGGACATGGTGCTGCCAGGCCAGAGCCCACCTGCAGACCCCTTTTCAGGGACCATGGCCACCTTCCCCCCTTCCTGCTCAGCTGTACACAGCCTTCCCAGTGTCTCCCTCCTGTGTCCTTTCTGCAGGGGGGTTGTTGTCCCAGCACATCTGTGTTCAGCCCCAACACCCGCCGGATTGAGGCTGTTTGCCACAAAAACATGTGCTGTTGTTTTATGTAAACAAGATGCCAAGCTGGAGTTGGACTGCAGCGGTAAATACTGGGTCAGACCCCCACTCAGCAAAGTCTGTCCCACGGTAATTAATATTGATTTTTTGCAGCTGAAATATAGCTACACAATTTAATTTTGCTGCTAAGATTTTTGACATCGCTGTTCTTAGAGATTAATGTGGGATTTAATGAAGGATTTGGGCTCTCATCTGTGATGTTCCCTCATCCCGTTGTGTGCTGTGGACCCGCTGCTGGCTGCTTTGCCACACGGCTTATGGCTGCTGGCCCCGTGGGCAGCGCGTGGCCCCGTGCCCGCAGCGCCACTGGGGCCGGGGTCCCCAGCCAGGCACACGTGTCCTGTGTCACTGTGCTGCTTCACGGCAGAACCAGGGACCAGGACACTGAGCACACTGCAGGACGGAGCCCACAGCCCGTTGGGCAGGGGTGGTTCACAGCCACTGCCACTGAAGCACGGGCAGTCAGTGACCCTGCCCACCCAGTGAGACAGTGCCACCATGGACAGCAGCACCGGGGACAGGGAAGGCTCCTCTCCTGGAACCCTGAGGTGCATGATGGCTCCCAGCCTCAAACAGAAGTGTAAATTGTCTTGTCTCAGCTCCAGGTCCAGAAAGAACAAGGTGGGGCATGTGGACCCTCAGCCCCTTCATTCAGGGCTGGGACCAGGGGCAGCACAGCACAGTATGGCATGGCACAGCTGGGCAGGACCCAGAGTCCTCTGCCACAGGAAAGGGCAAAGCAGGGTCTGGCCCTTGGGCTCAGGGTGGCACTGTCCTTGCCAGTGTCTCTGTGGGGACACAGCACATGCAACAGCGACCATGTGGCCAAAGCAGATTTTTCGCTTATCAAATCAAGGAGCAGCTGGATTAGAAGATTAGAAACCAAATTAATTACTAATGACTTCCTGGGGCCTGGGTGGTTCTGACAGGAGTCTCCAGGCAGCGGCAGTGCCGCTGGCGCCAGGCAGGCACAGGGGGACCGTTCACCAGCAGGCAGTGGGACAAGTGTGCGGAGCCAGAGGCCACAACCGGGTCCCCACTGGGGGCTGTGTGCCACACGGCCGGGCCACTGTCAGCCTGGCCGAGCTGGGGTTGGGGAACAGTGCAGCCCCCAACTCCAGCTCCTGCTTGTTTTTAGCCAGTTACCTCACAGCCTACAGAGGAGCTTCCCAGGGATCTGGAACCCGCTGAGGTCCCTGGGGAGAGCATGGGGCAGTCCCTGTCAGTGCAGGTCACTTCAGCCCCCGGCACCACTGCACCTGAGGGCCAGCCCACCATGACCAACTGTCATCTCCCGTGGATGTGGGACAAAATGAGTGTGGACATCTCTGCACAGATGGCACGGACTGGCAGGGCCCTGTGCAAGGCTGCCAGAGCACCCCTGCCCACTGGGCAGCCCCCAGCTCCTTACACTTGTTACACTGGGCTAATTGGTTTAACAGAGATTGCTGGGTCACTAATTACAGAGCCTATTGAACAGCATATCTCAGCTTAGGGATACAATTAAAAGTTCACCCTAATTAATCAGAGGTAATTAACAGACCTTGCATTTCTCTGACATTAATTAATCAAGGAATCCCGAGCAAATCGATGTAGGCAAGGGGGAATCAGGGGACGAAGGGAGTGGGTGTTGCAGAGGTGATGTGCTCCCTGACCCACTTTTCTGGGCTGGGAGCAGAGTTGGGGTCCCCACAGCAGCCCCAGCTCTGCATCTCTGTGTGTGCCACTCCCTGCCCAGTGCCAGAGCTGGACCCCGCTCTGCTCCCTCCTCAGCATGGGAGTCAGTGTGGCCACAATGACACAGGACCTGGGTCCTGCTGCGGGTCTGGCCAGTGACAGAACCGCAGCATTGCCACCAGCACTGCGAAGATCTGGTCCTGCGGGGTCCTGCGGGGTCCTGCGGGGTCCTGCATCCAGCCCACTGGGTTCAGCCCATCAAAGTCTTCATGCCCTGCTCCTCCCATCCTCACCATGCTCACACGGGCAGCAGTGCCCATGCAGGCTGCGTGCCCAGAGGACGGGGCCAGTGGCCAGAGCCCCGCGGTTCCCTCGGCTGAGGGCTGCTGCAGCTGTGCCAATCATTAGCAGTGGTTTGGCTGCAACTGCCTCATCTCCATCTCCCCGAGGAGATGTGTATTGAGATAATCCAGACAAATGATAGATGGACATTGGTGTCTTGTGTATGGATCTGGCTGGGGGTTTGCAATATTTTGCTGCTAAGGAAGCCCTCATTTGTGGCGTGATCGAGGACCCCATGCCAAATCAAGGAAATTGATGTGCTTGTAGTAGGAAACTTAATCACCAGAGGGGAAATGCCCACCTCGTTTTTCTCATGAAAGAGGAATGCAGCGCTTTGATTTTTGGCTCTAGTATAAACAGGGTGTGATTAAATATTGTTTCCCCACTCTTCCTTGTCATTAATCAGGATATAGCTGCAAGCACTGGGCGTGACGTGGGGACACTTGCTTTGATTCCTCAAGTTCTTAAATGGTTTTGTTCCCTTTTCAGTCCCATTAAAAATAGCAGGCGGGGTGTTCAAAGTGCTCCTGCTGGAGAGAGCTCCTGATCTGAAGGTTGCGCGCTCATCGGGGACGCGCCTTCGGCAGGGAGCGCGCCCGCCCGCGGCCCCGCGGCTCCGCCGCTCCCGCATGAGCGGCATCGCTGCGCCGAGCCGGGCCGAAACGGGCCGAAACCGGCCGGGCCGAAACCGGCCGGGCCGAAACCGGCCGGGCCGAAACGGGCCGAAACCGGCCGGGCCGGGCCGGGCAGCCTCGGACTGCGCTGCGGGAAGAGAATCCCTCAGCAGCCGGGGCAGCGGGAGCAGAGGGCAGGCTCAGGGCAAGCTGCTGGGAGACCGTCACACGGGTCAGGGTGGGCCCAGCTGATCTGGCAGCCCCTCTGCCCGCCTGGGCTGGCAGCGACCCGGGGCTCTGCGCTCGCATCCCCCGTGCCCGGCAGCTGCCTGCACGCACCACGCGGCCCTGACTGCAGGGCACCGAGACCGGGAGCACCTCACTTCTTCACTCCCACCTGTGCCCTTCGCTCACTCACAGCTCCGGAGCCCATGGAAATGCACCAGAAACTGCTGTCAAATGAGTTAATTTTAGTGCAAAGCTGCCACCAAAGCTTCTGCTGTTCTGCCTGTCACAACCTCTCATGTCTGGTAGAGCCGTGTACCTGTCCCTCCCTGGGCTGCCCCACGAGCAGTCATGCCCTGCCCAGCATCCCCACGGCGAGCCCTGGCGGGTGCAGGTGCCCTCTGGGCCCCCCAGCCCCAGGTGAGGTCAGTCAGGACACTTCAATGGCTGTCGGGGAGGCTTTGAAAGCCTCCAGCAGTGCAGGGCTGTCAGCACAGGGGTTGGCGTTGCCTGGGCCTTCTGCGTGTGCTGGCTCTGAGGGGTTCAGGTGGGTCCCCTGTGCTGTGCCTAGCTCCCCCTGCACCAGAGCCATGTGGTTGCTCACCCAGAGGGACAAGAAGAGGGAACCACTCCCAGATGCCCAGCAGTCCCCGAAGGTGGCGCAGGTGGGTTGGTGGTGGTTTTGTAGGGACTCCTCCTGGGTGAGGCGCTGCTACCTCCACAGCTTCCCTGCAGCCCAAGACCTCTGCCAGCACTTCCTGCTCTCCTGGTCTTTTGTGGCTTTTTAGCCAGCCCATGGCTTTCAACGTGGGCAGTGACAGCTCCTGGCATGTCGAGGGGGACCCTCAGTGAAGTGAGGAAGAAGAGGGCAGGCCTTCCTGCACCCAGCGATGGTGCCAGAGGAGGCAGCAGTGTTGGGAACAAGAGTGAGTTACCCAGTCCTGTCCCTTCAGTGGGAACGGGGCAGCTCCCTTCTGATTTTCTGCCTTCAAGTTTACGTAAGGCAAGGACGGGGTTGCAGAGCTGTGGAAGAGCTGGGCTGAACATGAGGTGACACTGAAAACAAGCTTCAAAAAAAATTTACCAGCTTGTGTTTGAGTACAGATTCCTCATTTGCAGTTAAATATAATTGTGAAGGTCTGTGAGCCAGAGAGATATTTCTAGTTATTGGAGAACTAGCTCCTGCCCCTGTGATCCCCGAGGAATGATAATGAGATTTCCCCTAAGCAGGCGCTGCGCAGAGCCGGGGAGAGCTCCATGCAGTGATGGTGTGTGATGGGAGCAGAGGTGGTTACAGGGTCCCCGCCTGCCGCAGCACACAGATGAGCCCTGCAACTGCATCACCTTCTGTGCTGTTCACACCGTGCCTGACGCTGATAGACCCGGAACAGCTGCCTGGGGCCCTCCAGCACCAGGGAGGTGGCTCTGGCTCTTTTTGGGGCCGGAAGGATGCTCACAGGGGAGAGGGAGGATCCAGCCACCCTGGGGAACCAGGGCATAAGGAACTTGTGGGTCACCCTTGCCCTGCCTGCACTGCCTCCTCCCAGAGCCCTTCCCTCCTTTTCTTCAGGTTCTGGTGCGTTTCCAGCCCAGCACAGCCAGCAGGTGCCCAGTCCCACGGACGAGATTCAGCCCACAATCCCACAGCAGCTGCCTTCCGTGGCCAGGCGGTCATGGCTGGGGCAGAGGGCCAGCCTGACCTGGCATCCTCATTGCCAGGAGGCAGCAGGGGGCCAGTGCCTGCCGGACCTCATCCCAGCGGGAGCAGCAGCGCCCCCGGCGCGGTGGGCAGCGGAGCTGTACCATGGCCCCGCATCGAGGGGCAGGAGCTCGGAGGGGGCCGGCACGCCCCTGCCCAACTCGGTTATGGTCTTTGCAGCGTCAGTGACAGATATGTAAGGATTAAATTGCAGTAATCTCTGTAATCTACTCAGTGAGATTAAAACCTCCCCCCGCCCCCAGACTTTATCCCTTTCATTCCAGGACTCTTAGCAGTGATTACAGCCGGGGGAAGCCATTTAGCTTTTAAGCACCACTCCATCCTGCTTAAAAATGCATTTCAGAATCAAATGAGTTTGTGCAGCACAGCCAGGGCTGGCTGCTCCGGCTGGGCAGGAGGCTCAGAATTAGGACCAAAGTAGCTTGAGTCAGAGTCAAAATTAAATTTATTGTTTCTGACCTTATTGAGAATACAGTGCATTTACAACTGATTAATGAGGCTTAACAGGAGTTCAGACCCAATTCAAGGCAGCTCCACAGCCTGCACTTCCATCCTGCTGTCTGACGGGCACTTGGAGACTCCACTGCCCTTAGGAGATCCCAAAGTGCAGAGCAGGGAGATGTGCCAGCCAGTGCTGGGTCGGCTGTGGATGAGCCGACGGGCTGCGCAAGCCAGGATCAGCCCTCAGAAGCAGCTCTGGGGCCAGGGCAGCTGAAGTGCCATTAGCTGATGGGACTGAGCACCACTTCCATCCTCTGCAGCACCGAGCCTGTGGGTCTCACCAGGCCAGGATGGTGCGAGGGCTACACCAGGGGGACAGAACCACTCGAATGCTGACGCTGCCACAGTGATCCTGGAGACTTTGGGAGTGAGGATGCAGTCCCAGCGTGCTCGCAGTGCTTGGGAACAGCTGAGTCCTGCTGGCCTGTGCCCCGCCCCAGTGTCCACAGTATCCTGGGGACATGTAGCACCATCAGCTCCAATCCCCATCCTTGCATCCTCCTGACCCCTCACTGCTGCCCATGGATCTGGCTCAGCTGCATCCCCCTGCTGCACTGCCCAGCTTCAAAATGTCCTTTTAGCAGTTCCAGGTTTCCTGCCAGGACAAGGAGAACAGGGAGGCACTTGAGCAACAGGCCTGGTGTCTGTTTCAGGACCTCACCAGGGCCATGAGGCTGGAGCAACTCAGCTCTGGCTGCCCCACAGCACTGAGGATCTCCCTGTCCATGCACATGTAGCGCTCAGCCTCTGATTTCCGACACAAGGGTAGGTGGCAGTTTGTCAGCCCAGAACCAAATGGTTCTTAATGACATCAATATTAGACACACAGAACTGGACTAGCAGTGACACTTTGGCGCTGAGCGCTTTCTTTGGCTCTGGAAATAAATTCTAAACTTGTTCTGTTCTGCCTTCAACATGGAGACATAATGGGCAGGACACCACTTTTAATCTTATTTGCTATTTGTAGTGTGCACTTTATTGCTTCCCCATTCTTTTAGGTCTCATGTGCTCCTGGCACAAACTTTGTGTATTTCTGTAATAACCTCCGGATCCCTGCACTTGGGCAGCTTTTCCCTCTGCCTGCCTGGCAGCTGTCTGTGCTTGGGATGAGTCCTGGACCAAGTCCTCCCTGGAAAGCACACAGCAGTGGCTCCTGCTGCTGTCAGTTCATGGTGAGCTATGGTGAGATCAGTCTCTCGGAGGGGAAACAAGGCAGAAGGGCTGGCCTGAGGCCTGAAGACAGGCTCCAAATCCCTTCCATGGTGTTTGTGTCATGAGCGCTGCTGGGCCGCAGCCCCACAGTCCCATGAGCCAAGTGCTGCTCGGAGCAGGGAGGAGCAGGAGACGCTGCCGGGGCCATGCTGGAGAAACTGCCCTGGGCAAACCAGCATCGAGGAGCTGCAAGAGGCCTGGGATGGACAGGACGCTGGGGGTCCTTCAGGGTTAATGCCAGACAAGGCAGTGGGGTTTCTAGCTGCTTTGGTAAATCCCAGTACAGCCGAAGATTGGAGAGCTTGGGAGTGATGAAGCAGGCAAGATAGGAAAGATCTGCTTGGGAGCAGAGCCAGGGGCCCAAGAGAGATGGGAAGGAGGGGGAGCACTGGTGGGACCCTGAAAAGTGGCTAAGGGAGGTGGGGAAGAGAAGATGAAGGAGAGGATGGTGTAAGACTTGGGAGCAGGATGCAGCACCAGCTCCACAAAGGAATGGGTGAGGGGGGCAGAAGGAGGCAGGATGTTTTCCAGAGCTCGCAGTTCCTCCTCCAGCCCCCATGCTGCAAGGCACTAGCTGAGGAGAGGGAATCTTCTGCAGTGATCCAGTGGGCTCTTTCCTCCTGCAATGCCAGTGCCTGGCACCCCACTCCAGGGATCCCACTGGGGGCTGGCTCCCAGGGCTCTGTTGGCACAGGCAGCAGGGCCGGGAGCGTGCTGATGGCACCAGAAAGCTGTTGTTTATGTGGAGTGGGGTGTAAACAGCAAACATGTCACAGGAAAGACATGCCCTGCACGGATACAAAGACTGGAAGCAAAATTGTCGGCTTTACAAAACACTCCTCCCTTGCAAGCAGAGAAACCTGGAGGTGTTGAGGCATCCGCAGCAGCTTTATTTATCCAGACGCCTCTAATGTTCATGCTTAGGCAATGTGTCTGCTGCCGAGGCTGGATCACCACATGGAGGTGGTGATCTAAAATGGAAAAAGCAACTTTTCCACAGATTTGGCAGTTTGTCATGGAGAGGAACTCAGTAATGGATACTTTCCACCGTAGAAAGCAGAACCTGCCAATGCCTGGCCCCCCAGGTACCTCCACCCTTGCTGTTGTTGCTCAGGCAGGGCAGTGGCCTTCGGAGAGGAGGCTGAAGTCCCGTGGGCTCTGTCAGTGCCAGGGCCCTGCCCGGCACTGCACTGGCTCTGGTGCAGCACATGAGTGGTGGGAGAACCAGCCCTGGGTGCATTCACATCAGCCAGGGATTGCCCAGTGCTGTCCTCTGGGCTGGGGCTGTGCCCGTGGCTCCATCCCCCTGCTTTGACCCACACAGAGGGGCTGGGGCTCAGCCCTGCCTGCCAGGACCTGCTGCCACACAGAGCAGTGGACACAGTACCCGGTGTCCCAAAAGGAAAAACCCGTGGGTCACCGACGATGATGTTTGTCTCCACAAGGACTCAGCCCATCCTCTAGATCTCTCCTGAGGCCACAGGATACTTCTTCCTGGAAACTCCTTCCTGCTCCCATGGAGGAGCAGTGCCACTGCTCCCGCACCAGCCCAGGTGAGCGGCTGCAGGCAACACTGCTTTTCATTTTTTCTCCATTGTTTCTTACGTCTGCACCGAGTTCTGCGTGTTGCACAGGAGGGAACCTGGTCCCCGCCCTGGACTGGCTGCCGGGAGCCTGCGGCATTTTCGTTTGTGTCGGGGTGGCACTTCTTGCCTGTCTCTCCCTGTCATCATCCTTCTTCCCAAGGAACAAGACAAGTAGTTTTCTGCAGCCGATCAAGCTTCTAGTGCTGAGAAAGCAGGAGCGATGGCTGCTAATGTCTAAGCGGTGCCGCACGCAGCCCCTTGGCTCAGCAGGAGCAGCCAAGCGGAAGCCTGGGATGTCGAAGTGCAAGAGGAAAGGAAAGAGGAGCCGGGGATGGGGATGGAGCAGTCCGCATTCAGACTCCGCCACAGCCGGGTGGGCTTCCCGGGTCAGCCTGCACGTGGGGCATCAGACCCGGGACAGGCGGGGCTGAGCAGCCCCAGCCCGGCAGTGAAATTTAATTCATGCGTCACTTTAAAGCTCTTCCCTCCTACTTACCGGCGGCACCGCGGCGGCCGATGGCTGCTCCTCCTGCCCTTGCCGAGGACAGAAGCGACTGCTACCGTGGGGCGGCCCCGCCGTGCTCCCCTCGGGGGCCGATGGTTCGGGCAGCGCGGCTCTGGCACCGGGCCGGGGCATCCCGGGGACCGGCCGTGACCCTCGCAGCCCCGAGCCGCGGCTGCCGCCCCCGGGCGAGGGCTGCTCGCACCACTCTGGTGCTGGTCCCCGCTGCCGGAGGTTGCGCGGCTGCGGGAGGCGCCGCTCCCGACCCAGCTGCGGGGACGGAGGCGGCTGCCCCCGGCTCCACACCGCTGCTTCGAGCGGTTCGGGGCTAGATGTGGGGGCAGAGCGGGGCAGGGCCGGGCAGGACGGCGCGACCGGGGACGGGACGATCGCACCGGCACCGGGGCCGGGCAGGGCAGGACTCGGGGGG
>VZSE01011628.1:135703-155007 GCA_013398275.1 Promerops cafer | reverse complement strand
CCCCCCCCCCCCCCCCCAACATCAGGCACTGTCACCCATCCTGCATCCCCTAAAAGCCAGCAGCTGTGAGCAGCCCTGCAGCACAGGCATGTGAGGACAGTTCTTTCTCTGAAAGACACCCAGAATGGCAGGAGGGGTGATGGAGCAGAATAAGGGTCCTGGCTGAGCCCCTCGCTCAGAGGGGAGCTGGGAAGCTACCCCCCCCAAATCCTGAGCTGGGATCCTTCCCTGCATCCTTGTGTCTGTGACTGATCTGGGCTGTTTGCTTCCCCTGCGTGCTGTCAGCGTGGGAAATGTGGGCCTGGGAGCCTCATGGGCGGTGCAGGACTGAACCTGGGACTACTCCCTTACGAGGTTTGGGACACAGAGCCTGCCCTGAATAAGGGGCAGACCCTGCCTGGGGCATGCAGGAGCACCGGTGACACCAGGAGTGGTGCTGACCCGGGAGGCAGGAGCTCTCCCCTCACACTGTGGCACTGAGGGGCTGCAGCAGCGTGCAGCCGAGCGGACAACCTCGACCCTGAGCCGTTGTTCAGCCGGGGATTCTCCATGAGAAGGGACGTGTCCGTGACCAGGAGGGATGCAGCCCGTGGCGGTGGCAGGGCGGCTGTGGAGCGAGGTGGGAGCAGCAGTGGGAGCGTGGCCAGGGGAGCAGCACACTGCCCCAGGGCCCCACTCTGTCTGGATCGATAGAGAGATCACGCCGGAGCAGCGGAGCCTCCAAATTAGTTCAGCTAAAACAATTAAATGACACTTCCTTGGTTTTATTACCTTTTTTTTTTTGAACTGACAAATGTGCCAAAACTTAAGCACAGAGGCTGCTAAAGTATAAAACGTGGAATTGATTTTCCTGCTTGCCACTGGAGCAATTAAATGTGGAGCAGGTCTAACCCACAGCGGGATAAGCTCCTGTCACTCTGCCAAGAGCCTGGGAGCAGGAGAGCAGAGTCCTGCCAGTGGCCATGGCCCAGGAAGGACAGAGCGGAGGCTGGGGGCAGCAGATGAGGGGGCTCTGAGGGATTGCAAGGGGCTGCCTGCCAGGACCCCAGAGCGGGGGGCTGCGCCTGGCCTGGCTGGGGCTGTCTCCCAGCTTCCAGCTGGGGGGAGCAGGTGCTGCCATGCTTGCGGAGGGCTGTGGTGGGGGGCGGTGTCTGCAGGCTGCCCGGAGCACAGACCCCTTGGAAAGGCAAAGGTAAAGGCATTCCCTGATGTGAGTAGAGACTTTGCCTGCAGGAGCCCCTGGCTGCTGAGTGGCAAGTCAGCTATGTCTGTCCCTCGTGCCCCAGTGGGGACCCAAGTGGAGAGCCCAAGCTGGTCTTTGGTGCAGTTGCAAGCAGCGGGATAACTGAGCCCCTTTGATGCTCCAGAAACGTTGGTTAGCATTTTCTCACATTTTCCCCTGCCCTGGCATTTGTCTGACGCAGACGTGGCAGAGCTAGCGGGAGGGGACACCTCCTGATCTGCCTGTCCTTGCCTCTCCAAATGTCATGCTTGGTCACAGCTGCTCATGGTGCCTCCTGCCTTAGCTGCTGCCACGGCCCGGAGCAGCCCCAGCTCCCCGCTGTGCTGGGGGATGAACGCTGGGCAGAGCCAGACCCCTGGGCTCCCCCCGTGTGGGACCACTACCCGGGAGCTGCCCGCTCGCTGGCTCCAGACCCAGAGCCCCCGTGCTGCTTCCAGTTCCCATCAGTCTCTAATTCACCTCATTAGCTACAGATACACTACAGGAAAGATATTTTTAGCAAGGTCTGTTTTAAGACAACTGAAACCAAACAGCAGCTACTGGGGAATATCGATTCATTACCAATCCTGCACTAAATGTTCAATATTGAGCTTTTTCCTGCTGCAAGTAGTGTGGGCCAATAACCTTCAATATTTTCCAGAACACAGGGAAGATGGTGTGATTTAAATTGCCGTTAACTTTGAGTAGTGGCTCTAATTGCAGCATCTCGGGGTGCAGTTTTCTTCCTTAGGATTCCTGAGTGATCCTGTCAGATGCTCCTGAGTTATTTTCACGGAGATGGGCTTTTCCTTGTGGCTGCAGCAGCAGGCTGAGCCTGGCTCCCACCCATCCTGCTGCCTGCCACAGCTGAGCCCGGAGGCGGTGTTGGCACAGGGCAGAGCCCGTCTGGTTCTGCACGGACCCACCTGCTGGAATGCCCTGATCCAAGGATGGCACTCGGGCCGAGCTTGGCTTCCCCGTGTACGGCTGCGACAGGTCCCTGGAGCACCGGCTCTGCTGGAGTTCTGCCCCTGCCCCTCATGCCTGCCTTGCCCCCGGTTTTGGGGTGCTCCAGGCGCTCAGCAGCACAAGGAAGGCGGCAGCAGCCCTGCCAGCCGGACGTGGCTGTGTCCCGGTGGCCCTGGGCCTGTGGGAGGGCGGGCAAGGAGCCGCGGAGCTGCAGCCGCTAATTGCTCCGCTAATGGCCGGGCTGGCGCACGCACAAATGGCACCCATTAGGCCTTGCCCGGCGACGTGTTTGTGGGCTTTACTGACAGTGCATTTGGGTAAAGTTAATTAGTGAGAAGAGAGGAAGGCAGCAGCTTCAAGGATGCTTTGAAATTTCCTTGACTTCAGAGAGCGCCCTGGCTCTGGAGACTGGGCACGGAACCCGCGGCAGAGACTGCTGCGTGCGTTCCGGGGCACTGCCACGCCCGTGCTGCCCGTGGACAGCAGTCCTGCTGTCCTGCCCTCGGGGTGGACCAGGTGCTGCCAAGACCCTCCCTCGGGGTGGGCCAGGAGAGCTTCCCTCTCTGAGGAGCTGGGAGAGATGCTGGAGATGAGCTCCTGTGGGGTGCTCGCCTCCGGCATTAAAGATGTGTATTCTAGCTCTGCTCCTTCACCTTGTTTGTAAATGCTGCAGTTGGTTCTCACCTTTGCTTTGGAAGCACCAAATTCAGCTGGTGACCTGGCACACCATGGGCTTGGCTGCCCTGTGAGGCTGGCAAGAAAAGGCCCTGGTGACCCTGGGTGTCCATGGGGGGCCAGGCTCTGCCCACAGGGTGTGCCCAGAGATGGCCAAGGCCAGGGAGCAAGGACCAGAGCTGGCTCACAGGGCCTCTGAGTGACAGGGAGTCTCCAGGACCCATTACTGGGTTGGTGGGGTTTCTGCTTGGTTGTACTGTCCATTTTGCCATTTGCACTCACCTGGCGCAGGGAGGTCACCAAGTGGCCACTGTGGCTCTGACACAGGCTGCTAATTTGGGAATTGCTGCAGCAGCTGGGACACATGCAGTGGTTTTAAAAGCGAGTATTCAGTTTTGGAGTTTCACCTGTGGAAGGAGTTGCCTTGGAAATGGGAAAGGGGGAGACTCCAGCCTGTGTCCATGAGCAGAGAGCAGTACTCAGCAGGGCTGAGAGCTGGGCTCTGTGCATGCTGCACAGGAAACCCTTGTCTCCTGCTCCTTCCCAGCTCCACTGCCCTCAGAGCTGACCTTGGCCTTTGCCAGACCCTCCATCAGTGCTGAGCGATTATTAGGGAAGGTGAGAGTCACACATAGGTGTGTGTCTGTGAAGGGCAATGGCAGTGCGCCCTTTGGAAGAGAATCTCTTGACTTAAAGGACACTGCAAATCTCTGGAGCATTTAAATGATTAAAAATGAATCAGCAGCAAAGTTAATTACTGTGTTCGCTCTGCTTTTATGCATGGAAATGTCCCTCATTAGCTGTCTGCAAGCACTGGTGTAAATTCTTTGAACATAAACATTTATTAAAGGGAGCTGCTCCATCATTAAATCCTGGCTGCTGTAGTGTGGGGTGGTGGCAGCGGGGCCGTGGGCCCTGGGGTGGTGTTTGTAGCTGTGGATGTGCTGCTGTCTCTGCAGGCTGGGGATGCAGCCGGTCTGGGCTGCTGGCCGTGGCAGTGCCCTGCTCTGGGCCAGCTGGTCCCAGCCCGCGGGGCTGCCAGCGTGTCAGCGAGGGGCTGCAGAGCTGCTGGGGCTCCCCTCTCTCCCCTCAGCCCCTCACAGTCCTTGGCAGGGTGGTGCAGCCCTCAGCCAGGGCATCACTGTGTCCTCCGTGACCCCTGGGGTCTCTCTCAGCCAGAGCTTTTTCTTTCCCTCGCACCTCGGTTTCTCACATGTTTAGCCAGTTTTGCTTAAACTTCCCAAAGCTACCAGAAGCAGCTTTGCTGGAGCTTTCATCCACCACTGCCAGCCGCTGTGCTGCTGAGCAGAGGTGCCAGGCAAGAGCTGATGGTGCTCAGCTGTGTGTGCTCCCGTGGCACAGCACGGCATGGCACGGCATGGCACGGCATGGCACGGCATGGCACGGCATGGCACAGTCCTGCTGGGAGCGGCGCTGACTCCTGTGCTTCCCGTGTCTGCCAGCACATCAAGCTGCAGCTGGAGACACACTCACAGCCCACCCTTCTCTGCTGGTGACATCAGCGGGGAGAGGGGAAGCGCAGAGCCCTCACCACAGGAGCTGGCACTTGGGACTTTTTGCCAAATTAACCAGTTTGTTTTTATGCCGCTGAGCAGATGGAGCCCAGGATCGCACACGCCAGCCTCTGCACACAGCAGGGCCTGACCCAGAGCTGCTCCTCGGGCTGGGGCTGTGATGGGGTTATCGGTGGGCACTGCTCTCCCCACTCTTATCTGCAATGTCTCAATTGTTTGATGAGATTTTGTACAAATTCCTCCCTGGGAGAGTGTTTCACGCATGTTCGACATCAAAGCAGCACAGCCAGTGAGCGAGCATATGTTTCTTTAATGTGGGAGTGTTGTAGGGGCCGCAGGGTGCCCAAAGGCAGATTATAACAGAATTAATAATTCAGGCTCGGGAAGGTGCTGGGGAGGAGTTAACCCCTTCAGGGCGAGTCGCTGCCTTCGTGCTGCCACAGCCAGGTCAGGCTCTGCGTTGCTGCTGCCCAGCACCTCTGGGGTGGTGGGCTTGTGGGGGCTGTGCTGGCTCCCAGGGACCGCAGGGCACAGCTGGGCCACAGCAGGGCACAGCAACTCCCCTGGGCTGTCCCCACATGTGTCCCCATGTCACTAACATGGGCAAACACAACCTCTAAATCTGGGCTGAAGGGATTGTTAATGCCCATATCAAATGGCACTAAAGGGCTTTAAGAATTGGGCAACTCTAGTGAAAGTAATCTCTAATTCAGGAGGAATTAATGCTGTCCCTGCAGCCAGAGCAGTGTGCTGAGCGAGTGCCCCAGCCATCCTCCCCCCGCCAGTGTCACTCGTACATCACTGTCCCCATGCTGGCAGCAGCTGGCTCAGCACATGCCAGGAGCCAGTGCCAGGGCCAGCTGGGGACATCAGCAGAGCCACAGGACACGTCCATGGAGCAGCAGGAGCAGCTCCTGGTTGAGCCCTGGCCACGCAGCTGTGGCACTGTGGGCCAGCACCAAGAACCTTCAAACCTACACATGCGAGCCTGGGCCTTAAAGCTGTGTGACATGCTATTTGTATGCAAATAACCCTGTGAATGCAGAAGTCCAAAAATATTATTTTAAAGTCTGGTGTAATTAAGTTTGCCATGCATTTCCCTGCTCCTGCAGCCCTGGGGATCCTGCTGTTAGCAGGAAAATGAATGCCTGGATGACATCTCTCCCCCTTGCATGGCTTCACTGGTGATTTATTTATCTGCTTGTGCTGTGTTTTGTTGTCTCAGCAGTCTCTGTTGCTCAGGAGCAGCAAACACTGGGAGTCCATTTAAAAAAAAACAACTCTTGTCTCATTTCAGTAATTTACTATGCAGAGGTTTTGTGTTTTTCATAATGGATTAGAACCTGTAATTTTGTATTTTGAATGCATGGACCTAATAACTCACGTAATGAAAGTCTAACAGGCTTGAGGATGAGCCATTAATGAAACAGCAGTTTTATGATTCTCCACAATACAGTGTAATAGTGAATCACTTACAGAGCTGTCCCGTGCTGATTTATGATGAAACTTGTTTGTGATGTGGAGATAGAGCCATGTGCCTGCACTTCCTCAGTCATTAACCAACGGGAATCGTAATCGGGATTTATGAGGTTTGAAGCAGAGCAGTGGGAAAGGCCAATTAAGCGCCATCCATGCCCAGGTACCTCAGTGGACCAGCCCTGCTAATTTATGCGGACTAATTAGTGTGTTTTCTCTCAAATTAGGAAGCTGGTCAGGAGCGCGTGAGGGTGCGTGGGATGGTGCCCTCAGCATGTGCCACCGCTCCCCGCCGTGTCCTGGTCTTCCATCTCTGTGCTCTTGTCACACAAGGTGCTCTGGGCTGTTCTCCTCTCCTCCCAGGGAGGTCTTTCATAGCCCAAAGCCGCTGGCCATGGGCCGTGCTTTAGGGATGCCGGAGGTGCCGGGTCCTGGTCACCGCATTGGCCCAGCCTCGGAAGCGCTCGCGGGCGGCGCCGGCGGGGCCCTGGCAGCCGTGCCGGGTTTGTGGCATGGGTAACTCAGAGCCTTGTGCTCTCCAGTGGGACAGCTGCAGACAGGGATGCTGTTGGAAATGGCTGCAGAGAGGCATGGTCTGTTTGCTTTCCCTGGCTGCTGCTGGCCTGAAAGTCGCCGGGGCACCCCGGGCTCCAAGGCAGGTGAAGCGACTGCGGTACCAGCACCAGGTCCCTGTGCAGGTCCCTGAGCACCCGCTGCGGGGCCCAGCCAGGCAGACAGGGCCTGGGGATGTGCTGTGGGGGGCCCACAGGGAGCCCCACAAGCTGAATTTGGGCCGTGCCTGCACACACCGCAGCAGCTGCTGCTGCCACAGGGTGCTGGTGCCACAGGGGTGTGGATGCAGCAGAAGGGTGCTGGCCTCATCCTGGCTGCCACAACTCCCTGCCCGCTCCAGCCAGGGGACCTCCAGTGCCATCAATCTGACTGCAGTGGATTTGATAGTTTACTCTAGTAATACAAGACCAATTTATAAATCTTTCCATCCCATTAGTTTTTATTTGATTTGGATGTTCAGATGTCAAAGTAAATGATTTAATTAGTGCTAAGCTGGGCTGCAGGGATGCTGCATTTCCCCCAGGCTGGTGCTCTTTGCCTGGCCTGCAGCCCAGCTCCCAGTGCCAGAAACAGATGGGTGTACCCAGGAGCCCATTTGGAGCTCTTGGGACTGGTCAGGCCCTGGTGGGGTGGGTGATACTCTGGTGAGCACAAGCCCCACATCCCTGGGCAGCCCCTTGTCCCAGCTCCCACCAGCAGAGTGGCACAGCCTCCTGGGGCCTGTCCATTGCTCCCCGAGGTTTCTTGTGGTGGTGGTGTGGTGGTGTGGCACAGCCATCACATTCCTGCATCCTGGCACTGGACACGCTTGCTACTGTGTGTGTGGGGCTGCCGGTGCCCCCGTCCTCTGCCCAGGCTGTCCCCTGGGACTGGGATGGACCTGGAGGTCATCCATGGCTCCCTCCACACTCCCTCCACAGTGCTGCTGGAGGGATCTGTGCCTGCTCTGTCCCACTGGGAGGGGACATGTCACCAGCCCCACGGCGCTGTCACCACCCCCTGGTGCCTGTCCCGGCTCCTTCCTTACCATCACCTATTGCTCCACTTGCAGGAGCCTGATGCCACGGACACTTGACAGCCAGATCACAGTGGAGAAGACCCCCAGCTACTTTGTCACCAAAGAGGCACCACGGCGGATCTTCAACATGTCCCGGGACACGAAGCTGATCGTGGTGGTGCGGAACCCGGTCACCCGGGCCATCTCTGACTACACACAGACGCTCTCCAAGAAGCCAGACATCCCCACCTTCGAGGGGCTGACCTTCCGCAACCGCAGCCTGGGGCTGGTGGACACCTCCTGGAATGCCATCCGCATCGGGATGTACGCCGTGCACCTGGAGAGCTGGCTCCAGTACTTCCCTCTCTCGCAGATCCACTTTGTCAGTGGCGAGAAGCTGATCACGGACCCAGCAGGGGAGATGGGCAAAGTCCAGGACTTCCTGGGCATCAAACGGGTTATCACAGACAAGCACTTCTACTTCAACAAGACGAAAGGCTTTCCGTGCCTGAAGAAGTCAGAGAGCAGCGGCTTGCCTCGCTGCCTTGGCAAGTCCAAGGGCAGGACTCACGTGCAGATTGACCCCGAAGTGATCGAGCAGCTTCGGGACTTTTATAGACCTTATAATATCAAATTCTATGAAACAGTTGGGCAG
Source organism: Promerops cafer (assembly GCA_013398275.1). Classification (NCBI taxonomy): domain Eukaryota; kingdom Metazoa; phylum Chordata; class Aves; order Passeriformes; family Nectariniidae; genus Promerops; species Promerops cafer. Next base: position 146,905 of record VZSE01011628.1, on the reverse strand, counting down.
GACTTCAGGTGGGAGTAAATGTCCAGGAGCAGAGCTGCAGTGACGTGAAGCTGCAGTCTTCTGTGAGGAGGGCCCAAGGGGCTGGAGCCAGGACCCCCTCAGCCCATCCTGCCCAGAATTGTGAGGCAGGCAAGGGGTTTCCCTGTACCTTAGGAGTCTGCAGTGCTCCGGAGAACCAAGATGAGGAAGACTCAGAGTCCTTCTGCAGCCACCAGGCTAGGGGATGAGTGCCCAGCAGCACTGCCTGTCCCAGCGGGTCAGCAGCGACGTGGCTTCCTCTGCGGGGACCTGTTTGCTCTTAGCACCACATGGTCCTCAGGGATGGCCCCATCCTGCAGCCTGTGTTCGGGCTGCTCCAAAGCACATCCCTCTGTGTCCCAAAGCAGATGGGTACTCCTGGACAGTGGCAGTGGGACTGTCCCTGCCAGGCCGTCCTGGGCAGGCAGAGCTGCACTTTGCCTTTGTCACTTGCACGCCACTTGTACCCATGAGGACAGTGACATGTGTCTGCCTGACAAAGAAGTCTATGGAAAATGTTGTACTGATATTTTGTCCTGTGAATAAAGCACAGAATCCTGCTGTTACGGGTACTTTAGTGGCACTAGTTTCCTTGTTCAGCTTGTGATCCCTTCATGTAAATAAAGTGGCTTCCACCAGTCCGTATGCATGGGCTGTTCTTAGGACAGGGCTGGGCAGCCCCCAGGCAGAGCTGGGGGGCCATGGGGAGCCCCCACACCCGCAGGCAGGCGAGGGAACGGGCAGGGGCTTGGGCAGGACAGGGGGTCAGCCTGACACGACCACGGGGACCTGTGGCCCAGCCCTGCCTGGGGCTCCCCAGGCTCGTCCCTGACGTGGGACTGGGGATGACTCAGAATGATGCACAGTGGCCATGTAGGGATGCAACACACCATGGACCAGTTTGCACGGCCTTGCTGCGAGTGATTAGTAACCAGTGAGCTCTAATAGGAAAAAATTCGAGTTAATTAGTGGACACCTGAGAGAGCCCCATCTGCATCTCTGCCACTGCCAGCCACGGGGAAGACACAGCAGTGAGGGAACCCAGAGGCAGTTATGGGCAGGTGGAGGGAAGACGGGAATCAATGGCCATTGACAGGAAAATGGGATATTTGCTTGTATGATTTTTCCTTTAAAGGAGAAAAACATTCACAGTGAGACTCACAAACCCCAGCCTCGCAGTAGAAAAGCCATTTCCAATCCACTCCAAGGAGGCAGAAGGTGTCAGGTTAGATTGATCCTCCTGACAATACTGTATTAGTGGGAAATTAGAGCTGGAGCCTGAGGAAACTGCTGCGATATCAAACAATTACTTTACGTTTGTCCTTACAAATGGAGGGAGCAGAAATGTGCTTAAATCAAGTATTAGCTTTCCAAAGGGTGAGCAAATGAGGGCACAGGCAGGGCTGCACTGAAAATGCAGAGCACATTAGGAGCTCTTAAAAATGGCTTAAAAAGCCCCAAGTAGGCAATTTGCATGCTGAGGAGGCAGGACGGGGGTTTGATGAGGATGGAAGGGTTTGGTGAGGATGCGGAGTGGTGCTGGTTTGGTGACCTGATGCCAGAGGGAGCCCCCCTGCTCACCCAGCCTGGGTTGTCCCCAGCCAGGGGACAGGGGACAGAGGCTCTGCTCTCAGGGCTGTCACACGACTGTTTCCAGCCACGCCTGGCACAGCCCGGCCCCGCTGCCCCCGCAGCACGGCCGCCGCCCCGGAGAGCAGCTGTTTAATACTTATCACCTCATAAATAGTTAAACATAATGAATGTGACTTAAGTGGTCCCTGATCCTACTCGTGCTGAAGAGCTCTTGAGACGACTGGGCCAAGGGAATCCTCCACTGGCCCGCTCACATCACTGGCAGGTGCCCTGCCCAGGAAGAGCAGAGCCACTGGGACATCCACGGAGTCGCAGCACTGCTGCTGCCTAGAAGCAGCCCCTCGTCCCAAAACGGCCCCCTCCCCACTGGCACTGCCCCACGACCTCCCAGTCAAGGATCTTTGACAGTGTCCCCATTAGTTACTCACCCTGCCTGTCTCCTGATGAGGACACCCTGACCCAGGTGGGGGCTGCCCTTGGAGCACCATGACTCCCATGTCTCACCAGGGTCACTGGACCAGCTCGTAAAATTCAGTCCTGCTATTTCCAGGTGCACAAGGAGCATTCCCATCCCTCTGACTACGGCAGGATCACAGCACTGTGAGCACTGAGAAAATTTGATTAACTTCTTATTAAGTTAATATGATTCAATTTCAGTGCTGGCTCCATGTTTACTGGCAGCAGGCAGAGTCCTGGGAGTGGCTGTGGGGGACTCCCAGCCTTGTTCCCCCCCTGCAATGCCCGGCAGAGCGCTCCTAACACACCTCCCTCCACGCACACAGCGTGGGCAGCAAATAAATACAATCATTAACAGAAACCTCCAGCCCCTCGGAGGTGATGGATGCTCAGGGGCAGCTGGGATTCAGATGCACTCAAGTAGGTCAAGTTTCCTCCTGTTATTTCATCAGGCTGCAGCAAGGAACAGGAACACAGGGCCGGTGTGACTCAGGGCTCTGTCACTGCTGCCCTGTGCAGCTGGATGGGCACAGCTGGACGTCACCCAGTGATGCCAGGACCTGCCCGGGCAGCACAGAGACACAGAGGGGTGTCCCCGGTGCCAACAGGCTCTGGGGGCTGCTCCGCACTGCCAGCCCTCCCCTCTCCCCAGGAGCCTGTCCCGGAAGAGCCATCCCAGAACTCCCAGACTCAGCGGCCTCTGAGCCCCCGTGCTGCCCCTCCCTCCAGCGCCGCAGTCCCGCCCGCCGGCTCAGAGGGCCCCGGAGCTGCCCGCGGGCACGAGCCCCCGGGCAACACGAGCCCTGCCCGGGGCCGCTCCCCGGGGACGTGGCCCTGCTCACCGTGGATTCACACATTTCATTTGCTTTGAAAGCTCCCCACGTTCCTCTCCGAGCCCTGCCCAGTGCTCCGCGAGCAGGTGCGTGCAGCCACGAGAGGACCCGATGGCATCAATGCTGCACTGAGGTCTAGGCACCGCTGCATAACTCATTAGCTGGCAGCTAATTAGCCGGCTGGTCCAATTAGTGACTCCTGCAGAGCCAGGGCTGCGGGTGCAGGCAGCAGGGGGCTGGCACTCCCAGCAGGCGGGCGGCTGAGGGGCTGGCGCTGGCCAGTGGCCGTCGGGGTCCATGGGGTGTCAGCTGCCCCGTGGACCTTCTGCCAACAGATGGTGGCGGGCGTCGCAGCCCAGGCTGCTGCAGCAGCGCCTGTCGAAGGCACGACACTGACCCGGAGCGGTCCCGCGGGCTGGCCGCTGCCCGCGGAGGGAAAGGGGAGCTGGTGGGGCTCACACCATGCGATGCCGGCTCCCGGCCAGCCCTGAGCCACGGCATGAGGCCAGGTCAGCGCAGGTCCCCTGTTGTGACCGAGTGTTTTAAGGTTTTAAGGGACCTTAACACGCTCATCCACGACATCCCCGCTCCCCGCAGCTGGCTCCTGCAGCGAGCGCGGTGCGAGGAGAGCGCCCGGCACGCTCCAGTGGCTGGAGATAAGGACAGCTTAGGGATAAATATTTATCCAGTGACTGAATGGATTCAACTGAGTTCATTCCTATTAGAGAATCTGTTAGTAATTATCTGAAGACTCGTTATTACCTGGGGACTTATAATCTCCCACAGTAATGAGTTCGAGTGGCTCCTGTGGCATATCAAGCAGGAAAGGGAAGGTGGGAAGGGGCTGCTGCCATTGCAGCAAGGGCAGGGCAGGGCTCAAGGACAGTGGAGCTGGCTTGGCTTTGGGCAGCTGGCACTGCAGCACCATGGCCATGGGGCACAGAGCTGCCACCTCACCTTCCTGCAGCGGCTCAGGGACAAGCCCTGGGCAGAGCTCAGGTCCAGGCAGAGCTCAGAGAGCTCAGAGAGGCAAAAGCTGAGACCTGAATGGAGCTGCTGCATCGCCAGCCAGGCGTGGCTGCTGGGGATGTGCTTCAGGACATGGCCCCTGTGCCAGGCATGGGTGAATCCCAGCTCCAGGGGCAGCCCCGGTGGTGGGCTCTGTGCCCCACAGAGCTGGACTGTGGCTCGGCAGCATTGTCCCAGTCCTGCCACCCATAGGGACTAATTCTGCAAACCTGAACCCATTTTGTACGACTCAACTAAAATAAAGTGACTGGAGAGCAAGATGCAAGGCAGGGCAGATATTGACAGATCCCACATCTGCAAGGGAGGAAAGCCCCCTCCTGGGACACACGTCCAGGGTTCCTGCATGTTAGCACAGGGGTGGTCCCCGCTGCCATTGCCATTCAGGGCACGGTCACCCACCCCCGTGTCCACCCGCATACACTGCAGGGCACAGCAGCTCTGGGCCACGAGTGTGGGGATGCCCAGAACAGCAGCACAGGAGGGAAAGTGCCCAGGAGGGACTGAGATGAGTTACTCTGCTGCTAATCCTGTGAAGGATCCAAACTGATAGCCAAAACAATCCATCTCTCCTTGTCACACACCGTGGACCCCTGGCCGGGCATGGCGGTGGTGGCAGCCAGGCAGCTGGTGCCCAGGCTCACACCAGGCTCCGTGGTCCCTCCTCTTTGCTCCTTCCCTCTCCACCTTCCCTGGGTGCTGGCAGGTCCTGGTGGATTTGTGTGTTTTGAATAAATTTCTTTATTTGTTTGAAATACACTAATTTTATTTAAAACACCCGAAGAGGCTGATGCCCTCAGCCCTGTCTCTGCCTGCCACAGAGCTGCCATGTGACAGTGCTGTATTTAGTCAGAGCACTGTTATGAGACCAGTACATTCACTTAGCTCTAATCTCTAAAACAAAGATAAAATTACGTGATTAAGATCTAATTAAAGTCTAACTACCAGCACCATGAATCATTTCAGCACAACTTTAATGGATGCCTTTCGAAGCCGTCATGCATTTGGGCTCCTTCCATGGCCAGTGATTTCCCTGCAGGGACTGGGTCTGCTCAGGCTGATGTTTGCTCTCACTGGCTCTGATTTGGCTGGGGACCACTAAAAATGTTTACATGTGAGCAAGGAGCTCGAAAATCCATTTCTAACCAGACAGAAAATTTCATTTGACAAGCTCATTCAGATGTGCTGTGTCTCTGCAGAACTGAGAGGAGCAGGGGGGCACCTCACCCGCCGCCAGCCCCGGTCCCAGCTGGGGACAATCACCTCAGCACTGCCATGTGCTTGGTGTGGCACACAGCGTGCTTGGAGCCCCAGTGGCTCAGTGGCCGGGTGGCTGGTGGCCAGAGCTACACTAAATGCCATTAGCTCTCCTTGAGGAGAAAAAGCAAATTAAAGCCTTTCTCGCAGCTCTTGGGTTGTCCACCCTGAGGCACAGCCCTGTAATAATGTTGATGGAGAATATTGTCATTTCCCTCTTCCCCAGCAAATCACTGCCTGTCGTCCCAGCACTGTCCCTGCCAGATCAACACAAGCATTTTAATGCCTCGCTCCTGTGCTTGCAGCTTGTCAAGGCAGAGACTCTGCCAGGGGCTGCCTCCACCAAAGGGCTGCCTCCCTGGGACCAGCAGCCCTGGCAGAGCTGCAAGCCCAAATTATTAGTGCAATAGCCACCCCACTGCTAACGGCATCTTTTCTGGGGGAGCAGCTGAGGGATCACCCCACCTGCAGCCTCGCAGCCCTGCAGAGCAGCTGGTGGCACGTGGTGCCAGCGGAGCTGTGATCCTGCAGCGATTGTCACCATCCAGGGCAGGATGCCCTGCAGCTGCCAGCTGAGGCAGTGGCTGCCCCCCAGGCACAGCACGGCCAGCACTGTGCAGGTGGGAGCACAGCCCCATCAGCACCAACTGCTCTGTGCACTCCTCACAGCCACGGGAGGGTCTGAGGTGAAGACAGACCAGTATTTCCCTTGGGGAGAGCACATCAGAACAGCTGCTTCCCTGTTGCTCACCCATGTGGGACAGATGGAAATGGGTGTTGCGAGAAACGAGACAAAGAAAACTTACAGCCCCATTTAGGATTGTTCTGTGTCTTTTTCCAGCAGAAGGATGCGTCGTTTTCCTGACGGTGGCACATTAAATGCACACGCATCCCCTGGGGATGGAGGAACTGCAACAGGTACCTGAGAAGCTCAATGGGAGGAAAGATTATCATCATTAATCACCACTGGGAAAAAAGGCACTTTCTCCAAACTGCAGCCCTGTATAATGGTGATTGTATACACATGAAGCCATACGTCAGGGGAATGATCCCTGGATGACTCAGCCAACCAGAGGAGATAAAAGAATTGAAATTCAGAAGTGCTGCTGGCTTGCATCTTCAGAGGGATGAGCTTCCTGAAAACACTCATTCCAACACAGCAGGGCTCAGAACTGGGCTGTTCCTGTTACGAGCCAGGCAAACGCACCCACTTGGCTCTGGGAAATACAGAACAGCAGCAGGACAAGCCCAGGGGACAGGTGGGCTCCTGGTGCCCAGGGAGCTGCCACAGGGGATCTTGGTGCCAGCAGCTCCCCTCACCCCTGTGCCAGGCCAAGGGGGCTCACTCATGGCCACTAAGCAGCTCTGGCTGCTACAGCTATCTGCTTAAATTAACTTGGGCCAGCCTGCCTGCAAACACACACCTTAGCTCAGAGTCCAGTGTGGCCTTGTCCCCTCTGCTCAGGCTCTTCCCTGGCTGCACAGCTGGGATGGGTGTGTGGGAGTGAGCAGTGTTGCACTGCAGTGAGCCGTGCCAGTCCTGTTGGTTCCCCTGGCTGCAGCTGACTGGGTAGTCATGGGAAGCTCAGCAGGTTTACACCTGGCTAGGCCAGGAAGAGACAGACTGGCCAGGGATTGATGGGGGGAAGAAAGGGAAGAGTATTGGCACTGGTGGTGTGGGACAGGGGATGCTGCAGAACAGCACCCCACCCCTCCCTGCCAGCTCCAACAGGCCATGGCTCACCTCCACGCCAGGAGAGGGGCTGCCAGGGCAAACTTCAAAAGGGGGAGAAAATGTTATTTCTCAGAGTTAATATTCCCTTGTGGATCTTATTCTGCTCATTATTCTGGTCGTTACTTAAGCAGCAGCTGCTCGTCGCTCGTGGTTCGGTGGTGAGAAGGGCTGAGTGCAAGAGGCTAATTTATTTTCTTTTAGTGCTTCTCATCCATGGCAGCCCCTGGCTGCTCCTCACCACTGGAAACCAACCGGAGGCATTTCAGATATTTCTAATGTATGACAGCAACTGGGAAACAGAAATTACCCTCTCTGAAATAATTCCTGAGACAGATTTCTTTTGGCACTTTGCAATGGAGACGCAGAGGAAACGCGAGCTGCATGTACTAGTTTGCTTTTCCTGGGCAATTTATTAGCCCCACCATCTGGTTAGACCTTGTTCCTCTCCCCAGACAAACACAGCTCACTGCAGGGATAGCAGCTGGGGGCACCTGGGAGCGCAGAGGAGACACCAGGGGCTTCCTGCCCTCCGTGGCCTCAGTGCTCCAGCAGCCCTGGCACTGCCACCACTGGCACCTTCTGCCAAGTGGGGCTTTGCTGAGCCAGGCTCCGGCCTTGATGGTGCTCCCGTGACTCTGGGGGTGTGTGGTGGCCCCACAGGAAGGACCAGTGGGTCCCTGCCTGTGAGTCCTGCCCCGGAGCCCAGCCCTGCAGCAGGACATTGGGTGCAGGGGCCGCGGGGCTCGATCCCCTCCTGCTCTGGCCATCCTGCCAGCCAGTTCCCTGGTTCCATCCGTGAGGAGCTGCTGGCATCGTGTCATGTGATGGGTCCCTGCCAAGATCCAGAGCAGGAGACAAATGATCTGCTCAGGATGCCTTTGCTCCACCTGCTCAGCCCAAATGAAATTAAAATATTGACAGAAGCAATTTCCAGAGGGAAATTGGAAACGTTAGTGGTGGTGCTGGAGCCAAGCGGTTCCTGCAGCCTGGGGGGCTGTCACCTTCCCAGGCAGGGGGGGACAGGCAGCACCCTCCAGCTGGGCAGCACCGGGGGTGCCCAGGCATGGGCCGGCCACTGCTCTGGCCATGACATGCCACCTGCACCTGGGATCTCCTGCCAGGGCACCAGAGATTTGGGCACAGTTTCTGCTGCTTTCGTGACACTCAGAAACATTTTCATGTAATAGTTTGAATAAAAAAAACTTAAGGTTTTGTGCACACACAGTTTTCCCCAGAGAGCCAGTGCTGTGGGGAGGGGATTTCTTGCTCCCATGCCAGCCAGGTGATTCCCTGCCCCAGAGCAGCAGGAGCAGCACTCGTGTCTCTCCTCCACTCACACTGCCCAAGCACTGGGCATTCCTGCCCCATGGCACCACTGCTCTCACACCCGGACTGGGACACAGATCCCCAGGAAGACACTGCCATTGGCAGCTGCAGAACAAGACTTTCCCTCCCAGTTCCTCAGTCCTGCATTCTAATCCATTTTCATCACTTATTCCCCAGGGCATTGTGGCACTGAGGGAAACACAGGCCATTTCTGTGCCTCCACCAAACTCAGAACCTCATCAAAGAATGAAATCAGGTCGGTTTGACAGGACCTACTTCTGCTCAACCACGCTGACAGGCATGAATTTATATTCCGAGGCTCTAATTCTCCCATTAATTGAATTTCGCAGTGATTTCTCCACATGTTTGCCCAGGATTAATGTCAGGCTAATTGGATGCAGTTGTCCGAACCATCTCACTCTCTCGCTCTGCTGTCTCCTCGTATATGCTCTCCTCCCACCCGACACGAGGCTCCAGCTCTTCAGGATCAAGAGGGAGCTCCAAGGGGAGCTGCTTGTGGCCCTGGCTGCAGCCTGCCCGGGCCCCTGCAGCAGCGCCCAGCACCAGCACTGCGCTCGCCACGCGCCCAGCCCAGCTCCCGCCCTCAGCCTGGCACAGCTCGGCCCTGGCACAGCTCGGCCCTGGCACAGCTCGGCCCTGGCACACTTCCTTTCATCCTCACCGTCCTCTGCACAGCGTGGCAGAGCAGAAGGCAGCGCTGCCAGAGTTAGATGGGGCAGGGAAGGAGGGGACACCCAGCACCTGCGGCCACACGGATGGAGCATCCTCTGAAAACCCCCGTGACCGCAGGATCCCAGCCGGAGGCATGTCCTGCACACACACTGGACGTGGCTGCCTGCTGGGGCCGCCCCAGACTCGCCCGTGTGGGACAGCCGTGGAGCCAGCCGTGTCCCCCACAGCCTCGAGGACAGACAGACAGACACGTCCCTCGTGGCAGAACTGGCACGTGTGGCACAGCCCACGCTGCTGCTCTGCACACCACAGTCCTGGAGGGCTTGCAGGGCTGCTGCTTTCCTTGTGCTTTTTTTCCCACTTGAAACCTTCTTCTTGAGCATTTAATAGATAATTTGCATCTTGCAGATTAATTTTTTAAAAATGCTTTTAATGAAGGTGCTTGGCTGCACACATACCTGCGTGTGCCACCCATCCTGGCTCACGCCATATAAACCTCTGCTACTTGTGGAAAAGCTAATTAAAGGTAATCATGAAAACTTCATTAGTCCTCATTTACATAAGTTACACAGAGAAATTTCCTAACCTTTGATCCTGGCCATCAGTGTCCATGAGACCTCTCTGCACATTAGCTGAAAGGCAGGAGCACATCTCCACCCCTGCACAAGCCGAGCCCTGAGCTCTGCTCTCGGCCACAAGAAGAGAGCTGGGCTGGCTGCTTCGAGTGCAGCTGGCAGAGGTCTGGCCTGGCACATGCCACGTGCATGGCACGGGGAGCGTGTCCTGCAACACAGGCACACGTGCATGGCATGGGGAGCGTGTCCTGCAACACAGGCACACGTGCATGGCATGGGGAGCGTGTCCTGCAACACAGGCACACGTGCATCGCGCTGTCAGCACGTCCTGCCTGCCCTGAGCATGCCCTGCCTGCCCTGCACGAGAGCACATCCTGAGGCACACAGGACCTGACCCTGCCCCGGCATCTCTTGTCCCAAGAGGCATCACCTCTGTCACCCCCACCTGACACGAGGCTTTGCCCCTGGCCCCAACCCAACTGTCCAGCAGCAAGAGCAGCACTGCTGGGGAGAGGAAAGACCAAAAATGCCCCTGGGGAACACCAAGTTCCTGTTCCCTGCACACTTCCATCATCTCCAGCACCAGCCTCATCATCACCTCAGTAATCTGTGTTGGTGGCTACACTGGGGCTCAGCACAGCCACTGGTGACAGTGACAGTCACACTGCCAAGGTGCCCACAGGCCACCATGTGCCAGCACAGCTCCCTCACACCCAGCAGACCCATGGCCTCGCACGGTCCTGGTACTGCAGCAGTGCAATTAGGACCTGACATGCCATAAAAATATTGGAGCATTAAATGTATCAGATAAAACTCCCTCTGCTATTACAGCAGCTCACATCCTGGGAATCTGAGCAGTGAGCAGTACAATTTCACCCAGTGATAGGACTGGACTAAGTTCTCCCCACAAAAGCCTCTTATTGTATGAAAAAGACCATTAGCAACCATCGAAATCAATAGGGACTGGCCGCGGTGCTGCACCACCCGGCTCGGCCGGCACTGCCGAGAGCACCAATTAGCCCGGGACTCCTGCACGAGCCCTGCGGGAAGGAGCTGGGCTGAAGCCGGAGCTGGTGCCGTCCTGCTGCCAGCACTGGCAGCTGGCTGGGAGGGACAGTCCAGGGAAGCCTTCCCAGCCGCCAGCCAGAGCTGCCAGGCACATGCCAGGGTGATGGAGCACTGTCAGATGGGAGCAAGACTGCGGGGCCCTTCTCATCCTTCTCCCCACTGTCTCTGGGGCTGTTCAGCCCTTTTCACTGCAACCAGGGCTGGGAGCTTTTCCCCCCAGCCCCTGCAAATGGCCACTCCAGAGTCCCCCACTCCAGGAGCCAGACTGGGAGCTCAGGGGCCACAGGGCACTGGCCTTGAGGTGGAATTTCCAGTAATCCTCCCAAGGGTAATTCACACCTTACAACAAACAGATGCAACACACAAGTGAGAAGGAAAAGTTGCCTGCGTTTTTAAAAGACACTCAGTAACAGCAAGTGAGGGCAATACATTATTTAAAGGCTTTTCCAAGGAAAGAAAAATAATTTCAGCTTAGTTAGCTTTTTAGGACATCCTAGCAGAGAGCAGGGAGCGCGGCGCTGCGGGCAGCGGGGCGGGCACTGGCGCGGGGCGATGCACAGAGCCTGCGGCCGAAGGGCGCCGGGACCGAGCACCGCGGGGCTGCGCGCCCGGCCCAGCGGCG
>VZSE01011628.1:101842-135471 GCA_013398275.1 Promerops cafer | reverse complement strand
GGGCTGGCAGAGCCCCGGCGGCAGCGGCTCCCTGGGCCGGACCCGGGCCGGACCTCGGGCCGCTGCCATCGCGAGCGGCTCCGGCCGAGCGCTTCCCAGCAGCCCGTCCCAGGCTCTGACGAGGGCACCGTGACCCCGGCGCAGCCAGCAGCCCCTGCCAGGGCAGCGCCAGCAGCAGCGGACCCGCAGCTCGCCCCGCTGTCCCAGCCCTCCAAACTCCCCCGGCTCCCCTAGCTGTGGCACGGAGAAGCAGAAGTGAGCTGGGAACCACTCAGGTGATGTCACATTTATCTAACAAGTTTCCAAATGAAAACTAGCATTTGGACTTACTGCATTCAGGCTCAAAATTTGATTACATTTTTCTACAGCTGTAAATCTGCTTTCCTTTCTGCAACATTATTATTAAAGCCAGTATTGAATTGGTGGTGTGATACGTAAAATTTCAATCCTGGCTTTGACATTCCAGGAAGTTAAAAACCAATTACAGTGTGTGCTTTGCCTCAGGACAGAATGAATCACTGAACACAGCCACTTCACCGAGAGAAATTAAAGGCTGAAGCAGCAACATGGGGAAGGTATTACGTTAAAAATCAAAGGTCAATTAAAGAAAAACTGAGTCTATTTTATTTTTACTATTTTGCTTACATTTTCATTCCTTTCTGATGAACAAGGAGACAAAATAAACCTGCACTTGTATTTATCTGCCAGGTAATAAATCCGGGCTGAAGCTGGTTTCAGTAGCTGAGAGGAAACATTGAGGTGATAAAAACTCCCAATAACCAGCATTAATCTCACTGTAACGAAGCCAGCACAGCAATAGGGCAGCACCTGCCCTCCCTGCAGCGGCGGCCGCCCCCACAGCAGAGCAAGGGGTACCCAGGGGACAATGTCCCCGGAGCAGCGGGCGGGGCAGCGGGTCATTCCAAGCTGCGGCAGGAGGTGCTGACCCCTCCTGTGACACAACAGATCGCTTGTACTTGCCTTGCTCGGCAGCAGCTTGTCAGTGCAGATGCCTTCAACATGAGCTCTAATAGATAATCCACACCTTGAAATGCAGTCTATCATCTGCTCGTTAACCTCAATAAATCATTTGCCAAATATTAAAATGCTTAAAGAGTGTCATAGGGGCTCCAGGAATTGCTTTGCACTGTGCACGCTCTGCCTGCTCCCGGAGCAAAGGGACTCACGGTAGCCCCAGCGGACACGGCTGTTACAGTCTGGGGCACAGAGCAGTGGGGAGAGCCCCCCCGGGCCCCACTAGCACTGCCAAGACAATCTGACCCCAGCTCTGGAAACTCAGCAAGGCTGTTGGGAAATGCGCCCGTTCTCCAGGGAGCCGGCTCCGCAAGGCTGGAAACGGGAGCGTTGCGCGGAGTACGAGCCACAGGGAGACAGCGAGCTAATGCATTCCCAGACAATTTACACTCATTTCAATAAAACCACAATTAGGCGGCAGCAAATGGTGGGGAGAGCAGCTGTTACACTCAACACAACACGCCCTGGCGCTGCGTGACACAGCCAGTGCCACGCCAGTGCCACAGTGCCACAGCCAGTGCGTCCGTCTGCGGGATGGGAGAGAGCGCTGGCTGGGCTGGGAGCCGTGGGATGCTCAGGAGCCCCTCCCGGGGCTGGAGCTGGGCTGTGAGTGCCAGGTGCCTCCTAATCCCAGGGACCTGCTCCCCAAGGACCCCACGTCCCCAGCCCTGCAGGAACACACCAGCGGGATAAAGGCCCACAGGTCTGGGAATCCACAACCGGGCTCAACGCGCAAAGCCACCAGCGTCCATCACCGGGGAGAGCCCCACAAGGGGCTGGGGGAGCTGGAACAAGGTGTGTGAAAGAGCTGGGAGGCTGCCCAGCACCAGAGCCCTCCACGCCCAGCGGTCTCCTGCCACCTGCAGCCCCAGCCCAGCCTGCTGCCCACCAGCTCCTGTCACCCACAGCAGCGAGACCAAGCTCCAGGCAGGAGGGGACATATTATGGATCCAGGTCCTGTGGGGTCAGGGGACCCCAGCCAGACCCTCAACCACCATGGAAAGGGGCACAGGAGACCCTCACATCTTGAAAAGCCCCTCAGGCCTCCCCTGCCCACAAGGTGGCCCAGCCCAAGGGGCTTCTAATGGTCCCCCTCCCCCAACAGCCCCTGTGCCCCCAACCTGGGGACCCACTGTAAAATGGTAAATCCACCTTGGAATCAGCCAGAGGCTGATGTCACCATTTCTTATTAAAAGCTGGGTTTTTGCTCTACGATGGACTAGCTTTATGTTCCCATAAATTGCCAACAGTTAGCCAGATCCCCACAGAGCCAGGATCGATACCTGGCCGAGGGGAAAAAGCGCTGAGGAAGGAAAACAATACTCCAATTAGAGCAAAATTTAAGAGTTCAGGGGTAGGGGTGACAGTGCCTAATGTGTTACAATTTATTGACAGCCTCCTAAAGCCTGGGTTTTGTTCTGGCTCTCAGAGGCAGGCGGGTGTCCCGCCAGGCAGCAGCAGGGAGTCGCACATCCACTCTGTGCACCTTCAGTCCTGGCTGGCACAACCAGTCACCATTCCCATGGCATCTCCAGCTAAACACAGGGTGCTCTTGGCTCCTCTGGTTCATCCATCAGCAGTGGAGCTCCGCTGGTGCCCCCTGAGCTGGCAGCAGCCACCCTACAGCCCATGGGACAGGTGACAGCCAGCCCCAGACCAGGCTCTGGGGGCACAGGGACCAAGGGAACACCTGGCACTCCCCCACCGGTGCCCCTCAGGGACACACTCCCTCCCCAGGGTGTTAGAAACCTGTGCCCAGCTCTGCAGTAGCCTAATCCCAGTTAATCACAGCATAATCCCAACCCAGGAGCGACATCTGGGAGCCCCAGCCCTGGGCTCCCCTCCCAACCCCACTCTAAGCACTGCTGAGTCCTGCCCTGCCCTCCCCAGGCACCAAGTGCCTGCCACGGACCCTCAGAACGTGGGAGGCAGTAGGATGGATCACTCGAAGATCAAAGTTCTCACCTGATTCCCATGGACCTCGCAGCCCCAGGTAGGCTGGAGGATGGCAGTGGGCTCTCTGTTAAATCCTGTGGCCAGAAAAACCCAGGTGGATTGGAGAAATGTTGGCAAATATAATAAACACAACATTAACTCTAATTCTGCGAAGGCTTTGGCTATATTAATCTCTCTTTAATGTAATCACCTATAAATAAATGATGACCCCATGATTTAATACGACATCTGCCATCCCCATTTCTAGACAAGATGCCAAGCAGTGCCTCTGGCACACGGTAGGGGTGGGACTCGTGTGCATGACTGGCCAGGGCAGCAACCAGCTCCTCAGCCCAGCACCCGGGGGCTCAGCTCCAGCTCACCATTCCCAGCAGGATGAGTGGAAACACAGACCAAGGCACCATGGCAGGGCCTGGCAGGGGCCATGTGTCCCCCCAGGCCCTGGGACCCGTGTGGGCAAGGGGTGATGCAGCACAGCTGTTGATAAACACATCAACAGCACCATTTCTCTAACCACCGCCAGGCAAGGGGAGACCAGGACAACCCATCCGGAGATTTGGGGAACAAGGGGGATTCACTGACAACTTCCCTTTGGTGAGCACTGAAGGGGCACACACCGATAATGCTGCCCACCCGTGCAACAGTCCCCTCCTGCAAAAATATGCACGGAGCAGGAGAAGAAAAAGAATCAAAAATGGTGTTGAAAGGTGGGTTTGTGAAGCCCAGCCCAGCCCCTGATGCACTGATCCGAGGGCTCACTGAAGCAGGAGGATCCGAGTCCACAGTGGAAAGGCCCCCAGGCATGGTGGGGACACATCTTCCATCCTTCTGCCCAGAGGACACCCTGGACTGCCAAAGCCCCTACTGGGCAGCCCAGCGGGGGCTGGTGCCTGCAGCTGGGGCAGCTCTCCCAGCCCAGGGGTGGGTCATGTGGGAACCATCCACCAAGGACAGAGGTTTTCCATTCAGCTCCCAGGAGCAGCAGCCTGTCCTCCTCCTGCCTTTCTCCATCCTCATCCTCGCTGGGCTGAGGTGGGAGGCAGCAGGAGCAGCTCATCCACACTCCCATCTGGCAGCCACACTCTCCTCCATGTCTGGAGCCACCGCTGCACACCCTGCTGAAGGAAAAATAGTCTTTAATTAGGACAGAGCTTTAATTAGGAGGAGCTTCAAGCCTCCGGCGTCTGGTGATGGCAGGAGCCCCTTGGGCCACCGCTGCCCTCAACACCTTTGGCCATGTTGTGGGCAGGGGTGGCCTGAGAGTCTCCTGGAGGTGTGGGGATCTGGCTGGGGGTCTCCTGGCCCCAAATGCCATAGGACCTGGGTCTGTTTCCCCCCTGCCTGGAGCCTGGCTCACTGCTGTGGCCGGCAGCAGGCATGGATGGGGCCGGGGGTAGCAGGGGACTGCTCTGGTGCTGAGAAGCCCCTTCACGTGGGGGGCTGAGCCCCAACATGAGGCATGGATGGATGGACAGGGAAGACTCCCACCTCTGCCTGTGCAAGTGTGAGCCCTCAAAGTCCAGAGGCACCAGATCACATCCCCCTGCCCTGGGGCTCAGGGACCAAACTCACCAGCACATGGCTCTGGCGCAGGTCCCACACCCACTCTCGGGACCGTGGCCGAGCACCGCAGGACCCGCACTGATGGTCTGTGGAGAGAGAAGCATCAGGAACACCACAGGGGAAGGAGCAGCCCGTGTCTCCCCTCCCCAGCACAGGCTGTGCCCGAGCCAGGCCCCTGGGTTTGGTTTCCCCAAAGGAGCCCTGGGGCACACAGGGAAGCTCCCAAGTCCCTGTCCCCATCCTGGGCCCAGAGCAGGCAGGGCAGGAACACGGCAAGGCTGAAGCCTGCAGCCTGGAAAAACGCTCACTCAGGCAGGATGCCTAGTAATAAATTTATTGTATTTTATTACATATTCCCCTTTTTGCACTTAATTCCAATTCCTCATATTCAAACTCTTCTTTCTGAAAGAAAATGACTTTTAACATAAAAATATAAATTCTGCATATTAAAAGTGCATACACCTCGAATAATAAAACATACAAATAAATAATAAAAGGCATTGACACAGTCTCATGCAGTTGTCCTCAAATAATTTAAAATTTATGGTACAATGTTCAACCCCAAGTAGACAGCCTGCTTTCCAATTACTGTACAGGTCAAAAACATTAAAATACAGAGGAGAATATCAAAGGTGTGGGAAAGCCCCACGTCCCTGTACCAGGTACAGTGATGTGACATGCAGTTTGAGAACTGTAGATATTCCAGTGTAAAATCTGACATTGCGTCCAGAAGAGAAATTGCATTTGCAACAGGACTTAAAATTCAATTTTAACCAATGGTGAGGCACAGGTGGTGAGCAAATCTGTACAAATTCATACTTGGAAGGCCACAGGACAATAACGGAGCCGCTCGTGGCCTGGATTGCTCGTGTGACCCTACCCAAGGCAATGCAGCACCTCCAAAGGGGTTATTGCACTCACAGACGCCACACGAGCCGGAGGCTGGCGCGTGTGCGCGGCAGGGCTGAGTGAGCCGGGACTGCTGGCTGCACTTAGTTTTAATCTGTGTCTTTTAAAAAACACTATTTGCAGATAAATTGAGTGCTATCACCTTTAAAAAAATAGAGTCCCTAAGCCTTTAGATCTAACACAGACATTGTACGAGTCTTCAGGTGCTTTTCTTTTACAAAATAAAGCTCTTAACAGTAACTGCTTTACGATGCTTTTGTTGAGAAAACCTTTTGTAGGACTTTCATCTCACCACAGATTAAAACTAAATTTCAGTTCCCTCCACAGGTATCATTAGATACTGCCAAATTCTTTTGGATTAGTAGGCAAGTGACAAAGACTCAAAAAAACCCAAACCAAACTAAACTAAAAAAAAAAAAACAACACCCAACAGTAAAAGTATTTGGAATGTTGTTTCCAAACCCTCTCCATGCCAGCTGACCTAGGCAAGGGCACCAAAGCTGCGGGGCCAAGAACCAGGAGGAGTCCTGCGACCTGCACAAAGCCCAGGCCAGCCCTCGCCAGCTGCCCTGGCCATGCGGCACACACGGCTGCCCCGGGGGACCTGTTGTCAGACAGGACATGGCCAAAACCCAACAGCCCAGCGTTCTGGAGCACGGACAGGCAGCCCAGGGGCTCCCCCAGAAGGGCAAGCCAAGCCCCAAGACCAGTCTGGGCAGCAGGAGGCCAGCTGGGAACCGCTCCCCTGGCAAGGACACTCCCAGCAGCTCTGTGCGCCTGCAGGCCCCAGGCGCCCGCCTGCCCCTCCTCACAGCCCCCTTACATCACATGCAATGGCAGGTTACACACAGAACCTCAGCAGGTCGCCCTACTAACAAAAGGAAAAACAACACAAAACAGAAATCAGTTTGTTCTCATCTCCCTGCTCCAATCCCTCTAAGCTTACGTTACGCTCCAGCCTCGTCAGTAACGCAGAATCCTGCAAAGGAAAGAGTCAAAGATGTGCAAAGGAAGCAGGAACCCAGGGCCATGCTCCTGTGTGCCAGCAGCAGCTGCGCCGCGAGGCAGCAGCACGGACTCCAAGCCAGCTCCGGAGCAGCTCCGACGCCGAGCACGGCCACGGCTGGGCTAGAGGCTTGCATAGTTAGTAGGGACATGCATCAGGGACAGCACGGCCATGCAAGCTGCCTCGCACCGAGGAAAATGGTTGGGCATGCTCAAGTTTCGGCTTCAGAAAGCAAAACCCCTGCAGCAACGGCGGATGAGGGCACTTGCAGTGGGAGAAGTGCAATTAAGCTGCTAGCTTTCTATCCTAAGCATCTTGTTTTTATTAATCCGTATTTGATAAGTCTGAAAGGGTTAACAATTTACACACCCAAAGTGAGACACAAGTTACAGAGAACTGCAGGCACCAAATTGTCTATCAAATGTGATTAATACAAATAAAAGGTGCCTCTTCAATACACGTCATTGAAAATGTGCTTATAACTTGAATGCTACTAAACACTATCCAAAAGACACAGCCCAAAAAGGGTAAAAAAAAGTCTCTAGGTGACTCCTGTAGGAATGGAGCACTGGAATGAAGGCGCTGCTCTCCTGAGCCCAGAGGCCCAATGCCAGGAGCAGGAGCAAGTGGCAGACTAGGGACATGGGGTGAAATGCAAGTCACACACTGGCGCAGGCGACTCCAACCCGAAGCCAGTTGGAAACGCACTGCCTGAGTGCCTGCTTTGCCTTGCAGCTCACCTGTTTGGGAGCAGGGACACTGCTGGGCCTCCCCCTTCCCAGGCATTTCCCATCTCTGTGAGGCATACCTTTGCTTCCACTACCTTGGCAGGAAGGTCCCAGACCTCGCCATCCCCAGACAGGCTGGGCAGGACAGATCTGGCAGCAGCCGCTCCCATCGCACTCAGATGAGACTTCCAGGCCCTACATGCCACCATCCAGGGAAGGTGGAGGTCCCTGGGCAGCAACGGCCTCTGGGAGATGGCAGAGCCTACCTCCCCCACAGCCATGAGTGCTTCTGATGGCCAACAGGAACTTTAAGACATGACCATGTACATGCAGCTGCTCCAGAATAGCCTCAAGCCATTGCTGCTTGAAGGATCCATATGCAAAGCCACGGTGGTGTTGGCATCTAGGACTTGGCAGATCCCTCTCTTGAGTGCTCCTGGTACCATGCCACATCCTGGCAGCTGGACAACACAATACCATGGACAGCAATTCCTACACATGAAAGGGACAAGAGATAAGTCTGCTTTAAAGCAAGGAGAGAAGACTGATGCTTTTTCCCCAAATCCCTTTAAGTAGGGCCTGTAATAACCTACATTCCGTTTCAGAAACATTTCTCCTACTTCATTGATGGAGTCATGACTGTGACAGCAACAAGGCTTTGATTAACACTCCCAGTGAACAGTGTTTCCCAGACCCACACCCTTCAACCCGCTCCTGTGCAAGGAAGCTCATTTCCGACTGAAGATGTGTGACACCAACAAGCAGAGGTGGGCAGTGACAGCAGTGGCTGTTCCCAAGGGCCCTGGTGGAGCACGGGCTGCACGCACACGCTTCGACCGTTTGCCTGGCGTGTCTTATGTCCCACGTGAACTCTGGTGCACCCTGGCGAGTCAAACCACTTTGCCTGAGAACACCCCAAGCCAAGCCCTCCTGAGCAGAAAACTCACCAGAGAGGAGCAGCATCCCACCCGCTCAGAGGCGAGGGTACTGTCAGTGCAGCCCCTCCTGCCTACTCACACTCCTCTGCAGAACAAGGAGCCTGTGCACCAGAGCTGCCGTTCCAGAGGGACAGAGAAATCCAGTCTGGCAGCATAAAGAGAGCAGATAGTGCTGGAGCTGGCAGCAATTAGCGTTAGGAATTATGGAGAATGTGCAGAAAGAGTGTGAGATTGGCATCTCATGGGATTGCAGAGGTTCAACTACTTTTATCAGCTGCTGGAATACCAGGACCCCCATCTCCCTTCTACCCAAATGAGAGCTCCAAGGACCACTGTCTTGCTCCAGATACAAACACTGAACTGGTGTTCAGCTACAACATGGGTTTGGACATGGCTTCAAATTCCCTTCAGTCAGTCATGCAGCACAGGAGCAAAACCACCTCAAAACCCACACACCAGCTTCCAGTTTAAACTCCTTCAGTGAGTGATGACATGAAAAAGAAGTCATTTGATAAAAATAACCTTTCACAAATGTCCATGGCAAAATGTACAGAAAGTAGTTCTGTCTATTAAAAGATCCCAAACCGAGTCAGCGTAAGCCACTGGAATTACATTCTTCCTAGAAGAGTTGTTACAAGAGAAGAGCCAAGACAGTGTAAGACCTTAATACAGATAAAACCTTAAACAAATACTTCAACATCAACATTTCAGGGAGTAATTTAAGTACTGCAATGTGAAGCAAGTCTTATCTGCTCTGCTGGATAGAACAGAAAATAATCCAAGAATAATCCAAGTCATACATTTCAGAAGCAAGCAATGCAATCTTTGCTTCTTGTTGCTGCAATAAATGAGACTGAAACAATGCCCGGGCGAAGGAATGCATGGAGGGGACAGTCATGTTTGGGCTGGAACAGTCAGGGCACTGCACGTGCAGGCTGTGGGCACTGCTGGGGCACGTGAAGGGGATGCAGCAGGACATCACCAGGACACTGCAAGGGTTACATTGCACATGGGCTCATCCCCACACACTGACCCCAGCTTGATGGCACTCCCAGCTCAGCCCTACACACACTCCAAGGAGTCAGCTATCCTCAACCCTTCCCTCCCAAGCTTGCTGCAGGTATGTGGTGAGCAGAAAACTGATCACAGAGCAGCAAGGTGCCCTGGGGGCAAGGCTGCCTGCAGGGCAAGCAGCACCTCAGCAAGGGAGGTGGCACAGGCCAGTTTGTTATGCTGGTGGGACAGAGCACACATGTCCCTGGCCTCAAGCTATGCCCAGAGAAGCTCTGCCGTTGGACTGGACAGGCATAGCCCTCAGTCAGGAGAGAGAGGGCCCAGCACATTGCCCAGCTTGTCACAACCTACACGACAGGCTGTGGACATAAAGGATATGCAGCACATCAATAAAACCTCATAGAATTTAAAAAAAAAGGATTACACCATATATATATGTAAAAGGAGTTAAGAAATCCACCTTAAGAGGAACCTTACAGAACTTGAGGAATCTCCCCTGTAAGAAGGGCATGTAAACAAAGACATCAGTAGATGTAGTGTTTTGACCCTGATGGAGGCTGTCATCCAAACAAGGGGAACCTTCCACTGAGGGACATGTGGCAGCCAGACCCATGGGGAGGGGATGAGCATGCCAGAGGGAAGGACCTACAGCGCTCTGGAGAACAGGAACACTGCCCCTCCAACACACACAAAGGGGCAGGATGACACCTGATCTAAACCACTCCTAGAGATAATGGAGGCTTAATTACACCACTATGATAAGGGTCTGAGCACATTAGGAAATGCTTCCCAGGAGTTTGAACAGGGGCATCCTGACAGCATCATGGCCATCCAGGTGTGTGGACAGAACCCTCCCATGGCACTGCTTCCACAGGACGAGCTGGCCAGCAGCTGCTGCCCAGAGATTTCTTCTGTTGTTTAGCAGAGCATTTCAGAAGAAAGTAGTGAAACAGGACAGGGTAGAGGTTGCCTTAGGTATGGGCAAAGCAAAACTCTTCACAGACAGCGACAAAAACTGCAGGTTACATTTCAAACTTCCCGCTGTTGGAATGCAAAAATTAAATCTATTACACAGACGCGCACAGAGACACACAGGTACCTTTCTGTCCGTCACTAATGCTAGTCCCTCCTATACTGGCTGAGTATATACCTGAGAAACAACATTAGTGTTGAAATATTGCCCTTTAGAAAGCTTGAAAATGGAGGGGAGCAGGGACAGAGAGTTGAGAGCAGAAAGAAGCGACAGTCTCTCCAGTTTCCTTCGCATCCTCCACAGCTCAGAACAAGGCCATACACCAGTGTGGACACAGCCCACTCAGAACAAGACCAAAGGAACATCAGCTCACAGCTCTACAAAGCACACCAGTGTCAGTACAACTGGGGGTCAGGTCCCAACCCTCAAATCTGAAGAAAGTTATTGCACTTTCAACAGACTCCTGTACAAGTGCTATGGGACAGCTGCTTTCATGTTCAACAATGACTCCAGCTAGGCTACTTGCACCAGTGCTGGCTGCCTGTGGCTATTTGGTTTGATGGCAGAATCAAAGGCGCTTTAACAACTTGCAGTTAACTTCTCCTCAAAACATACATTAGGCACATGAACAAAAAACAAGAGCTCGGAATAAATTAGCTTCTCAGCAGAAGAAAAGACACCTGGATTGCAGCATTTCACTGAGGTTCCAGAGAAGGCCGTACAGACACCTGCATGCTGGAAGGTAATTTTTTCAGTGGCTTGTCAGCAGACTGCTTGCCACTGGAAGGAGGAGACTGGACTCCGGGATCTAGCTGGGAAGACTTGGACTTGCGACTGGATAGTAGAGAATGTTTGTTAGATGTGGCATCTTTTGAGACAAGTTTTTCTTTTGTAGCAATGTTGGCGTTGGTTTGAGAGGCTGGTGGGACACCACCTTTCTCTGGTTTGTCCTCCAGCACATTTTTACTGCCTGACTTGGAACTGACACTCCCTGTCTTTTTTGAAAGCATTGTTGTCTTCCCCAGGTCTGCCGACCTCCGTGTCTCCTTCTGCCTTAAGGCTGATTTAAAGAAAGACAAACCCTTCTCTTCTGACTTGCTGTCCCTCTTCAGCCCAGAACGCGCCCCAACGTTTGGGGACCGCAGGTTGGCCATGGAGGAACTGCGCACGTGCTTGCTGTCCACTGCCCTGCTGTCACTCCTGGAGTGGCTGATCCGCGGGGAGCTCGTTCTGGAGCTGCTGGTAACGCTCGTTTTGTCCGACCCCAGGCTGATCTTGGAGCCCTCCCTGCTGAGGCTGCGCTCCGAAGTCCGGCTCTTCCCAGAGGAAGAGCCCTTAGTCAATGAGCCTGATGGGGTTTTCTTGGCAGCCGTGGAGGATGGAGAAGAACCTGACTTCTGCTTCTGTTGAGCTGATGGGACAGATGCCTCCAGGGGCTTCGTGCTGTGGTCCTTCCTAGCCTGAGTGGGAGCAGGAGACCCGTGTCGCCCGCTGACCCTGGAGGAGTCTGTCTTACTTCTAGACCGGGAAGCTTTCTGAGAACTCTTCAGTGGAGGAGAAGAGTGAGAGACTTTGGTCTCTTGGGTAGCTAAGACTGTTCTTCCCTTCCTCAAGCTTTTGTCTGGCTCAGAAGCTCCTTTGGAGCTGTGACCCTTCCTAGGGGTGTCATGTGCCTTCTCTGCAGCCAGCCCTGTCCCAGCTGGGGCTTTCACCTCCTTCACTGGGGAGCTGTCCACAGAATCACTCTGGTCAACAAAGGCGATTTGATTGTTGTTATCAAAAGGGTCCAGAGCAGGGTGATTCCTGTCTGGCTGCACAGAACTTTTACCACACCCATCTGAAAGGTCTGAGCTAGATGTCCTCACAACGGTCTCTTCCCTGAACGCCCCCTCCATGACAGCCAAAGGGGCTCTGCGAGCTGTCCTGTGCTCTCGCCGACTGCTGTCACAGGGCTCCAAGTAGCTGCTGGAGAGATTCCTCAGGCTGCCGAAGCACGAGGTGGAGACTTTATCATCAGCAGCTTCCCCAATCTTCTCCAGAGTGGAAGCAGAGGTATGTACTGGGGAATCTCCAGAGAAGCGCGATGGGGAGTTGGAGCGGAACTGCAGTTTTGCAGAGAGTGACCATGAGGGCCTGACACCATTTTCACTCACTGCCAGTGGGCTGGTGACAGAGGATCTGGATGACAAGCTCTGACGCTGGACACTCCTTACAAATGGTCGAGTTGAAAATCCTCCTGCAGGGAAAGCAAGTCACAGTTTCAGTGGGAAAGCCAAGGCTGCAGCTGATTTACCCCACCCATCCACATTTCCCCACGAGAGTCAAGCAGCCCACCCACACCACACTATGTGTCTCTCCATGCAGGCTGCAGGCACAGCTTCTTGCACAAAAGCTGAATGAGGACTCCAACAACTGTTATTTGCTAGGGGTCACCCAGGAGTAACTCTCTGAAGCCTCTAACTGATAACCCAGATTCTTCTCTCATCCCTGAGCAGCAGATGAAACACAAGGTTTGCACCTCGAATGTCCTTGAAACTGGCAAGATCACCAGCTGAGATTATGATTCTGTATTAAAGAATATTTCCCAGAGCATTCTGTGAAAGGCAAATTAGGATTCCTACCTCTAGATCAAGTGATGTAATTGTATTTAGAAACACAAAATGTAAGTATCTTAGAAGTGTGACTTCCATGGCCAGTGCTGACAGCCGTCACAGCCGCAGGGACGTCTCCACAGCAGCTTCTAAATGCTCTGACTGACCCATGAAGCTCCACGTTCTCAGAAGTTACAAGGCAACGTGTGGAGGAACCAGGCAAAGCCAGGAACTGAACAGTAACTTGCGTACATGAGTGAATTTGCATCTCCCTCCCTCCCTGGGACCACCCAGCAGCACAATTAGTGCCTATGCTAAATCTGTCAGCACTGTGTCAGCCACCTAGCAAAGGTGATGCAGTGAGAGAATGAGTGAGAGAACAGAAGCACAAGAAGTTCCTGACTGGGAGGTTTTGTTGATGGCATTTGCTTTCTTTGAAAGGCTCCTTAAGGTTCCTGCCCGTTCTCCAACCTTTCATATGAGACAGAAGCCCACCTGTCCTCCTATCGAGCCAGCGCTTGTCTCCCTCAGCTGCTGGAGTAACCATCCCTTGCAACCACAGATTTTGCAGCTGTTTTAGTAAGGATCTTGCAACAGAAAGAGAAGCGGCCCAGTCTGCCCCCAGCAGTGATACACACCATCATCTTCACTGCGTTCCCCAGTCAGCTCCACGGACTCGGAGAGCGAGGCGAGGGAGGTGCGGCGCGAGGAGGCGGCGGAGGCGATGCTGGGCTGCTTGCTGCCCGGGAGCCGGCTGACCCAGTGCTCGCACAGCGACGAGCTCGTGGAGCCTGCGGGGAGCGGCACGGCGCGTCAGCGGCAGCCGCGCACGAGAGCCCTGGCGGGCCGGGGGCTCAGCTACGACTGCACTGCCCTGCTCTGGCTCTGGCAGGCACCTGAGCCCGGAGCTGGCCCTCATGGCCCCAGCATCCAGCCACGGGAATGGGGTTTTACTCTTATGGAGCACTTATGGCCAGAACAACAAGACAGAACCGCACTTGTCCCAGTGTGCTGTGAATACCAGCATGCAGGCAGTGGCGGCATTTCAGCTGCCACCCCAACGCCACAAAAATCTCTTTTTCTCCAGGGGCAGGTCACCAAGCCTGCACTTGCCCACAGCTCACCCTGGATTCCACCAACACATGTACTACTGGTGCCTCCTTGGGACTGAGAGTGCTGCCACAGGGAAGGAGCGAGTCACAATTTGATGTCCTGCACAAGGGCAGCTCTGACCAGTCACCTGTGGGGGCATAGGGGCTTCCCCCATCTCTGCAGTCTCCCTGCCAAAACTGCCTTAGCAGAAGGGGTGGAAAGTTCCCACGGCCTCTGACACACAGCCACAGACTCAGACAAGCCTTGCTGAGTTCTGGGACACAAGAGTGGGGGTTTAAGCAGAGCTGGGTATAAAATTCCCCAGAAGGGAACTATCCATGAAAGATATCCAAGAACTATCCACCCCTGGACAGTGCCAGCAGGGCTTACCTGCCACGGAACTGTTGGCAGACCACGAGGGGATCGCTGTGCGTCGCTGGTAGAACAAGATGTAAGCGGTCTGCTTGCAGACTTCACTTTCAGAAAGCTGCTGAACTTCACTGTCATCAAAGCAGTACCACTGGCCATCAACAGAATTCTTGCAATACGCTAAGAAATAATACATTACTGTAAGACTCCCTCACTCCTACTGCTCTCAGGTTTGCTGTATGATATTTAACATAACCTTATCTGCTATGATGGACTTGGAGGACAATGCGAGGAACAGATTTATTCTTGCATCATCTTCCAGTCTGACTGGCAAGATGGGAGCCTGAGGCTGCCAGAACATAATAAACAGCTTACATTTCAGGACTTTCTTTGTCCAACAGTGCCACTCAGAACAGAACATCATTTGGGGTGGCTCCATTCACTTCACCTTCTGTAACTTGTGACACTGCTTCCATCAGTGACTCCCTTTCTGACTCCATACAGAAATACAACCAGTTTCTTTGTGAAAGGCTCCACGACAGATAGCATAGCAGGACACTTGCCTGTATAGTGTCCCCCTTGCATGGTGCCATGGTGGTTGCAGACAGCATACAGGTCATAGATGTAGTCCTCAGGATCTCTGCCGAGGCCGTAAGGTTTCCTCCAAGGCGACCAGTGGGACGGCAGGCTCCAGCTGCTCTGGCTGCGTTTCACAACGTGAGGAGTCATGTCCAAGCCACTCAAGGGAAATTTAACCATGTTCTGAAGTTTCATCCTTCTGTCTCCTTCCTGTTTACAGAGAAGAGCATGAGCTGCAGAGGCCAAGGCCAGCAATGCCCGGGAAAACCCCAGGCGAGGGAACACATAGGGCAGAATGACTGCTTCTAAAGAGGGGAGTCCACTCACATCACTTAGCAGTCTTCCAGCAACACTACAGGCATCCTTACCTGTCTAAACCTTTTGAGATGTATGATGAGAACATCAGGTAAGGTCCAGAGGCTCAGTGTGATGCTACCCTGCTGCAGCTGCTTACAGTGTGGGCATCGCCATGCATCATCTGGGGCAAGCTACAAGGAACAGGCAGGAGTGGGCATTAGTTTTCAAATTCCAAGGC
This sequence comes from Promerops cafer, assembly GCA_013398275.1. Lineage (NCBI taxonomy): Eukaryota > Metazoa > Chordata > Aves > Passeriformes > Nectariniidae > Promerops > Promerops cafer. The sequence continues at coordinate 120,183 of VZSE01011628.1, read as the reverse complement.
AGCTTGCACCACACCACTGTTCCTCTGCTGCCCCAAGCCCAGTGCAGACACTGACCTCTCTGCCTCATCTCCCTCCAGCACTTATCAAGCTCACTGGAAACATAGGGTTCCCAATGATGCTTTTCAAAGTGACAAGCAGAGACGTGTGCCTCATTCAGGAGGCACTTCCTGCTGCAAGGCAGAATTCAGCCAGTGCTGCTGTGCAGAGGACCTTTTTGCACCTTATAAACACTCATACCTTGGAAGCAGAGAAGAAGGAAAAGAAAAAATCAAGGCAAAAAGCAGGCAGGCTTGGCAGCCTGAAAAGTATTTTCACAAGAAAACCAGCAGTAGAAAAAAGCAGGAAAAAAAAAGCAGAAAAAAATCAGAACAGAAAAAAGAAAGGTGTACTTTGGATGTCCCCTCTGACACCTCACTGCCCTCTGGGAACCCTCTTCCTCTGCAGTCCCAACAGCACAGAGTTACACACTCTGTGTGTAACTTCACACACTGTGAAGACTCTCCCTGTCCCCCAAGCCTCCCTCCACAGCCCAGTGCTCAGAGAACAACTCTTGCCCCACCTCTGAAAGACAGATCTCAACAAGAGAAGCTCCCAAATTATTACAGCTCAGTCGTGGGTCCAAAGACTACCTCCAGACGAGCCCTTTGTACAGCAGATTAGAGACTGCCAAAGGAATTCAGATGGCTTCCATGTGCCAGCAAGGGCCAGGTCAGAGCCCTCTCTAGCCTGCCTGAGGCACACCATCCCTCCTGTCTCTTCAGCCTCACACAACGAGCAGAGCCAGAGCAGGGGAGCAGCCACGTCCCTGCAGAACTGAGCTCAGTGGTCACTGTGCTGCTGTTTGAGGGGGTCCCACTCAGTGAGGGCAGCCTGAGCCCACCCCAGCCCTGCTCAAGCTTGGGAACATGCAATTGCTCCAGGACACTCCCATGAAGCCACATTGTCCTAACCCTTTATAATATTTATAATATTTCACAGGAGGAAATTGCCAAAGAGAGGACTAAGTTCTTGTATCAACATCTGGGCAGCAAAGAGCCCAGCAGCAGGACCTCCCACAACCTCGCTGCAGAGGAGCTCCATTAGCAGCACAGATAACTAGTCTGGTGTTACAAATCTATTCTCCTGTCACAAGGAATCAATGCTGGCAGAACAGAGCTGCTCTGGAGTGAGCGAGTTCCTGAGGCATGTGAACAAGCCAGAGTACAGAGTCTGTATCTACCTGTTCCTCTTTGGTGTACAGTTGGAAACACTGAGATAAAGTGCAGATCTGAGGTTGATGATGAAGCTCTCTCTGCTGGCGGACGCTTTCAGAGTCTGGAATATATTCCTCTTCTGTATTCACAAACAAGCTGCATCAGGGAGACACCACATTTACCAGCACATCCCCTTGCTCCCCAGGCTGTCCCTGCAGACAAGGGGCTGGGCACAGGTGAGGTTTGAGTGGTCTCATGTTTGCTGAAGGATGCACAGTTCACACAAGCAAGCTGCAAGCAGCAATTGTGAGGTGAACATAGTTTAAGGTTTTTTACTTCATACTTACTAATCTTTAGTTTCTTTGTCCCATTCTACCACTAATTTCACATGAGCAGTTCCCCCCTGTCCACATGACTTCAATGCCCTGCAGAGAGGAGCAGACATAAGTCAGACCATCTTTCAATCCAAAGTCTACGTTATCTTCTACATGCATGTAATTTCTCTCCCCAAGCCCTTCATCCTTCCTCCATTCCCAGAGCTCAAGTTTGCAAAGGAGTAAAAAGAATTCACATAGCCAAACACTTGGGAAAGCTGGTAAATGCCTTCACCCAAGTCTGTGAGTTCTGTAAGGCAACATAGACCTGTTACAGAACAGGCATTTACCAACATTTCAAAGAATAACAGGCACAAGAAAAAAAATAAAAATAGTGGGAGTAATATTTTCATTCTGTTCTCCATTTCCAGGGAGGACAGACTCCAGATGGCATGACACAACTGAGGATATTCTCACACAGCTTCCTGAAGATGCTCCCTCATTTCCCCGCTCCTCAGGCCTCTGCAGTCCATTCCACACATCCACACCAGGGCTGTTCATTTCTGCATGGTTCACACCGAGTTCCCAGCTAACACACCTCTCTCCACTCCTGGGAAGCACCCAGCACCCGAGGGCCAGCTCACCTTTCCACTGTTGGGTGGCAGAGGGGTCGCTCCTCCTGAGGTAGCAAGTACGTTATGCCCACAACACTGACCACTCGCAGGCTGAACGGGCAAACCTGCAACAGGGAGAACAGAGCCCACCTCAGTGGCTCCAACCCAAGCTGCCCACGTGCAAACTGCTCTCAGCACTGGCTGACAAAGGCTTCACCCTAGAACACATTTGACGTGAGAAAGCAAATGTACAAGGTCTCAAATCTGCCTGTGCCAATGAGCTGACAGAGGGCTGAGGTACAGCAATGGAACCTGTGCACCCACCAGCTCTTCTCTGGTGACCAGAGGACATTTGTCTCACCTGCAAGCAGGCTGCAGGCCGCAGGAAATACTGCATCTTCTCCAGTATCTCCTTCTGCAGAATATCCCAGGCAATTGTTTTTTCCAAGTGCAACACAAAGGGCAAGCCAAACCTATGGGAAAGAACAATTAAAAGATTATCCTGTTCAGCAATCAGAACCCCAAATTACATGGGAGAACTTTATGTGAAGTTTTGTGAAGCTCCAGAGGCTGAAGCAGTTCTCAGGCTCCAGCTGATACAAATGCCTTTGCCATGGTTGTTTCTCACTTCTCTCCCTCCCCCCATTTTCACTCCAATTTAAGATTCCCACCCATAACAGGGTCTGGTCAAACATGCTGCTCTCAAACCAGACAAAGGTGGTGCATCCTCTCAACTGGGCTACATTTCTTCCTTTACAGTAATGCAATACTTGAAGTTCACCAAAATTAGAAATATTTTGCTGCACCCATAACTGCATTTTGATCACCATGTGCTTTAGCAATCGAATGTGAGCTAGGGATGCAAGCTGCTGCTCCTTCACCTGGAGTCTGTACTACAGGAGAGTAAAATCCAGGTCAGTTTAGGAAGCAGCCAGAAGAGCAATTCCAACCATGCTGCTGCCAGTCACCTTTTGCTCTGCTGTCCAGTGCAGGCTCTGTTACACACCAGCAAGACAATCTTGTCATTTGCTGCTAGTTTAGGACAGGACTGTTCCAGTTTTCCAGACTTCACCATTCCTTGAGAGTAAGCTATTGTTCGGGAGTGCTCAGTGCTGCATTTCAAGTTATTCAGGTTATTGTTCACATGTATTCCTGAAAAATTAGGAGAAAGGAAACATTTCATTATGTCATTTGCCTTTAGTGCCCTGATGACCCCCTCAAGAAGCCCTCCTTGGGCTACAGAGGAGCAGGTCAGTATGGAATCAGGAGCATTTTCATCACTTGGACAAAGGCTTCAAAGAGCAACTACCTTTCACAGTGACTGTTTCTTCAGAGAAGGACATTATATGCAAGTGCTCCCCAGCTGATTTTTCACAGCAGGTTGCACAAGGACTCTCAGCTTTTACTGCCCACAAGAAAAACTGAAGTGCCAGGAACCCAACTTGTTACTTTCGTAATAAAATTTGCCTTTGATTACACTCCATCTGCCCAGGACACCATGATTCCCTTTCACTGAGGGGACATGCAGAGACCAAGGAGTTTGAGCTTGGAAAGAGAAAGTGTGTGTTCATTCCTGAGACTGTTTATTCATCACTAGCAATCTGATTTTAAATAACACAATTTCAGTGGCTTCATCTGGTCCCTAGCAGGTCTTTAAATTAAGCCTGACAAGAGATTTCACATTTAAGCCAGCCTGGCCTGCAGCATCAGCCCCGAGAAGAGGCAGAAAGGAGTGTACAACACTGCTTGATAACCTCCCAGCTGACAACACTATTAAATCTTCTGGAATGAGCCTGGACAAAGTCAGAGCTGAAATCAATACACCAGAACATCAACAGCTTGTGGGACTCATTCTTTTCCCACACAAACCTTGCTCACTAGTCACCTGAGGTGGGCATTAAGCGGAGTTATTGACTCACCTCTCTGACTGAGGATGCCCTCAGGCCTGAAGATCTCTGGGGTCTCAAAGGCAAAAATGCAGTCGCTCTCGTGGATGGTGTCCAAGTCATCGGTGTCGCAGAAGGAGCGATGGAACCCATCGTAGTACATCTCTGTCAGCACAATCTGCAGGCAGCAGAAGCAAACCAGAACCCATCAAACCACCCACAGTTTCAGCTCAGTGCGCCATCTCTGAGCTGGGATTCTCCTGCTAAGGGATGGCACTCCTCAAGACATCCGACCATCAGCCAGGAGCAAGGAACAGGGAAAAGGACAGCCATAAATGAGAAGCTGGGGTAAAAGCAACATATGGAGAGGTTTTGGTGGAATTCAACAGCTTTCCTGAAGCTCCTCCTACAGAAGAATTTGCACAGTGGTGCACAGTGGTTGCCTCACTGCCAGCATACACAGATCACCACGGGGTCAGGCAGGTCTGCACTGCACTGAGGGCGATCCCAACATCACTAGGATTCAAACAGCCAATGCACAGGGAAAAGCATGATCCAGATTTCCACCATTACCTTGCTTCCCTGTTCAACCATGGGCAGTGAATTTCGATTCCTACATATCCACAAGGGACAGAAGCCTCCCCTCTCCCCCCACTGCAGGGAAGGCACACAGGTGAGCAGCCCAGCCCGTTACCTGCTCCGTGGGTATCTTGGTTTCCGAGGAGACAGCCTCCCGCAACCTGGCCACTGTTCCGGAGACGGGCACGGCCACCCCGATGCGCATGCAGTGTGAGCACTTGCCCTGGTACACCACAGTGACGAAGAGAGGCCTGTGGAGAGCACGGGAGCACTGCTAGGCTGGGCTGAGCACTTCTGGGCGCTGTCTGGAGCAGCCTCAGCCCAGCCTGGGCACATTCAGGCTGCCCACCAGGTACAGGGCCCTCCTGACTGTCTGGATCCACCTCACACTGCAGCTGCGCTCAGCTGCAGCCAGACAAGGCTGTTTGATTTACAGACTCCTTTCTTACTATATGGCCTGCTGTTACTTGCTCCCACAAGCAGAACATCTCAAAGAAGGCCCACAGAGTTAAAACCAAAACTGTCTATGAGAAGGCAATCAGCTTTCCAGCAGGGATCCTGTAAGGAAGCTCGGGACAGTCAGTGTAAGAAAGCACCTTGAAGTACTTGGAGAGCTGCTACTTACTGGGAACAGGCTGCCTCTCAGCCCTCAGTCCTGCCTCCAACAGCAGCCAGCAGCACTACTGGGGAGGGAAGAGGGAGGGGACACCTTCCCTGGACAGCCCACTCAGCCTCCACCAGATGGTGGAGGAGGAATTTCCAGAGCAAATGTGACAGAGCAATGTTTAATCTGCCCTATAATCACTCTGTTCCATTGCTTCTGGAACCTACACAAGCTTTCCGGAGGCAAACACCAGGTGAAGGAGTTTGTTTATACCACAGATAGTTTTGCTGTGCATCTCTATCTTCACTTTGAATGTTTTAGCTGGATTTTTTTCCTCCCCTGAAGTTTTTTCTTTATTTGCATCAGCTATCTTTCAAAAAAGCAAAACGTTTTCCAGGAAAGATTTTAACTCCAGTTTTTGAAATTGGAGTGATGAGCAAGGCTGTTCTCAAAAAACGAAGTGTGTTTCATCCTTTTCCCTTTTTTAATTTTAAAATGCTATAGATCAAGTGAAAAGCAAAATATTTTGGTTATGTGAAGCAAAGACTTTTTCTCCCCAAACGAATTCTATAGGAAGGATAGGCCTTTCTTAAACAAGTAAACGGCTCAATTTTCCATTTTACCTGCAAAGCAAGACATTAAATCCCCATACGGTCCTATCTATCGTTTTTAATGACTTATCAGAAATCTTGCTGATACTGTGTTCCTGCTGTATCCAATTTAGCGACACGCCACGCACGGGAAAGAGCCAACGTTACGCTCAGGCCGGGTCCGTACCGAGTGTGGGGCAGAGGGATCGGCAGCGAGATGCAGAGGAAAGGGTCAAAGGTGTTGCTCTGCTTCTGGCAATGAGGGCACGTCAGGGAGGACCTGGCACAAACACGGATAACAGGGCACAGTTAAACCTCACTTCACTGGGAATGTATAAACCATCGAATCCCATATTCACCGACAGCAGATCCAACAGGAAACCCTGGAAGGGTTTTGTCTTTGGAGAGAGGTGAAGTGACAGGACAGGGACAGAGACAGTCAGCACTGGGTTGCACACAGCTCTTAGGCAGGAAAAGCTCCAGACGAGTCCATTCTCATTCTCCAAAACTCCATTCTCATTCAGAATCAATCTGCACCTTACAATGGCTTTGTGTCTTAGACCAGGCTTGAGGTTTCTCCTTTGCAAAGGAGAAATTGGAAAATACTGGGGAGAAAGCCCAGCAATTATAATTCTTACAGCAGTACAGGCACAAGCCATCAAGGAACACTGGTGATTCAGCTGTTCTCTTCCAATAGCTCTGAAAATAGAAAGCTCTCTTCCCAGAAAGTAGGGAAACTCAAGGGAAAGCCCTGAAGGGACAGTGATAACTTCAGCTCAGAATTCCCAAGTGCCAGATGACAAGCACTCTGCACACACTGGGGATCCCTAACTCCCAGGCACCTCTAGATCCTGCCATGGGCTCTTCCCTCTGACAGTCAGGGTGAGCCCCATAGCACTAGGCTTTTCTGAGCCTTTGCTTATGAAGCACTGACTCACTTTCAGGATGCACAGGAACAGGTGTAGTGGTACATACTGCAGATTTACACAATATACGAAATTTGAAGCACTGAAATTCTCTTTCCTCTAGAGCAAGGTCTTAGTTCAGCAGCAATTCAGAAACAGCTGTTAACACAGTGACACCAGTCCCAGCTGTACTGGGAGCTAGTGTCAGTTTTGAATTATACTGGGGTCAGCCATACATTCAACAAATTTACAAAATACCATACCTGTACTGGGCTTGAAAGAGTTCCTGCACAAAAGTGCTACTGATGGGAAAGGCTGGGCCCTCAAGCAGCACATCATCCTCCAGCGGCGGCTAAAAGAGAGGAACAAACCCTTGAGGCACACCCAGGTGTGGGGAGTGCACCAAGCAGGTGGCTCCAGAACTCCAGTCAAATTTTGCCTTCCTTAGCCAAAAGCACTGGAAAAATGCCACAAGCATTTTTAACTACCAAGCACACTCTGCTCCAAAGGGCAGGCATGTAGGAAAGCAAGGTGGGCAAGGCAGCCCAGGGAAAGGCACAGGGCTCACACCTGACAAGGTCCAGCAGCTCCTGGTAACACCTCCTGGCTATTGCAGAGCCACTCAAACATGACTGCCTCAGGGAGCACTTGCCAGGGATTAGTGGAACAGCTGGTTACATTCCCAGGGCAGAAACAAACATTGTTTTAACCCAAGCTTTTGTTCCATCTGAGCTACTGAAGTTGAGCCAGTGGGGAGAACTACTTTAAAAGGAAAGCCTGTGTGCAAAGTTAGACTCCCACATTGTCTCCCAGCAGAATCCCTCACCTTGAGCGGAGGCATGCCACCAGAATTCACCACGTTGTTCAAATCCTCGTGGACTCTGTCGAGGAGCCAAAGCAGGAACTCCTGGGCATCGTGCTGGGCATTCCCGCGGTACTGCATCGCGTTCTTGGACACGATGTTCTGCGGAGAGAAGAGACAGTGCAGCAACAGCTAATGCACACCCGAGGCCATTCCATCACACCTACCCCTGCCTCACAGCACCTGACACTGCTGCCCTCACGAAATCCTCTGTTTGTTCAAGCTGAAGCAAAACGAGAATTTAGTCTCCTAATGCCCACACACTGTCTTGCTCATTGCAGTTTTGGTGAGGTCACACATTTCCCAAAACCTCGATGCAGGTGTTCAATGCTAATCTAGGTCTACAATTCCAGGACTCAGCCAGGATCAGGACATCTAAATCACAGATGCTTCTACAGTCTGATCATCATCATGCAGGTAGAGCAAAATTACTTCCCATCAGCACCCTGTCAAGCACAGGAGCAGTACAGGCCACCATGGAATTTTTTCCACTGGGTAGCAAGAATCCACTATGCATAACTTGCTCATCCTAAACGCCATCTTCTATTACCATCCCAGGCAGGGAGGTGCAGCTTTCCCTGCACACAAGGAACCACAGTATCCCAGAGCAATCAATGCTGGAGCAGCACCCGTCCCATGCTGGGCTGCACCTACACCCTTGGCACACCTGCGGAGAGTAAAGCTGTTCACACAGGACTCCAACTTACTGAGCAGGATCCCCAAGAGGGACAGTGGCAGGAGCAGATGCCAGAGAGTACCTGCAGGGCAGGAATGGGTGGGAAGGCTGTGGAGCCTGGGCCCAGCAGGCTGCACATGCGCCTCATGCCAGAGCTCCTCCACTCCTCTAATCAGACTTTGCAACAGATTTGAGAAATGAGGTTGGGTTGCTCGCTTTATCCCTTTGAAAATGGGGTCACTGGGGAGGGGGGTGATGATGAAAGAGGCAGGAAAGGACTGATAAACATATACTCTCTATGCTCTATAATCTGTCCACCTGTCTCAAAGCTGCAAAATAATGGAAAACAGAAATAATCTGCTCTCATTACACATGTGCAACCGTTCTGACAGCAGATTTACTGCCCTTGCTGTGCAGGGACCAGCACTCTCCCATGTAAAATATGTGCACACAGCTTGAACCATGGGAGTGGTCCCTAGCCAACACTCTGTGCCACACTGGTGTGACCCCAGCACCTCTGCTTGGTGTCCAATGTAACCTCAGCTTGGGATGCTGCTGCAAATCTTTTCATGGGGGAGAGATATTCGAAGCAGTCTGTGGGCACTTGAAGATTAATGGACCAAACAGCCTTCTCTTCTCGTACCTCCTGTTAAGCAAAGCAAAATCCACTGGCAGAAATAAAATTATAAAATATAATCCACAAAAAGGATCCAAAAAAGTCTCTTCAGGTACCAGCCTGATACCTCTTGCCCTCCTTCAGCAGAAAGGTGAGCTGAATGCACCCAGACAATGAGGCAGGGAAGAATGTAAGGCATACTGTGTCAAGTTTCAAACTGATAATCAATCACTAACATGTGAAGCAGAGATTGTAGTCCAGTCTTCAGTGGTTACCTCGCTACATCTCTCCAGAACTGTTACTCGTGCTCCTACAGTAACACACTTGAGTTTTAACAGTTGTACCCATCCTTCCCAACCCACTGCACCCAGCTCAGTGCCAAGGGATCATGTCCCACTGCAGGTCACAACACAGCCAAGCTCACTCTTCTCAGTGAGTTGGCCACAGAGAGTCAGGGGAAAGAAGTGCTGAGACACCAGCCACGTCCCCAGCAGTGTGTGGTCCCTCTGTGTCAAGACACGAACAGGTGTGATGGGAGCAGGCCCGCACTGACGCTCTCCCGTCAGCCAGAGCCAGCAGCCTTATCTGGTGTCCTTTGTCCCAGCGAGCTCAGCCAGTGCAGTGGCAGGCACTGTCACTGCACTTCAAGGCCCGTCGAGACAGAGCTGACGATAAAAGGCTCCTGGCATTGCTGGGAGGAAGCAAATCCAGTATTTCAAGTGAAAAGGGGACATGGAGGGGTTCTGTACAGAAACATAAGGACTTTGGGAATCCAGGCTCGCATTTGTTATTGCCTCTTCCCCAGAGGCACAGCACATCAGTCCAGAGTCTCCCTGGCTTTTACTGATGTGTGTCCCTGGTGATGCAGTGTCCCACAGAGAGCAGCCAGTCTGAAGCAATCCCAAGCACAGTGAACCCACGGACGCACAGCAGTCACATGCCTTGCTCTGTATCTGTGTCACTGCTGGGCTCAGAAGCATCTCCATAATTGCTCTGGTTTTCTCAACACTTGCAGCCTGAGTGGACTAAGGATAAAGGGCTGCCTGTGGAGACACATCACAAGATGCTGGAAGTGATTCAGGAAGCACTACAAAACATCAGATGCGACTTCCTCACAAGAGGCTCTGCTAGACAAACACTCCAGCAGCAGTGGCACGTTCCCAGTGCCACTCAGCTTCCTGCCAGCGCTGCTACAAGTGGGTCCATTACTGCTGAAACCCCTGCGCTGCTGCTCCAGGGAATGCTGTGTGCCCTCCTCCCAGCCCGTGCCAGGGGGCTGCAGCAGCAACCCCAGACGTGCAGGGTGTAGAGGGGAACAATGGGCACACACAGTGAGAACAGTCAGTGCTGAGGGACATGATTAAATCTGACAGAGATAAAGGTGCCGACTCAAATAAACAATTTAACAACTGAGACAAATACCAGGAACTCCTAAAGTGCAGCCACCCCAGTCTGATGGGTCAGCACCAAACACAGCCCCACACACCTCTCTGCTCCCCAGCCACCTCCCTGGTGGGCTGAGGGCAGCAGGCAGAACAGCATGGGGGGGTCCCCACAGCCCTCGGCAATAGACAGCTGTACAGCAGCTGGGGGGGCCCACAACCCTGTGCTGTGGATGGGGGACTGCAGCCTCTCAGCAGCCAGACTGAACAGGCTCTCAGGCCATTCCTCAACAGCTCCAGAAACATCTGACAGACAAAGCAGACAAATGAGCAAGAGTCTCATCACTGAGCACTGACCACCCAGCATTCTCCATATTTACTTTCCAATTCTGCCCTTCCAGCCCAGCAGGTTTCTTGCCCTTGCCATGACGCTAAACTTTCACTCCTCTTTTGCTCATCACTTAAGACAGCACCTCATTCTGCTGGTCCTGCAGTAATGCAACAGCGACTGTAACTGAATCCAGCTACAGAGTTAGGAAGCAAATGCTTTAAAAACACATGGAAAACCACCACATTTACCAACCCCCAAGAGCCGTTAACCCTCTGCCCCTAAAGTGGTTCTCCTGCAAGTAGAGCTGGCACATGTGACCAGCTCCCGTCCAGCACCGCAGGGTATTAACAATGACTCCAGAACAAGTCTGGTGCAGCCGTTTCAGCTGTGAGGCACCAGGAGAGGGCATGGACCCTGACACTGCCTCCCAACGCCTTCCATGATGCACAGCACCTCCAGCCCTTTCCTCAGCTCAGCCCTCGGGAGCCTGGCAGGAGGTGTGTGGATCTTCCATTCCACCAGATGTGCATGCAGTGGCATGCAGACACCCTGAATGAAGTGGCTGCATCCAAAGAGATAAGGGGGAAAATCAACATTTCCTATCAATGCCACTCATGTGCCCCTAATGCAAGCACCCTGCAACCATATCAGTCCCTGCCTGTCCATAAAGCAGATTTACAGCAAAGACACATGATCATTTTTACCAGGCCACTGAAAGTTTAATAATAATTCATCTACTGCTCTAAAGAGATGCAATAAATAGATCAAAACAGAGCTGAACTACTGACCTCTTCTTTGCTGCTATTATTGTTCCAGATCACAAAGACAACTAGAGGAAAAATGCCAGTCTGCTATTTTCCAGTGTGGCCCAGCCAGGAAGCAACTGTGGAAGGATTTTGCACATTTTGCACAGATAAAGTCAGCTCATTAGAGACCTGACCCAATGATACACATGCACAGGAGAGAAAGGCTATTCTTTATATTCTGTTGAACAGTGAGTTACGCTCAACTACGTTATTTCCCTTTTTTAAGCCCACAACCACAGTTTTGTGTTTGAGTAAGTTCTACAGCAGACAACCACTTACCTGAATTACCCTCTCTGCTCACATACAGACAGCACTTTCCCCTCTCTGGAGATGTTCTTTTCTGGGAGACCAGTACCCAGCCAGCAGCGTGCTTCAGGCCCCGGGGCTCAGGAAGGGAGCTCCTCCTTTCAGGGGCAGAAGAGATCCCTGTGGACTTGGCCTTACCACAGGCACCAAACAGGGAAAAAGGAGCTTTGACAACAGGAGGTCTGTCACAGCAGCCAGGGCAGGACAAAACACTCCTCCCTTGCCCTGTGGGCATCCAGGGGCGTCAGGGTTCCGGATGTGGCAGCTCCACAGATGTGGCAGCTCCACGGGCAGCCTGTGTCCCCACACAGTCCTGCCCTGTGCAATGCAGAGGGGAATAAGCACAGCCCTTATGAGAATACTTCAGGAAGCAAAGCCAAGAGGAGCACTACAGGGAGCAGCACAGCAGCACCAAAGGGATTCTCCACCACGTTTAACAAGCCCAGACAAGAAACATCACCGCACCAGCCCCTGCCTAACACCTCTCATGCCAGCAGCTACTCTCACCCTTCCAGGCCAAAGCCTGTTAATCCTCATTGAGCACCTTCCTTCAACGCATAAGGAGAGTGAAGTTTGTCCAGATGATGCTATCCAGGGCTGCCGTGTGTGCACAGACACAGAGGCAGGTTGTGGGTGCTGCATTCCTCAACTGGCACACTCCTCTCCAGGCCCTTCCCAGGAGTGCAGGTCTTGCTGCCAGAAGGCATTGCCAGTAGCCTGTGCTGGCTGCCAGGAGAATTCACCCCTATGAAGAGCAGAAATCCCATACTGTTCAGCAAGAACTTGTTTTCCTGCAACACTAGCAGAGCAACTGGTGGGATTCAAAGGAATAAGGGACTGAGGAGCAGGAGAATGCCACAAACGTGAAGCAGCTCAGTAAAGGTCTATCAGTAAATGCTGGCACAGAGGATGGATGGGAAGGCTGGGCTCAGCAGGCCAAGGAGCACTCATGCTCCAGCTGCACACCTGTGCCCCTCCTGCTCTCTCCAGGCTGTGCTTCAGGTCCCAGGTTGGACACAGAAAATGAGATGGGGGGATCCCATCACTACCGCTCTGAGAAGCCTCCCCTTGCACGTTCTAACAAACATTCACTTCAGTGACACGACCATATGCAAACAAGTTCATTAAGCAGTGTTCTGCTCAAATGGCAGGACGAATGGGTTCACTCCAGTGAAGTGTGGCCATGTACAAAGCACAGAGCAACACAGATCCAATTAAGCAGCCTGGGAACGTGCATCCCCCTCAGCGCTTCCACGGGCTGCCAGGCACGACACAGCTCTCATACTTTCATCATGTGTCATTTTGCACAAGCAGCATGGAAATAACCTGGAAGCTCAGAAGACAGAAAACGTATTTTGGCAATGATGTACATTTGCCCTTCCAGCCTCACAGAGGGTCCTGCCAACCCCCAGGGCCACCTGGCAGTGGAGCAGCAGAGCTGTTCCACACTGGGGTCTCTTCCCCTGCCTCACCCAACCCTCTGATCCAGTGTGGAGAGGAGCACCCACACTACACTTCTGCTTCCCCCTCTAGCAGAACCCCCTCAGCAAACCACCTCCGACCTCTGGACTCTGCTGCTCAGCCTCGGCTCCCCAGCCTCGTGCTGCACTCACTCAGATCAAAGTTTGAAGCATAACACAGAAATCCCCAGAAAGCATTTGGATTTCACAGGTAAGGCAGACAGCTGCCTTAAGGCAACCAGAGCTGCTGCAGGAAGCCCTTCCCAGGGGATTTAGGAGTATGTGTGTAGAAAGTGAGTAAAGAAATTGTAAGGAAAAATAGTCAAAATAAGCAAAACAAAACAAACCATACATGCAATAATGGACTTACATGTTATTGATAATGAACATTTAAAAAAAAAGGGCGTGACATGGCAAGACTGCCAGACCTTTGTGATCCCAACGAATCACATTTCCATGATGTCAAGAACCATCACAAAAATGATGTAGAAAATTTGTAACTTGCTTTTTGTTTAAAGCAAAGTGTGTCAACTCCAATTCCCAGAGCAGCCCTAGGACAAACCTCCTCAGTATGATGCCACCACTGGAAGCACCTGGACTGAACTGCAACAAGTACTTCAACATCCCATATTACCTGAGCCACTCAAAGCCTCTTTAGACCAACACAGAAATTGACGCACCAGGAACCAAGAGCCAAGGGACCAGGAGGGAAGGGTGAAGGGTCTCACGTTTATTCTTTCATGTCTCTTTCTTCCATCCCTCTGTGCAGAGGGAGGACAGTTTGCTCTCTGCAGGAATATTTTAGGAATAAGCAGTTGACCCCATTCAAAACAAAATAACTGATCCTGTGCTAGGCAGAGAGCAAGACAATTAAATACAATCCAGGAGATCACATCTGACACATCACTGGCCCCATTAGCAAGGCACAAGGGCTCTGGTGAGCAGAAGGGCCTGGGGCTGACAGCTCTGTGAGCAGGACTGAAGGCTCCTGACACCCATGCTGCCCCCAGCACACCCCGCTGAAAACTGCTCTCACTGCACCCTCAACACAAGGCAAAGGTCTGACCACGGCAACACATCCAGGAGGGCCTTCATAACTCAGGAGTTAGTGATCAGCTCCCAAAGAACTGCCCAACACAGCTGGCAGATTGCTTGACCCAAAGTGAAATATTTGCACCAAATGCATTCCCAAAACACCTTGAAATGAGTTTCAAACAGCTACTTGGAAATCTCACACCAAACACAGGTTTAAATATAAATAAATAAAAAAGGAAGCGGCACTTTTAACCTGGCACAATAATCCCTGCTCTACCAACAGGGATTCATTCTGGGTTCGGATCCAACTCTGACAATCCAATCCAATTGAGTTATGGTGACTGTGCTGTATTTGCTGAACATGCTGCAGGTCACAGCCAAGGCCATCTTCTTGTAGGACAAGAAATGCAATCCCAGCTCTGGCGTGCAAAGGCTCTTGTTAAACACTGGCATGCTTCACTGTACAACTGTCTTAGAGCCTCAGAGAAAGTCTCAAAACAGAAGGAGCCTCATCATTCACAGAAGACCCATACTCCACAGAAGGCAGAGGATTTGCACAAGAACATAATTTTTCAAGCCCAATTAGTTTAAATCAAAATCCTTCTCGCTGACGACCCCCACCATCACCTCCGAGTGCTGCAATACAAAGGGCACTCTGTCCTCCCTGTCTGACACTCCCAGGAACTTTGCAGGCAGGACGGGACAGCTCCCTGCAAAAAACACAAGCCCAAAGCCTGCTTATACAATAGATGTTTGTCACCATTGTCACACCATCACAAAGGGGAAAGAGGAAGCACAAGCTGCAATATTGGCCCCTGTTATGAAAGCAGCAGCTTTGTTTGGGCAGGAAAACAAAACCCACTGAGCAATCGGAAGAGAAGGACTGTTAAAGCAAACAGCAAAGGAGCACAGGAGCAATGGGAAAGCCATCCTCAGCAGAGAAACCCAGGAACTACCAGCTCTGCCATGGTGCTCCCGTTCTGCTCCCCACGAAGGGCTGCCCAGGCTTCAGCCCAGGAACCAACCCCTTCTGCTTCCACCTTTCAGTCCAGTCCTTACGGACCTTTTCCTACTACCTCAGCCTTCCACACCTCCTGCTTTCCTCTGCTTTGTCAGCACTCCCGACCTCCTCTCTCTGTGCACAAGCTCTCTGACAGGCTCTCCCCTCAACCTGCAACTACAAGATGAACAATTTGTCACAAACCAGTTGTTTGAACTGCATTTTCCTTAGTTTCAGCAACTATATCATTCAGAGACCCATGACATGGGTTATTTCCTGAAGACCAACTTAAAAAACACTAGAGAAAACACTACCAAAGAAAACCAGCTGAGGGTAAAAAACATTCCAAAAATCATCCCTTCAAAGGCCCCTGTCCACAAGGACTCTAAGACACGCTCCCTTGAAAATAATTTCCTCTCTTCCAAGGGAGAAGCCTACAGATATAAGAATGAGCAAAACAATAAGTATTATCCTTTGTCCTAAAATACATTTAGCACCTGCAGAGAAGTATTTAGGAATTAGCAAGTGCCTTTGCCCAGTTACATTTGGTGCCAATAGAGGAAAAATAGCAAACAAACCAACACATGGATTTCAAAGCACGCTGAATAAAGAGCCTTCTGCCTATCAAATAAATATTACTGTCAGTGGCTATTACTGTTGGAGGGAAAGCCCAAAATTACTCTGTGAAAACACTTTACACCTTCAAAAACCATTACATCAAAGCAGATCAGGAATGTTCCACCCTCTAAGCAGAACAAGCTGGGGGGATGTTTTCCTTGCTTTGGGGAGAAGCAGCAGTTCCCAGAATGAAAACGTTGATCTTTGCCTTTCTCCAGTCTAAGCCCATTGTTTACATCTGCAAATGATCTGTGCAAATCTGCTGGTGAGAAAAAGTTTAATTAAGAACTGAATTTAATAGCAGGTTCAGGCAACTTAACTGTCTTTAGAAACATTAATTTCATATTAGAAGTAATTGACCTCTGTAGGGGAACAGCACTTGACACAATGACACAGTCCTGCAGCAGGACCCAGGCTGCTGGCACCGTGCAGCGCTGAACTGGATCAACTAAGACCAGATTCCCCCCAGCAAGAGGCTTTTTAAAACCTCCAGGGACCTGGCAGGTAGGAGATGGATGGGCTCCGGCTCCATCCGCAAGCAGAACAGCACTTGCTTACCGTCAGCGACTCCTGCAAACAGCAAAGTTCTACTATCAACACCCTCGGAACATGGCCTTAATTTAATCCCTGGCCCTGACGTTCTTCCTCCTGCTGTCACTCGTATCCCAGCCCTGCTCCCACAGCCTGTGTGAACAGCAGAGCCTGGCCTAGAAAGAGAGCTGCTCCCCCTTCTATCAGTTCCACTGCCAGAAGACAATCCTGCTTTCACAACCTTTTTTCCTCCTGTTATTCAGGAGAAATCCACAGTATCTTCTCCTGCCACACCACCTCAGCAGTGACAGGTCAAGCTGAGTGCCCCGTGGTGCTGCCAAGACTGGACTCACCGAGTGATCGGCCTTCCAAGCACTCCCCCATAAAAACCTCTCCCGAAAAGACCAGAGCCACACGTGCTCCTTGTGGCAGGCATCCTGAAAGGAGGCAAACAGCCAGGGTCTCCGGGGAATACTCCCTGCAGGACAGGTGGGTGCAGCTGCCTCAAAAGGCACAGGAGAAGCAAAGGGAAGAGGTGCTGGCCATGCATCCATCCAAATGCCTGAGGGTGACAAAGGCCACTGCCACCTCAGACGACCCTCTAGGACATCGCACCTTCCAGCAGGCGCCAAGGGGGCCGACTCTGGGACCCAGTCTCTACCTGCTGTGCACGCCAGCTGAACTGCAGGCAGCGAGCCCAAGACTGTGTCAATGATCTTCTTGCTGTGTTTTCAAGCATTTGAACATCTCCTCTGCAAGTCACTCTGCAAGAAAAATTCCCCTAAAATTTCCCCCAAGTGTCTCTAAGTTCACGGTGTGGAAGCTACCACCCACCCTCTGATCCTCTCACACAGCCAGAGAGTCTCCTGTGCCAGGAATAATACTTCTCCCTATTCCAAGAGGCAAAGCAGGCCTAGAGCACTTTTAAAACAGTTGCTCCTGATTTCATCCAAAGCCATGGCAGGGTGTTTTTAAGCCACAGCGCAAGGACCAAGCCCTCTGCTCCAACAGCTCCTGGGGCAGGCGCGAGGCCCGGGCAGGGCAGGGGCCGTGGGACGGAACCGCGGCACAGGGGCTGCGGCGGGAGAACATCGCGGGGCCAGACACGAGCAAGTCCAAGCAAGAGAGTACAGGCAGGTACTCCTGAAACACACTCCCCACATCAGCTCAGACTCACAAGTTCTTGGTTAGTAGACTATGAGCTCTCAACCGTCTCCTTCCATGCACGCTCACAACTCCCAAACAACAGTTAGCTGCAACTCCCCTAATGGTAGCACAGTAGAGGAATGAAACAGTAAAATGGGTATTTTCACCGATAAAAACCATCCAGAACCAGCGTCAAACACCGTGAGCGAAGAGCACACTGGCAGCACCCGTTCCCATCCCCAGGGCACTGACGTGGGTGCCCAACGTGGGTGCCATGCAGTTTCCGTTGTCACTTGACCAGGGTCTGCTGCTCTAGGAGGACGCTGGGAGCAGGAAGAGCACCCCAGAGCTACTGGCACGCAGCTGGCAAGGCCAGAGGGTTCTCCCGACCGGGTGCTCGGACCAGCGGCGAGATACCCATCACAGCTGGTGACCGGGGCAGCCTGCGGTGCCCCTGTGATGGTGACACGTTGTGTCACGTTTGGACCTGTTGTGAGCCACGGCACCAGCAGCTGAGCCCCGAGCCCCGCCACCCCCGCACCGCGGGCACCGGCCCTCCAGGGCTGTTCCCGGCGGCCTTGTGCTCGCCCCTCCCGCCTCGACGGGACGAGGCCCCGGCTCACCTTGAAGTCGCGGCTGTGCTGGGGGGTGTACTCGAGCGTCCAGAGCGCCCGCACCAGCTGCGCCAGCTGCTCCGTGACCTCGCCGGGCGCGGGCGGCGGCCCGTCGCCGGGGGGCGGCCCGCCGCGGAACTGCTCCAGCGCCAGGAACTCGGCGAAGAGCTCGGTGTTGCTGAGGCACTGCAGGATGGCGTTCATGAAGCAGGTGTTGCCGTGGTTGCGCAGCCCCGCCACGCCGGGCACGGCCTCGGAGCTGCCGGCGGGGC
>VZSE01011628.1:69261-101158 GCA_013398275.1 Promerops cafer | reverse complement strand
CGGAGGGCGGCCGAGGTGAGGCGCGGCGAGCGCGATCGCCCCCGGGACGGCCGTTCCGGGGATCAAACACCGGGAGAGGGGTGGGATGGCGGGTGACGGCTCCGCGGGGCCCGGCGGCACAGGACCCTGCGGTCGCGGTGTGGCGGGGCACCGGGCGGTGGGCGGGCGCCGCTCCCCAGCCGCCCCCTCAGTGCCCGGTTCGCCCGCAGCGGCCGCCACGGCTCCCGGTAAGAAGATCACGGCGCGGCTGAAGCGCACGCTGCCGGTGCGGGGCCCGCAGGCGCCCACGCTGAGCGAGCTGATGCGCTGGTACTGCCTCAACACCAACACGCACGGCTGCCGCCGCATCGTGGTGTCCCGCGGCCGCCTGCGCCGCCTGCTCTGGATCCTGCTGACCCTCAGCGCCGTGGGGCTCATCCTCTGGCAGTGCGCCGAGCTCCTCATGAACTACTACAGCGCCTCGGTCTCCGTCACCGTCCAGTTCCAGAAGCTGCCGTTCCCCGCCGTCACCATCTGCAACATCAACCCTTACAAGTAAGGCTTGGGGAGCTGGTGGGAGGATGGGAGGTCAGCACAGCACCACACTCCTTCCCGAGCTCGTCCCGGTGCTGCTTGTCAGCACTTTCCCAACCGTGGGTTTTCCCTGTAGGTCACCTGGTGTGCCACATCCCCCTCTGTGCCGTATGGCTTACACTCTCACCCCTCACTGCTGCCTGCTGACCTCGGCTCGGTTCATGATGCTTTCTGCTCCAGACAGTCCCTGTCAGCTCTTCGGCTCTCTTCAAATTCCCTTCTTCTCGGGACCAAAGTTCCAGGACTACAAACAGCATCATTTCCTAAAGAATAGGAAGGGGACATCTGTCACTCCTCTCTTGTTTCTTTCTTTCCTTATTGGAGATTTTGACATGATTCATCAACAATACTTTTCTCCTGTCAAATCATGCTTTACATTGCTCTCTGTTCTGCTGCCAGATTCCCACCCCAGTCCCCTCGGGGATCTAGCTCTTTGATGACACTTCACAGATGAAGTCTTATTTCCACATACTGTACCTCCTCAGACTTCCTAACATAAGGAGCTGGAGAGTCTTGGGAGAACTTTCTCTGTAGTTGAGTCTGCTCTGCTTCCTGGGGTCCTTGCTCCAAGATCTGTCCATGGATATAGCTGTGTCTGCCCTCACCGATGTGAGAAACTGGTGTGAGGAATCCTGTCCCGAGCCAGGCATCCACAGTGCAGCAGGCAGAGCACTGCAGCTGGCAGTGAGGTGGGATGGGATGTCACTGTCGTGTTGTCTCCCGTGCAGGTACAGTGCCATGAAAGAATACTTATCTGAGTTGGACAAAGAGACAAAAAAAGCTTTGGAAACTTTCTATGGATTTTCTGAGGGCAAGTCCAAGGTGCGCCGGTCGGTGGATGACTGGAACAGCACAGGGAGCGACTTCTTCCAGCAGATCCCTCTGCTGAAGGTCGAGGACTTCTCCAGGACAGCGACTGAGCTGCACAGTGGGCAGAAGAGGAAAATAGAGGGAAGTGTCTTTCACAAGGACTCGTCCATCGTGAACTCGGGCGATTCCAATGACATCATTGGCTTTCAGCTGGTGAGTGTCACTGTGCCCTGGCCAGCAAGTTCCCTTTGGGGCAGCAAAGGGCTGTGTTTGGGTCAGTGTCCTTGTGGCAGGTTTTATTGCCTGCTCAGGTGGCTTTGCAGTGCACAGCGGTGAAGAGCACCCTGTCTGCTCTTCTGCCTAAGCCTCCACGGCTGCTGCAGATTCACCTCCAGCTCTCTGGAGGAGAAGTACCTTCCTGAAGTCTTCCCAAAGAGAGTCAGTGTCATCTGTGACCTTTCTTTTGGTCCTGAAATATTTGGTCATATCACTTAGCCCTGCATAAAAGGTCTTTGATGCCCACTGTAACTTCATACATGGTTATTTCTGTGGAAGAGAAACATTGTCAGATGTCCCTTGTACAAGCCTTAATTTACACCTGCCTTGTAGAATCCCTGATTTCAGTCCATCTGAAATGCTCTTTCCCCTTTGTGCTTGTCAGTGTGACGCGAACAACAGCAGTGAGTGTGCCCTGTACACATTCAGTTCGGGTGTTAACGCTATCCAGGAGTGGTACAAGCTGCATTACATGAACATCATGGCACAAATTCCCCTGGAGACTAAAGAAAAATTGAGTTATTCTGCTGAGGACCTTCTACTGACGTGTTTCTTTGATGGCCTATCTTGTGACAAAAGGTCAGTGCACAGAAAATTCCTGTCATCTTAACAGCTTATTTCCAAGTCCATAATATGTAGGAATGGAATATTTGGTATTTGCTGAATTCCAGCAGGAACCACTGCTAGTTCTGTGAATCTGCCTCCCCCATGCTATTAACCTCCATTCCCACATTTCCATCTCCTGATATATTAAACTAGGTCATACTGCCATATAGTTTCCAGTTATTCAGAACAAGACCCACACCTTTCAGCAAATTAAAACTTCTTGAAAAGAACTAATAAACCCCCCTGCAGTCCTGGTCTGTCTCTGTCAAAACCAAAGTCCAAATGCGCTGCCTTTCTCCCGCAGACAGAACTACAGGGAACAATGTCATGATACTCGATTTCTTCCAGGCACTTCACCCGTTTCCATCACCCCCTCCACGGCAACTGCTACACCTTCAACAGCGGCGAGAGCGGGGCCGTCCTGAGCACCTCCACGGGCGGCAGCGAGTACGGTGAGCGGGCCCTCCGCGCACGGGCCGCTCGGCGCGCGGCGCTCCTGTCCGTTGGCACGAGCGTGCTGTGCCGGGGCAGTTTGCAGAGGAACTCTTTGATAACACTGCTTCGGCAAACTGGATCCTGCTGGAGCGTGAGCGATGTGTTGGCTGTAGATGTACAGGCTGATTGGGGAAATGCCTGTTTGAACTAGTGCAAACTCTTGCCTGAGAATACAGATAGTATCATTGCATCACTAATGTTTTCCAGCTGAAATTACTGCTGCCCAGTTATATAACTTTTTTAAGTGGGTTCCAGCCACGTTCCCAGCAGATGTTGTTTGTTGTACTCGGTACCACCAAGGGATGTTACTGGCTGCAGGTGTCTTGGTCTGGCTGGCCAGAGGCCGTGCTTGGCTGTTACAGTTCTACTTAAGGCCAGATAACATGAAATAGACTGTGCTGCCTTCCCTGACCAGAAAACGTGGCTCTGGCTCCTGATGTAACTTCCTGCCTTGTCTCTGTGGTTCAGGTTTGCAGGTTGTTCTGTACATCGACGAAGCAGACTACAACCCCTTCCTGGTGACGTCCACAGGAGCCAAGATCATTGTCCACGACCAAAACGAGTATCCCTTCATTGAAGACATTGGCACGGAAATTGAGACTGCAGCGGCCACCTCCATAGGGATGCACTTTGTGAGTGGCAACAGTCTCCTTTTCAGGCACACCTTCGCCCTGGTACAGCTGTAAATAGGAACTGATGGGGTGATTTCAGAGAGCCAGCAGCTCGAAGGCTTTTAAATACCTCCCACTCAGCAGCTGAAGTGCCCTGAAGGAAATCCTGTGATAGCACTTTTCTGAACAAAAGAGGCCATGGGAAAATCAGGTCTTTATAAACCAAACTCGCCTAGGATATTGTTTGTTCTCCCTTTTCTTCCACCCCTTGGCTTTCCAGGGGATTTTTGGTTTTGTTTTCACAGCAAAATCCACAACCACAGAAATGTGTTGTCAAGTGCCTTGTTTGGCTTTAGCAATGAGCAGGGAGTTTCATCCCACGAGGGTCCCCGGGGCAGAGGAGCCAGAGCTGGAGCTGTGGGTCCCTGCGTTGGGGTCGGGTCCTTAGGGATGGTGGCAGCACAACCCCTTGAACTGTTTTGTGAATGTCAGCCTCATTTTGCTGGTTTTCTCTCTATCCCCGCAGTGAAAACACCCTCATGGGCAGCGGCTTTGCTTTTGCCAGCTGTGAGCAAAGGCAGGAGAGCTGCAGCTCCTGCTTTCGTGTAGTTCAGAGGAGGCATTTGGCCCAAGGGGGTTCGGCACAGCAGCGAAAGCTGTGCCAGGTCCCCTTTCATCTGGATGGGCTGTTAAGTGAGCACTTCAGCTCTGCCTTTCTTTCTGGTGGTCTGGTGGGGCATCAGCCATCCTGCTTATCTGGGCGTGCTGCATCGATAGGCCCTGCATTAGAAAAGACATTAAAAGAGGGCTGATGTTTTACAAAATGCAAGTAGTTAACTGTCTTCCAGCTGTCTGGAAAACTGTGGCAGCAACTCTGGTCAATCATGACTGAGGTTTGGGAGCCAAGATGGTGTGAAGACACGAAGTCTCACAAGACTCTTTTCTTTGTCACCATCACACCGTACAGAGACAGTCACACAAGGCAGAGTCTCAATATTTAGTGTAATACGTTCCTAGCACGATAGGTTTGGACTGATGCTGTAGTACAAGAAACAAGATTGGGCACATCTTAGTGTCTGTATATAAAAGATTTGTCATGGGGAAGGGATCAGTTGCATCCTAATGAGGCAGCCAAAACAGAAGCTGGACACAATTTCTGGTCTCAGAACAAAAGCTAGGGATCACTGTCCTGCTGGGAAAGGATGACTCCAGAGAGCCTGCTGAGTGGTGGGGGGTCAGGATTGTCAGGAGAGGGCTGCAGCACCGAGGTGCCAGGTCAGTCCACGTGCCCACACGCAAGGTCACAGAGGAGGACACAGCAGCTGTGTCCCACACGGTGCTGCTCGCTGGGCTCTGCACACAGCATCAGTGTCTGCTTATTGCTCCTGGCTTTCTGCTGGGTGCTAGGACTGCCCCCCACCTACAAAAATATTCCAAGATGTTTGGCGTGCAAACAAGGCATTGGTTGGTCAGAGTTACAGTGCTTTAGTTAAGTATTTAGTTTGGAAATCACTTCAGTACCTGAAGGAATAAGTAAGCTTTTGTAGGAGCATAAGCCACTACAAAATAATTCTATACAAAGGATCAATCATCTCTTGGAAGCCCCAGGAGCAGACTGAGGCAGTGTCTTGGCACTACACTGGATGGGGAATTTAAAAGCTGGTTTCAGTCAGTTTTCAGAAGTAATGCATCTCTAGTACTGAAATCCCATCTTTCCCTCCAAAGAGAGATTTGAGCATCTCTAAAAGCACTGACTTGCACCATACTGGCCCAGAGTCTGTAGCTGTTCACAACGTGGTGAGGTATGCTCCTATCAGATATGCCTCAGGGGCTGCATTCAGTGCCTTAGGGGTTATGAGCCTTTCTCAGGTTCCTGCTAAATTGATCCTTTGTACAGAATTTTTAATTCTAATTTTAAACTCTGTAGAGAAAGATAGATGAATGGATTCTTAAATGGATGTTTCTTGTGGTTTCAGGCCACTCTGCTGTAAAGTGGATAATTACTGCAGAAAGATAGCAGGGGCTGAGGGAGGTAAGGCATTCTGCAGGAAGTGGGCCATGGAGCTGGAATCAGATTTCGGGAATTTGAGGGCACCCAGCCCTGGTTTCACAGAGCTTGCAGGCACAGACTTGGCATGTCAGGCCTCTTTGCTCTGAGCAGAGATTGCAGAACAGGAAAAGTCATTAGCATTTGAGAGGAGGGGTCAAAGCAGCACCTGGAAAAAGGTTTGAGGGAGACACAAACATTTGATTTAGAGTGGGTTGAGAGAGGTGCTGTTGAGCACTAGTGGAGCCTCAAGTACTGTTTACCCACTGCACAGGAGCAGCTGGTGCAACAACAGCTCAGGCAGGTGGGGATCCTCACAGAAATTAACCCAAAACCCCGTCCAACAACCCACTGTCCCTCAGAACACAAACACCCAGAGTAAACAATGCACAGCCTCTAAGACTAGGAGAGAACATGCATATGGATTACTCTGCTTTGAAAAATCCTCACTGCCACGATTATGCCACCTTGCATTCCTGCAGAAGGTTTCCAGGAAGACAGCAGAGAATCCCACCAGAGCAGTTTTTTGGGAAACTAATAGTAGAAACAAAAAACCCCTTGTTTTGCAAGGGGTCGACAAATCATTTTAAGTAGCAAAAGGTAAACATTCTATTCAAAGCTGCCTTATCACTTACAGTTTCAGAGTTGGGATAAAGTGTCACTGAATCCTTTGGTTTCTCTGTGAACCCCAAAAAGCCAAGTTTTGTTCTTTTCTGTTTCTCAGACTCGGTCTCGCAAGCTGAGCAAACCCTACAGTGACTGCACAGAGACAGGAGCTGACATACCTGTGGAAAATCTCTATAACAAGAGCTACTCACTCCAGGTAAAGCCATTGCATTTGGGTTTATCAGTTGCTTGAAAACTACCTGCATAAAACCTTTGTAGCAGCCTGTGGTTCAGGACCCGAGACTGGGAAGTCTCAGCACAGGGTTGTTGCTTTTACCACTGATGTGAAATGCGACGGCACTTCTTAAAATCCAACTTTTATTCCTAAGTGGTTGCTGTTTGAAGTTCCCTCAGGCACCCTGTTAGATAAAGAGAGAACATGAGCTCATTAGGCAATTTTCAAGCAATGTGAGACTGGAAAATATTGGCCAAGTAAAGGTTGCAGCTTAGTAACCCTTGAAGCCAGAAATTGTGACCTTTAGGACTCCAAGAATAACAGAAACCATCTAATCAGTATCCAGATAGCAGGATGTTTGTTTACAGAGTAAGTTTCCACTAATTTTGCATGGTTTCTGTAATTGGGTCCTCTTGGAGAGTGTCAGTTGTTCTGGCACTCTCCACTTGAAGAATTGTACTTACATTAGCTGCTGCCTGCTGCAAAGCCCAGGTCTAGGCTGAATTTGTGTTTTATGGGGAATATGAAATCTGCTGTGGCGTAGTGCCAGGTGGGACATTATCTCAGGTTTTTAGTAACAGTATTTCACCGAAACTCAGTGCTCAGGAGGGCTGGGACTGGGACCAAAAGGCTTGACTGGGATTTAAAAGAGAAGTTCTGTTCCTGCATGTCCCAGTGTTTTAGCACAAACCACAGCTCTGCTGCCTTGTTAATCCTCCCAGCTTCACCTCTCCCAGCAGGCACCAGCAAGGTTTGGTGGAAGCTGTGAACGTTTGCTGCTGAGTCACTTCCCACACCTAGTTAGTGATTCATGGGCCTCGTGCCATGGCAGGCCTAAAACCCTCTCCTTGACTCTGTAAAGAGCAACTGCAGCACTGAAGCTTTTGGTGGCTATAGGGGAAGTGGGGGCACTCGTAGGACTCCCATGTATGTAATCCTCCAAGAAGATGATATTCTTATTTTTTGCCCTAGAGCCTCAGCCCTCCACCGTACTTTCTGCCTGTGTGTGTATTCACTCACAGCAGAGCCTGGAGGCCCAGGGACACAGGGTTCCCATCCCACTGCTGTTGTCATTAGCAGGATGTTTTTAGGTGCACAGGAGCCTGGAGCTTGGTGCTGCCTCTTAGCCCCCAGCTCTGTTTTCTCCCCAGATCTGCCTGCACTCCTGCTTCCAGAAGGCCATGGTGGACTCGTGTGGCTGCGCCCAGTACGCGCAGCCCTTACCTGCTGGGGCCGAGTACTGCAACTACAAGAAGAACCCAAACTGGAGTTAGTATTGAAACACCTCTGGCACTGCACATGCCTCAGCTGCCAGTCCTGTCCCCTGCAGCACCAAGCCCTCACACAGCCCCTGCCCCCCCAGTGTCCCTGTCACACAGCCCCCTGTACCCACCCGGCACCCCCAGTGTCCCTGTCACAGCTGCTGCACACCCAGCGTGCTGGGATGAGGCAAGTCTGCCTCACACCCAGAGCCAGAAGTGCCTCCCTTGCTCATACTGACTGGTGTGTGAAACTTCCCCTGATGGCTTGTCACCTGTGCCCACCACAGAACAGTCGAGTGGAGGGCTTGACCAGGTGTGGCAGTTTTCATGCCTATATCAAGTGACAGCCACTTCTCAAGAGTCTTTTGCAATATTTATAGGGTAAATCTCTTTATCCCCACCATGTAGGCGATGGCCACAAAGGCCACCTATGCCCCAGATGTCCCACTCCAGCCCAGGTACCAGGTTTTCTTTCTGGCTTCTCACACACATCCTGCTCCTCCCCTGCAGTGTACTGCTACTACAGACTGCACGAAAAGTTTGTGAAGGAGCAGCTGGGCTGCCAGCAGATCTGCAAAGACGCCTGCAGGTGAGTCCTTGCCACAGCCAGAGGTAAAGTGTGTGTGGGAGTCAGAGCTCACAAGTGACATCCTGCCTCTCTCTGCAGCTTCAAGGAGTGGGCGCTCACCACCAGCATTGCTCAGTGGCCATCCACCGTGTCAGAGGTCAGTCCCCAGTTGCACTCCACCAGAACAGCAGCCTAGCACAAGGCATTGAGTAACCCCAGAGGCTCAGCACAAGAGCAGGAGGCCCTGGGGTAGTTGTAGCATTCAGCAATGCTGCTCCCAGAGACCAGTCTGTAGTTTCCAGCTCAGGGCTTCCCCTCCAGGAGTTCACCATTAAACTGAAATTTGTCTTGGGAGATCCCCTTGGGCTCAGCTGGCCTGTCACACACTCAGTTCTGATACCCATACTAGCCCAAGGAGGTGTGGAGCATGAGTCCCTTCCCAAGGGTCTCTGCACAAGAACCTGCAGCTAGAGTAGCATTTTCTGTCTGTTCTCCAGGACTGGATGCTCCGAGTTCTCTCTTGGGACAAAGGGCAAAAACTCAACAAGAAGCTGAACAAGTAAGTCCCCCTGTGTGTTCCTGCCTTGCACCTCCAGCTCTGATATGATCTTGGCAGCCCTAATGATGGCAATTGGGGAAAAAGCTCCCTTGGAGCAGCCCAGCCCTACTGGTCCAACTGGTTATTTGCATAGTTTTTCAGTATGTTTCATGTTATTGTTTTACTAAACCCTCTGCCTGCCTCCTTCTTCCCCAGGACAGACCTTGCCAACCTCATGGTGTTTTACAAGGACCTGAACGAGAGATTCATTTCGGAGAATCCTGCCAACACGGTGAGCGAGCGTGCTGGTCCCTCCTCCCAGGAGCTGCAGCGCTTCCTCCCACGCAGGCTGGAAGCTTTCACCTGCCCAGGGGAGCAATCCCACAGGGGCAGGGGCAGGAAGCTGATCTTAGATATGCACCTCTGGGCTGGTCCTGCCCTTTCCAGCCCTTATCTCGGGCCACGTCTCTGCCCGTCCAGCCCCGAGCCTTGTGCAGGGGCAGCCTGCAGGCTGCCCACAGCAAGCTCAGCTCCAAGCTCCTTCTGAAGCAAAGCCAGAGGGAACAGCAGAGATGGGCCCGCTGCATTTGAGAGCGCTGAGCAAGCCCTGGCTGCCCCGGCTCGGTCTCCCCGCCTGCTGTAACGGCACCATGGACACGTGCCCGTTGCAGACCCTAACCTTGCGCCCTCTGCTCTTGCAGCTCGTCATTCTTCTGTCCAACTTCGGGGGCCAGCTGGGCCTCTGGATGAGCTGCTCCGTCGTCTGCGTCATCGAGATCGTGGAGGTGTTCCTCATCGACTCGCTGTCCATCGTCATGCGGCGCCAGTGGCAGAGGGCAAAGAAGTGGTGGAGCCAGCGGGGCGGCTCGGGCAGGGCCAGCGACGTGGAGAGGCAGGGCCACGACAACCCCGCGTGCGTGGATGAGGACCTGCCCACCTTCACCACCGCGCTGCGCCTGCCGCTGCCCCAGGACAGCCCCCTGCCCAGGACGCCCCCCCCCACCTACAGCACTCTGCGCCTGGAGACGGCGTTCACAGAGCAGCTGCCCGACACGCTGGAGCTCGGCCCGCACTGACCCACGTGCCAAGGAGCTGGGTGCTGGACCCGCGGCCGGGCTGAAAGGCACCCATCCAGACTAGCACTGAAGGGCTGTCGGGTCAGACCCTTACTCAGGGATTGAACTGTCAAAGCTGCCCTGAGCAAAGCTCAGACACAAAAGCCAAGGGCTTAGAGACATTAGGAGCTTCAAGCAACATCAGTTCTCGAGTTAATGATGGCAGGAGATGGCTGGAGCAGGATGTGGTACTAAGCTGGGATGTCTCACCAGGCAAAGGCACGCATTAGCCACCAGCTGCACACACCCCATTGCATGTGGGCAGCAATTGCTCCACAGCAGCAGATTGATGCCACATTGAGCATTAACACTAATTGCTCTCTGCTGTGTGGCTGGACTGTGTGGGAAAAACCCCAGGCTGTCAGGAACCCAGGATGGCATTTGTAGGAAGGGCACAACAGGGGCTTGGGTAAAGCAAAGAAGAGCATAAAAGGAAAGCTCTCACTTGAATTTTCATTAGAAACCTGATTCCAGTGGTGGCCTCAGGAGCTCTTTCTTGTGAGAGGAAAAGCCAGGACAACCAGAAATGTGCTTGTAGAGCAAGTTACTACACAGCTGGGGTAGGAAAGCCCGAGTCATCCCCAAAGAATCATCTGAAAGGACATGAAATCCAATTTGGAGCACAGTAATGAAGTGCATCCTCTGCAAGCTTGTTCCATTCCACATCACTCAGGCAGCCCTTAATGAGCTACTTGGAAGTTATGTTTAAATGACTTCCCAGAAGCCTCACAGGGAGTTAGCTGGCTGCTCTTTTCCTGCTCAACCCCAGGCAAGGACTTCCTCCTGCAGCCACCCAGTTTCCCACCTGCCTGCCCTGGAGCTGGCAGTGCCTGGAGGATGTCTCACCCCACCTGTACCTCATCCACCTTGCCCCCACGCACTCCCATCTGCAGAGCAGTGTCAGCACCCACGTTTTACCTGCTGTGCTGCTCCCCCCGGGGCCAGGGGCTGCTGCCTGTGCCCGCACAGCCACGAGTGCTCCTGGGGGAGCTGGGGTACCCAGCCCCACTGGCAGTGCCCCAGCCTGTGCCCAGCTCCCCCCTGCCCCAGCCCACTCTGCTGCCTTCAGCAGCCTGTGGACACCACGAGCAGAGCCCACTCCACACTGCCTGGTGGGGTCTGTAGAGCCAGAGCAGTGCAGAGCATGGGAGGGGTGTCTGACTGGAAGAGTCTCTCCTTTCCTTTCTCTATGACCTTATTTTATAGAGGACAGCGAGAATCCAGAAAGGTTCTTTAATGTGCAATAAAACCTATTTTAACTGAATTATTTAAATAGATGATAAACTGAAAAAATAAAGATATATTTTTGAGTAACTGCTTTGCCCTTTTTTGTTTTTAAATCACCACTATCTGACTTAGTTCCCTGCAGGCATCCTGAGAGCTGAGGGGACTTGTCTCTGCCTGCCATGGGGCTGTAGGTTCTCAGCAGGGCCAAGCCTCCCAGCCAGGCACCCCAGGCCTCTCAGCAGAGATGGAGCAGGGGGCTTCTGTGGGACCCAGCTCAGGAGCGTGCAGGAGGAACATGGGGTGCAGGCAGAAACAGTGAAAAGGCCTGTTAAAGCAATGTTAACCAGCAAGAGACCAAAACCACTGGAACTTCAGGTGTCCCCAGACAGCTCCACACCTGAGCAATCCCTTGGAGGCCACAGGAAAAGTGAGAAGCAGACCCTGGTCCAGCACTGGGAGAGGTGCCCTGGGCAAGCCATGGCTCATCCCCCTCACCTCTAACAGCATCAAATACCAACTCACCATGACAACCTTGCCCCATGGGCAGCAGTGGCAGAACAGATCTAGGGCAGAATAGAGGAGGGAGCCCCACCTCCCCTTGGTGTTACAGGCATGAGCTGTCCCCACTACAGCAGGGACAGGAGTAACAGCAAAGTCCAGAGCTAAGGAACACCTCACCACAAACTCCTTCCTTGCCAGCTTGGTGCTGCTGGCACAGCAGCTGGTTTGGCTCCCTTACACCTGACTGAGGAGCTGCCTTCCAATGCAGGGGGTCAGCTGCCCCCAGCTCCCACAGAGCACGGCCTACAGGGAACATCAGGGCCTCACCCCCCAGGAAAGCAAGCAAACATCACAAAGTGGGCCATGCCACAGTTTTCCCATTCCACATCCTTACCTGTGTGTGCAGCAGCACCTAAGAGACGACAGCTCTCCTCAGGGTCTGCTCACATCTGCTGCAGGCAGTGCTAAGGACACACTGCCCAAGCTCAGTTTAATGCTGGTAGCATTCTTTCCCCACTACTGAGCTGCTCCTGGGTTTCTTCTTTCCCCCAGGCTGCTCAAGCACCTCCACCCAACCCCAGCACCCCTCAGAGCTGGGTTAAATCAGAGAGTGCTGATCATACAATCAGCCCCCTGACAGGAGGGAACCCCCCACACCTGGCTCTAGGGGAAGGCACTGGCAGCTGCCACAGATTGGGATGGGTCAGGGGTTTGCGTTTCTAAAGCCTCCCCAGAGCAAAACAAAACCTTGGAAAATAAACAGAGTGGTGCCAACGCTGCACGAAAGCAGGTGCAGGGACTGGGCAGACTTTATACCAAGAACTGCAGTTCCAATAAGGGGAATATCCTCTGATGGAGAACAAGGCTGCTAACCTGTAGTGGCCCAGCAGCAGAAATGTCAGGGCTCTCCCACTGAAAACCCAGGATATGTGTCCTGACAGGCACTTTTTTTGGGAGAACACTTGCTTTAAATTCTTTGGAAAAGCACAGGTGTTCTGCAGGTGCTGTTTGCAGTTACTCTTGGGGCAGGTGCAACACCTTCTCTCCATGTATGAATAATCCTCAGAAGGCAGAGAGCCACGGAGCTACAGGAATGGTTTACTTCATCATGAGTTAAACACTGACCTGTGCTGAACTCCTGAGTCACCTCAAACACAGAAAACCACTGGGGACGGTCTGAGAATCAGGACTGGCACAGGCTGAACATCATAAACCCAAAGGGTCTGAGAAGCTCAGCTCGGAGTTTATGGGAACAACAGGCTGTAAAATCAGCCTGTTCAGCAGCATCCTGGCTCGGGGTCGGGGGGAAGCCTGGTCTCTTGCCATGGGGACAGTGTTCCCAGGAGACTCGAGGCAGGCGGTGGGAGCCCAGCAGCCCCGGGCAGGGCTCGAGAGCAGGCACCCCTCACTCACAACAGTCCCCGCTTGCCCCCCGCCCCTGGGACACAGCTGCAGCCACAGTGCCCAGCTCTGGGCAGGGAGGACAAGGACCCCGGACCCACGGACCCACAGCTTCAGCGTGGTGGCACCGCAGGGCTGCGGGGAGCAGCTGCAGTACCCGAAAACACAGTGAAGGTGCAGGCAGCATCGCAGGCACTGCCTTGGCAAGGGACAGGCTGGGGAGAGGTGTTGAAACAAACCTGCGGCAGCAGGTGCTGGTGACTCACGGGAAAGGCTGCCGGCACACCGGGACCGGCCCTTCGAGCAGAGGAGGCACAGCAGGAGACAGAACCTCCCTCCACTCCTCCACGGCTCCCGCAGCAGCCACTGCCGGGGGGAGAAAGCTGGAGGTGACGGAGGAGCTGCGGGGGGAAAGGAGGAGGAAAATCCAGCTGCACAGAGATTTTCTGGATGGCAGGAACCTTCCCGTGTGGGGGTGCCAGCCTGGAGGGGTGACCCCAGCCTCCCTCAGAGTGGAAGGAAGGGGCAGCTCCAAAGCTGCTCCTAGCAGATGTAGCCAGGCAGCAGTGACAGGGTTAAAAACTGCCCAGGTCCCTTCCAGAGAGGTGACATCTGGGTGACATCCAGTGGTCCACAAACAAGTTTGGGAGTTAAATGCCTCATTAATGTAAATGGAGCTGGGCTTGGGAAAGGCATCTCCAGCACATGCCTATGGAAATGGAAAATCCATCCAGGCTCTGAGCCTCTTGTGCTCAAGCCCAGCTCTGGGGAGGCCAAACACGGCTGGACAGTGTGGATGGCTCAGTTTCACCCCTTCACCTCCAGGGCAGGGTGAGCCAGCCCCGGACAGCCGGCCTGAGCCATCCCCACCGGCCCAGCCTGTGCTCGGCCCTTTGGAAGCTTTTTGCAGCAGCTGGAGCATCCCCAGCCAAGGCCAGGCTGCGGCAGGGGAGCCGTGGCAGCGCCAAAGCAGCTCGAGGCAGAGTGTGGCCCACGGGTGCAGCAGTTCCCCCACGGTGACACGGCCCCAGCGCTCGTCCCGAGCCGGCACCTCCGCGCGAGCAGGACGGGCCGGGCGCGGAGCCCACGCTGCTCACAGCCCGGGCACACGTGGCACCGGGCACGGCTCACACTGGAACGAGACTGAGAGCACTGCCCAAGGGACTGGCACTGGTTCCTGGGGGAACAGAAACCCCGCGCCAGCTTGGGCGTTGCCATCCAAGACACTGGACTGAACCTGCTGTGCCACCCCAGCCGTGGGCAGCGCTGCGCCCAGCTTGCACCCACTTCTCTGGTCATCCCTCTCCAGAGCAGTGTGGACTCGGGGTGACCTGGCCCTGGGGAGGTAGCTTGGCGGTGAAGGCCCTGGGGGCAGTGGTGGTGGAGGGCGGGGGCTCTCCAGTCCTCCCTGTCCTTGTCCCTGCGGCCACGCTGCACCAGGGCTCTCCCCTCCGGCCCCCGCGGGCAGCCACGGCCCGGGGTGCTGACCTGCAGCCGTGCCTGCTCCCTGGCCTGGTTGTAACACAGCCGGAGGTGTAAACTGGGAAACACACCTGGCCCCAGGGCTGTGGACAGAGTGTTCCTGCCTCTGGGTCCTCAGGAATCTTCACCCAAGCCTCAGCACTTTCCTGTAACACTCTTGCACTGCCTTGTCCCTCCCAGTCTCACGCGTCTACCTCAGTTTCCCCTCCAGAAGGAGCTGGGTGGGAGCTGTACCCTGTCAGGACCTGAGCCCCCCTCACTGCTGGGCATGCGGGTGGGCTGCCAGCCCTGCCAGCCCCCAGGACCGTGGTGGCACTGTGACCCTGGCAGCCCTGCCATCGGCAGTGTTCCCAAAGCAGCCAGACATGAAGTACAGGAGGGGACACTGTGGGGACGAGTGACAAAAACCCAACCCCAACCTGCAAAGCCCCGAGCAACTGAGCCAGCCAGGCCCCATCCAGCACCAGGTACGGGGTATGGGATACGGGGTCTCATCTCCCTCTTCCACTCATGTGCTTTGTCCAAATGTGTTTCTAGGGATTAGAACCATGCGTTCCCTGTATTTATTCAGCTGCACCAGAGCACAGCGCCGTCCTGGCGGGATGTGATCACCGCAGGGGTGGGAGCCGGCTGGAGCCGGGGTCAATCACCCTGCTGGCACAACGCTCTCACTCCAGCGCCGTCCTTCTGGGCTCTAAGACCTTCCCCCACAAGTTCACGTAATGAATCCTGAACGGTACAAGCTGTTCCCCTGGGTACACAGGGGTAATCATTCCTGGTCTTGTTAAGAATCAGCTCTGGTCTTGCTATAAAATGTCATCAGAGACAAAATAGTTCACATTTGCCCCAGGACATGGGAGGGGATCATAAAGCACCAGCCCGGGGCACCTTTACATTGCTGCATCCTGCTGGAGCCACGCTGGCACTCCCTGGCCTGTACCAGGGCGTCCTGGGGGCATCCAGAGGACTGGACTCCACCTGAGCTGCCACATCCCAGGATGCTGGAGTCACAGCAGGAGGGATATTTTTTCCAGTAAACTTCTACAGCGGAAAAGGCAGATGAGTGCAACTAATTCTCTGTCACAATTAGTTACAGAGCTGGTCAGAGGTGGCTCTCTCCCACCAGTGACAAATCATCACAGTGCTGCACTGAGAACCTGCCCAGTGTCATCCGCAGGTCAGCCTGGTGCTTGCCCCATCCCTCCCTCCCTGTAGCCGCAGCTTGGCTGGCAGAGCCACACACGCGGCAGTGCCACAGCCCAGCGCCCGACCCTGGCACCGAGCGACCCCTCACTGTGGCCACCGGCCCACCGAGCTGTGCCGGGCGAGCAGGAGCCGGCCGCGGGGCCCCTTCCCTCCCCTCTTCTGCGGCTTGTAAAGCAAAACCAGTCTGGGTTTTACTGCCTGATCTTTGTAACGCAAACACAGGTCAGTTAACAGGTTTTACACAGCGGCTCCGGCACAGGGTGGTTGTGAGATGCTCACTGTCACTTCACTGGGATTTTACTGGTCACAACTAAATGACTCGATTTCATTTAGTGACAGCGTGTCTCTGGAAGTGCACACGATAACCCTGGCAATTACCGCGCTGGGTGAGCCTCTGCTGACTGTGGATGCCCGGCTCCCTCGGCAGCGGCAGCAGCAGCAGCAGGAGCAGGAGCAGGAGCAGGAGCAGGAGCAGGAGCAGGAGCAGCAGGAGCAGGAGCAGGAGCAGGAGCAGGAGCAGGAGCAGGAGCAGGAGGAGCAGGAGGAGCAGGAGCAGCAGCAGCAGCAGCAGCAGCAGCAGCAGCAGCCTCCCCATGCAGGGCCACAACCTGCACCAGCGTTGGGTGGGTGATGGTGACAGGGACTGATGGGGACTGGTGGGAACTAATAGGAACAAGCACCTCTGCTCTTCTTCATCTGTACATCCAGACCTAACAGCATCCAGCAAAATTCCAGCTGCCTTTGAACCAGCCACAGCCACCATCAAAACATTTCCCTTCCGTCAGACAAATTTAGGAGCAGCTGATATTTTTGAAACATGGTGGATGGGGCAGATGGAGTCACTTTCAGGGCTGA
The DNA here is from genome assembly GCA_013398275.1 of Promerops cafer. Taxonomy (NCBI): domain Eukaryota; kingdom Metazoa; phylum Chordata; class Aves; order Passeriformes; family Nectariniidae; genus Promerops; species Promerops cafer. The sequence goes on along the minus strand of VZSE01011628.1, from coordinate 84,744 downwards.
TTTTCCCCACGGATCCGGTGTCCCAGCTGTATTTAGCTGCTGTCAGCAGTGCATCATGCCAGCACAACACACCACTGGGAACACAATGCCTGGGATGCAGGGGAGCTTCCCGTGGCGTTTCAGCTGTATTTTCAGCAGGAGGTTTTTGCTTATGAAATAAACTTTCTCATAAACAATTGAGAGATGATGGAAAGTCAAGCCAGCTCAAGGTCACTTGGCTCTGCTGGCTGCGCAGCTGATGTTCCAAACCCTGCAACAAACGCTGCCCGCTCTATTTCCAGAGCTGGAGCTGCCAGAGCTGGTAACAGACATTGTTCTCTGGGGCAGCAGTGGCGGTAGGAGGGCAATTACTGTGACAGGACACAGGAACCGGGCAGGTCCTGGTCCATCAGACCTGTTCATTCCAGCTTCCCTTGGAGATACTCCTCGAACACAATCCCGCATTCCACTCCTGACATAATGACATGAGGTACACTTGTGCCAGTTAAAAATAAAAATCCCTTTTGTTCCCAAATAACAGAACACAGGGACATTTGGGAAAGTCTGACCAAGTCCTGATTGAACAAGAATCTGCCATTACCCCTCCTAGCAAGAGGCAATCGCTCCTGTGTACAATGCTCTGCCCTCAGCAGTGATTTATGGTTCCAAGGAGGTTTGTACATGTTCACTGTTCTGTTGTGAGGAGCTGACGTCTCCCACATCGCTCGAGATGCTCAAGATTTTACCTCCAAACACGTTTGTACAGTGGTGCTGGGCTGAGGGATCCCAGGCCAAGGCACACACTGGGCTGGCCCTGAGCTAGGAGAATACAGAAAATGGGGAGGCATGTCTCCCCAGCCCCGCTGAGGGATTAATTATGGGATCAACAGGAGTCAGTGTGCAAGACACATAATATTGAGATTAAGTCATGAAATCGCAAAGCACATGCTAATCACCATGAAAATCACCCACAGCTGCCCTGTCCAGGTCTGAGCTGCTGCCTCCCAGCCCTGAAGCAAACAGAAAAGCTGCTTCCATGCTTAGTTCATTCTGTCATTTTATAGAAACAGTGCTCATTTCTCCTGGAAAGAGATTGACAAGTTCCAGTTCAGTCCATTGGTGCCACTGAGGCAGAGCTCTGCCCCTTCTATTTAAATATCAGTATCTTGTCTAGTCCACACTTGACAGGTTTGGGGTGTTCAAACTCCTGCTGGAAGTGAGCCCAGCACCAGGCAGGGGAGCAAACAGCTGTGAAGGGAGGCTTTTTATGGAAAAAGTTAAATTAACACAGAATCAAAGAATCATTCATGTTGGAAAAGCCCTCCAAGATCATTGAGTCCAACCATTTCACCAGCACTGCCAAGGCCACCACTAACCCTTGTCCCCAAGTGCCACATCTGCATGGCTTTTAAATCCCTCCAGGGCTGGTGATTCCACTACTGTCCTAGGCAGCCTTTGCCAAGGTTATAAGATTTTATTCTCCTTTATAATAGAAAAAAGATTATGGGATCATTCTAAAACAGCTTATAAAACTGTTTCAAAACACTAATGCACCTCACCTGCATTTATTTCACCCATGCCAAAAGCCTGGCACCAGGGACAGTTGGCACCGGGGAAGGTAAAGCAGTGAGGTGATGTCCTGGCACCTGTGGCAGCTCAAACCAGACTAAGAAACACACTGTGACCTGCTGCAGGGCAATGGCCACCAGACCTGAGAGCCCCTTCCAGGGCCTAAAGGGGCTCCAAGAGAGCTGGAGGGGGACCTGGACAAGGGACCAGGGTGACAGGGCACAGGGAATGGCTCCCACTGCCAGAGGGCAGGGGTAGATGGGATAATGGGGAGAAATCCTTCCCTGGCAGGGTGGGCAGGCCCTGGCACAGGGTGCCCAGAGCAGCTGGGGCTGCCCCTGGATCCCTGGCAGTGCCCAAGGCCAGGCTGGACGGGGCTTGGGGCAGCCTGGGACAGTGGGAGGTGTCCCTGCCCAGGGCAGGGGATTGGAACTGGGTGAGCTTTAAGGTCCCTCCCAACCCAAGCCATGCCAGGATTCTGTGTTCCTAAGGTCCCTTCCAAACCAAGTGATCCTGTGATTCTGTGATTCTGTGAGGTTTGTGCCACTGATGCCACGCTGTGTTAGGCGATCTTGGCGTGACGGGAGTAGGAGCAGCAGAATCAGGTGCCATTCCTTGGGATGTGTTAGGAGAAAATCAAAGCAGCATTCCAAGGAACCGGGACCAACCTGGGAGCGACGGCAGGCAGCAGGAGGGCGGGTCCAGCCGTGCCGTCGGGGCGGGCCGGGGCGGGCCGGGGGCGGTCGGATGTCGGCCCCATAAAAGCTCGGTGCCACCGAGGGCCGAGGGCGCGGCGGCGGGATGCGGGCAGCGGTGGCGGTGGCGGTGTNGAGGGATGCGTGCGGGCATCTCTCAGCGCCCTCGGGCATCCCTCGGCGGCGTCTCGGGGCCGAAGGGACCGGCTCGACAGGGCTGGTCATGGTGTCTTTTTCACTGATACGCACCTGAAGTCACCCGATCTCTGCCTGGTTTTGCAGCAGCGGGGCAGGTTTTCGTGCTGGACAGGTATTTGGGATGTACCCGGCGTGCAGCCAGGGGTAGTAATTCGGATTTAACTTTTATTTACACAGGGGTTTCCTTTAATCTCCCTGAGTAAAGAGAATGGGAGCAAACTGCATCTCCGTGGAATAGTTCAGTGTTTGGTTTGGTATTGGAAATGTGCCATCTCCCCCAGGATGGTGCTCCCAGGGAGGCAGAGTAGGCTCGCAGCATCCCGGGCCATGGAGTTGCTGGTGTTGGGGGTTTGCTCCTCTTGCTGTCCAGGATTCCCGTTGTTCCTTGCCCAAGCAGCAAAGTGAACTCAGCAATGTGACCTTACTGGCACATGAGGAGCACGTCTTTTGATTGTCCTACGAGAGAGGGACATCATGGGAACTACAGGATCATGGGTTGGTTTGAGTTGGAAGGGACCTTCAAGTTCATCTCATTTCACCCCCTGCCCTGGGCAGGGACACCTTCCACCGTCCCAGGCTGCTCCAAGCCCTGTCCAGCCTGGCCTTGGGCACTGCCAGGGATCCAGGGGCAGCCCCAGCTGCTCTGGGCACCTGTGCCAGGGCCTGCCCACCCTGACAGGGAAGGATTTCTCCCCAGTATCCCATCTACCCCTGCCCCCTGGCAGTGGGAGCCATTCCCTGTGTCCTGTCACTCCAGGCCCGTGTCCAAAGTCCCTCTCCAGATCTCCCTTTAGGCCCTGGAGAGCGCTCTGAGCTCTCCCTGGAGCCTTCTCCTCTCCGGGCTGAGCAGCCCCAGCTGTCCCAGCCTGGCTCCAGGGCAGAGGGGAGCTCGGGGTGAGGCGGGGAGCGGGAGCAGAGTGGCTGGCGGGCGCTGTCTGAGCCGCCAGACTGCAAATACTCCGCGTGCTGCGCGCCCGCCCGCTGCGCTGGAGACCCGGAGCCGTGGGCGCTGGAGCTGGCACCGTGTGCCCTGGCCACTGGCCCTGCACAGCACCAGCAGCACAGAGCATCTGCTGGGAGCTCTGACTCCACCTTGAGACAGGCTTTCGTTGCTCACTGACACGCTGCTGCTCCACTTCTCAAACTGCCAACCTGCAAACTTGAGAGGTAATAAAAGCAATTCCTCTCATTTGCAAAAATACCACTAGAGAGTATAGACGTCTCGTTTAGGAAAGCTAGGCTTTTCCCTCAGGGCTCAGGGGAGATGGCAGAGGAGCAGCTGGTCATCAAAGAGGAGTGACTGGTGTGTCCCAGGAGAGAAAGTGCTGAGCAATCACAGTGTCATCGGGCCGGTAGTGTCAGGGTGGTTTTGCAGCCCAGGTCCGACCCTGGAGCTTCCAGGAGTGGGCCAAGTTTTGCTCATGACTTTATTTCCTTCAAGTGGCAATTGCCCTAGGAAAACCCCAGAGTCAACACAATCATTTCGTAATGTGGGAGTCTGATGTCACTGTGAGGTGGAGGAGTTTCACCCAGGGTGATGCTGGGATGAGGCAGGGCTGGAGTCAGCTGCTGGAGACAGGGAGGACACGTCCACAGCACAGAGAAACGCCACCAGAACCAGGGGCAGGTTTCTCTTAGGATGGCTTTGGTCACCACGGGGATGCTGCCAGGAGAGGGGCCATGGCACCCTGTGCACCACGGGGTCTCATGTCCCTGGGTCAGCTCCCGACAGTCAGTTCAGATGACCCTGCTGTGACCAGAGCAGCCCGGAGCAGGGCACGGATGTAAAGCAGTGCTGGCTCCCCGGGGCCACCTGCAAAGGGTTCAGGGCTGCGTGTCTGTCGAGGGGTGGCACCTCTGTGCCCCCAGCCCTGCTCAGCTCCTGCTCCACCCCTGCTCCGCTTCCTCACTCCGGAGGGGCTGTGGGAAGGGGGCACAGTTCTCAATGCACGGATGGGGGGTCTTTGCACCCCTCATTTTTCACCTCTCTGCTCAGGTGCAGCCCTCTGATGGGGCAGAGCAGGACCCACTCCAGGCGGGCACTAAACCTGGCACCAGCCCTGCCCCGAGCAGCTCTGGGCCCCGAGCTCTGAGCACTGTGCCAGGGAGGAGCCCCAAACAGGGGCTTGGGCTCACCCGGGGCAGCTTCCAGCTGTCAGCCTGTTTGGAAACACTCTGGAAATAAAGGTAAGAAGAACACTATTAACATGAGAATATACACTGCAAAAAAGTCATCCGGGTATATTCAAATGCAGCTTTTGCTTCGTGCCATTTCTTTTATCCCATATGGAAAGGAATAATTTCTCCCAGCACTGGCTGGTTGGTGAGTGACCCACAGAGACCAGCACACAAGTGGGGTCTCCCTGTGGCAGGAGCCAGTGGCTGGTGGCAGCAGGGACAGCCGAGGGCACGCAGCCAGCCAGGATCCTGCACCGGGCAGGGGTTTGAAGTTGCAATCTAATCTAAATCTTTTATTGGACTTTTTAAAAGGCAGAAAATATTTCCTCGTCTGCCTCGCTGGGCTCCCCAGATTTAAATGAGCGCTGAGGATTCGGTTCTGTAAAGCCAAGGCTGACCTTGCTGTGGCCCAGGCAGGGGCTGAGCTCCCCCCGCGGGGCTGGGGCTGGCTGGCCCTCGTGGCTCATGGCCTCCCACAGCCAGGGCAGCTCAGCAGAGGCCGAGGTCACTGCTCCCCCTCCTGATACCTGCCCAAAACCCAGCCAGGCCCTGCTGCAAGGTCTGCTCCCTCCATGAGCAAACCACCCCCAGGACACGGCAGGAGGAACCTCGGTGGCACAAGGTCACGAAGGATGAGGTGGTGATGTTGGGAGTCCAGGGGGCCCAAGTCCCAGGACACAAGTTCCTTGGAGAACAAAATCCTTTTCTGTAGGAGCAGAGCCTGCCCTTGGATCTTAGAGGAAGCAGCTGGGGTTTGTTCTTTCCAAAGTCCTCTCCCACCGAGGATCACCTGCATCTAACATCACAGGCATGCAGTGAAAACCAGCTTCCCTCTTTGCATCATGGAGAGAGACTTCAGAATCTGCTGGGTTTACACTGTTATCAAACTCTCCATGTGCTACTCAGAAAACTTGCAGATCTGGCCAGCAGATCAAGCAATCAGTATCACCTTTTTATTTTTGAAAAGTATGAAGAACCCACCTCCTTTCACTCCCCAGGGCCGGTGCACATCTTTGCTGCCTTCTTTGCTCACCTGCAAGTAATGCTGTGTCCCTCTCATTCCTGCCCTGCCGAGAGCTGCTCCTTAGTGAACTATTTCTGCATTATTCCAGCACTCTTCCTCCCAGGATGGGGCCTATTCCCAGCATTAATCTTTAACTTTGCTCTCCTGCAGCTTAAATCTGACAAATGTTCTGAGTGGCTGCCTCAGGTTCTTTTTGAAATCCTGCCTCAGGATGTTAAGATTTAGTAACACAGATTCTAACCTTAAAATAGCAGCACAAAATGTTCTATTTACTCACAAAATGAATGCCAGGTATGCAGCATCCCTCACCAGAGTGGGGGAGTGGAGGGGGGCATACTGATAATATCTGACAGACAGAGGAATTTGGTGGAAAAAACCAATCTGGTGTCCGTCCTCCAGCAGGCAGCAGCCCTGGACAGCATTCCTGCTCCTGGGAAAGGTGCTGCTGCTTCCAGCTCCTCTCCTCCCGTCCCTCTGAAAGCTGGATGGGATGTAATACTTCTCACTTTAAATAAAAATTGTCCCAGGCTCTGTGTGAGGTTGAACCCTGAGGGCTGTGAGCACGAGCTCTACCCAAGCCAGCTCCTGCGTGTACTGCTTGGTCCATCTAGTGTTGGCTGGGGCTGGGACAGCATTCCAGCTGTATCAGTGTGCACACAGCATTCCCACTCCCAGAGCAGCACCTGGGCAGGCCCTGCCACTCTGCAGGGCCTTGGCCATGCTCGGGAGTCACCAGGCACGGCCGCGTCCCGCAGGTCCCGCTCACTCAGCTCTGGTGGGGCCAGCAAGAACCCAAAATGTGACAAAAGCATTCACCACCTTTGGAACTGCCCATCCCAAAGCTCTCCTGTGTCCTCCCAGGAGGCGGGGTGACACGTCGCTGCCGTGGCATGACCCTGCAGAACATCTGTGCTGAGTTTTCCCGCGTTACAAACCACGGCCGTGCCACCGCAGCGTGTCCCCCTCCTGCTGTGCTGACAGTTCAGGGGCACCTGGTGTGGCACAGCCCCTGCTCCTCCTCAGAGCTGGTTTGATGTCTTTCTCCTGCTCACAGGCAGCAGCATGACCCTGAAGAAGTACCTGGTGCGGGCGCTGCATCGCCTGCAGAAGGGCCCTGGTTACACCTACAAGGAGCTGCTGGTCTGGTACTGCGACAACACCAACACCCACGGCCCCAAGCGCATCATCAAGGAGGGGCCAAAGAAGAAATTAATCTGGTTCTTCCTAACGTTGCTCTTTGCATCCCTGGTGTTCTGGCAGTGGGGGATCCTCATCAACACCTACCTCTCCTACAACGTCACCTCCTCTCTCTCCATTGGCTTTAAGACCATGAAGTTCCCCGCGGTCACCGTCTGCAATGCCAACCCTTTCAAGTAAGTTTTTCTTCTCCCAGTTTCCCCAGGTGTGCCCTAACCCCTCAGAAACCTGCCAGTGTGAGGTACTGAGGGGCCGTTCCTGTCTCAGACATCATGTTAGGAGCATCAGTGGAGTCACCAGCTGGCCCTAAAGACAAATAAAGAGCAATATGAAGATGAATGGCTCAGGGCCAGAGGAGGGTTCATCTGCCTGCAGGTTCTCCTGGGCTGCATAGAATCCCAGAACAGTTTGGGTTGGGAGGGACCTTCAAGTTCATCTCATTTTACCCCCTGCCCTGGGCAGGGACACCTCCCACTGTCCCAGGCTGCTCCAAGCCCCGTCCAGCCTGGCCTTGGGCACTGCCAGGGATGCAGGGGCAGCCCCAGCTGCTCTGGACACCCTGTGCCAGGGCCTCACACCCTCATGGGGAAGAATTTCTTCCTAATACAGTTTCTGCACCATATCAGTCAATCTAATGAAGGTTTTTACCTCCCTGCAAACTTTGCTCAGCTCATAAAAGCACCAAATTCAGCTCACCTTTCCCAGCTGGAATCAGTCCTTACATCTTTCCCCACAATTCCTTTCTTTCCCATTCCTCGCTGTGAACATTGTTCTCATTGCTCATACTCCAGTGACTAACAGCTGCTTCCACAGTCCTGTGTGCCAGGAACCACAGAGACAGAACTGAATTGTGATTTCAAAGGAGCCACTGATTTTCTTTAGAGTTGCTTTAAATTTATGCTTGTTTTAAATTCATATCCATGCAATAGTGTAGCCCAAGGCAAGGCGCTCTCAGCCAACACGAGAATTGCTCAGGGGCAGGTTTTTCTCCACTTGCTAGAGATGTTTTGTGTAAACTGCAGTGAATTACTGAACTAGAGCCAATGTGGCCCAGCACTGGTGTGTTCACCCCTGCAGCGCTCCCCGTTTATCCTCCCACTGCCCTTCTGCCCAGCTGCAGCCTGCTGGGACAGCAGTGTCCAAGCTGGCCGTGCTCTGCATGGAAGCTCCTGTGGTCCTCCAGTAAATTCTAGGCAGCACTCCGAGGTCCCCAGGAAGGTCCAAGCCACGTGTCCCCAGCAGCAGGACAGTGCGTGGTCACAGCTGCCTGTCCCGCAGGTACTCGGAGGTGAAGCCCCTGCTGAAGGAGCTGGACAGGCTCATTGAGGCGGCGCTGGAGAGGATCCTGCAGCCCACACCGGGGAACGGCAGCGACAGCGTGTCCCTGCCACTCGACCTGGAGCTCTGGAACCAGATCCCCCTGGTCCTCATCGACGAGCAGGACAAAGACAACCCCGTCATCCTGGACATCTTTGAGACCAACCAGACTGCTGCGGGCAACGAAACTGCCGTGGGCAACAAAAGCAGTGTGAGCAGTGACACTGCTGGGGGCAGCCAGCTCTCTGGGGACAATGAAACCATGGGCAACGAAACCACTGAGGGGAGCCAAGCCACTGCTCCACCTGCCCCAGCCAACAGCACGTCGGAAGAGAAGAAGTACAAGCTGGCAGTGAAGCTGGTGAGAGGGGTCCTGCAGTGGCAGCAGGGAGAGATGAGGGATGGGTGCCTCAGCAAGGATGCAGCGGGGAGATCTGGGTCTCCTCCCCACCCACTGCCCATGGCCACTCTGCCTGGGGGCTCTGCTCTGGCTGTGCCAGCTCTGGGGACTGCCTGTGCCCAGCCCCAGCCCCTGCTGCAGGCTGAGCCCAGGACAGAGCCAGGGCAGGGGTGGTCCCTGCCAGCTCCCAGACACCTTCACTCCTTCCTTGGGTCAGGCACCCAAAATGCCAGGGACAGGCTGTGGCTGCTGCCCCATCCCTTTCCTGCTGCAGTCCACAGTGCAGGGGCACAAGGTGGTCCTGGAGCCCCTCACCCCTGCTCCCATGGAGGCTCCAAGGACCCTGCCTGGGCAGACCTCGGAAGCTGGGGAAGTTCCAGCCTTAAAGAATTGGCCCAAAATGTTCTGTTGACTTGTGAAGGTCACCCTGGGGATGATGTATAACCTGCCCAGCTGGGAAATGTCCCTGGGGAAGGACCCCGTACTGCACTGTGACAGCAGCCCAGTGTGACAGCAGCCCAGTGTGACAGCCAGCCTGTGGCTCCGTCAGGCTGAACCTCTCCGTTCCTGGGAGCTGCAGGCAGGGCTGGCATCCGGATGAGTACACGGGGAGGGGGTCACAGCGTGGCCCTGCCTTCCCCCGGGGGCTCAGACCTGCCTGCTCTGTGTCCCCAGTGCAGCCACCAGGGCTCTGACAACTGCACCTACAGGAACTTCACCAGCGCGGCGCAGGCGGTGACCGAGTGGTACATCCTGCAGTCCACCTCCATCCTCTCCAAGGTCCCGCTGCACGAGAGGATCAGGATGGGCTACCAGGCAGAGGACATGATCCTGGCCTGTCTCTACGGGGCCGAACCCTGCAACTACAAGTAGGTGCACACGAGCTCCCTGCTCTTTTTTGTCCCTGTGGGAATTAACAGCACGAGGGTTCTTTTCTCTTTGTAAGGTATGTATCAGCTACTAACGAGATTGCTGCTGATTCTCAGCTCTAACAACACTTCCCAGGGGTTTTCTGGCTGTGATCCTGGCTGAAATTGTTCTTTTGGATCAGTGCTGGCTGAGTTAGAGTTTTGGATGTTTTGCTCGTGACGTATAAAGACGAGCAGCACCCAGGGGATGCAGTGATGGCCAGGTGCTGAGTCAGCAGCATGGCCCCCAGTTACAGCCCCCCTCCCCTTTGCACAAGGCTCTCAGAAATGCATTTCAGCCAGCTTTGTTTCCTATGAATCCCAAGTTCCCGTCTGTGCTGAGGCAGGGGAGCACACAGCAGCACCCCAGGCCGTGGGGAGCCCTGTCCCTTTGCAGCAAGGGCGACCAGGAGCAGTCACCAGAGCATGAGCTAAATGGCAGCCCAAACGTGTGGCCACAGCTCCGACTGAGCAATTGTTCCTCTCACCTGTGTGACAAACGTTCCTCTCCATCTGACTGAGCGCTGTCCCCAGGGCCGTGTCCCAGCAGACACCTGTACCTTGCCTTGCCTTTTCTCCAAAACCAGATGGATGGAAGTGCTATCAGCTGTAGTCCCTGTCCTGTACAGGTGTTCAGCAGATGAGGCAATGGGAGCTGAACCCCAGCACAGCTGGGCCCATCTGCTTTTTGTCACACCCCTCTAGTCCTCCCGAGAGTCAGAGTTTTATGTGTATGATTTTTCCAGGAATTTCACCCAAATCTACCACCCAGACCATGGTAACTGCTACATCTTTAACTGGGGCATGGATGAAGAGGCTCTGAATTCTTCCAACCCCGGGGCTGAGTTTGGTAAGGGAGTGCTCTGTGGTGGAGGAGGGGGCTGGAGGGGCAGACGTGAGGGCTCTGTCTCTCAGTGCCCATTTCTGTCACTCAGCACAGATTTATGATTCCTCTGTCACTGGAGGGAACAGAGGCTTTCCAGAAGGGGATGACCCCAAAAGGAAAATGTGCCACAGAAAGAAAGTGACTACAGACAGGCAGCAGAAGGGCATCCTCTGGATATTTGAAATATCTGAGACAACACCTGACTGTTCCCAGCTATTGCTGTTCTGGGCATTCACCACCATAAGTGCTCCTGCACAGGTCAGGCTGCCATGGCAGCCAGACCCTGGCTGTTCCCGAGGAACAGGGAGAAGAAAATAGACTCCTTTCCCCAGGCCTCACCTTCCAATACAATTCTGTTGAGTGTTTTGTCTGGTGTCCCAGGGCTGAAGCTGATTCTGGACATCAGCCAGCAGGACTACATCCCCTACCTGTCCTCTGCTGCTGGGGCCAGGCTCATGCTGCATCAACAGAAGAGCTTCCCCTTCCTCAAGGATCAGGGCATCTACGCCATGGCTGGGACAGAAACCTCCATTGGAGTGCTGGTGGTATGTGTGGCATTCCTCGGGAGCAGATTGTCTGAGAATAATGTTATCTGATGGGACCAAAACCAAGTTTGCTCTAAGTCTTGGCTGAACTGGCTCAAACCAAAGGAGACAAGGTACACACCTGTCAGGGGCTGAGCGCTTTATGGAGGATTTTATGTAACTGTCCTGGCAAAGTGCTTTATTGAGGCCGGAATACTGGGCTCAGGTCATGGTTGCCTCTTTCTCCTCTGTCAGGAGGTGCTTTGCCAACCCCTGAACAGCCTCGCCTGCCTGGATCCACCCAGGGAAGGGGCTGCAGCCTCCCCAGCTCTGCCACCGCTGACTCTTTCATTTTCAGCAAAGCCAGTGGGGAGCACAGGAATCACAGAGCCTCTGGAACGGGCACGGGGACCTGTGGAGAAGTGGTAACCACAGCCTGGTGTGTGGGTTTCTTTCCAGGATGAGCTGGAGCGGATGGGTTATCCCTACAGCGACTGCACCATGAACGGCTCCGACGTCCCCGTCAGAAACCTCTACAGCCAATACAACACCTCCTACTCCATACAGGTAAAGCACCCTTTCAAATAAACAGCACTCTTTAGGAGAAATCATCAGAGCAGTTAAATCTTTGCCTATCGTGCAGGGTACTGGGGAATCATAAAATCATGAAATCTTTTGAGATCATCAAATCCAAGTATCAACTCAGCACCTCCTCTGATAAACCATGTCCTCAAGTGCCACGTCACATGGTTTTTGAGCACTTCCAGGGATGGTGACTCCACCACTGCCCTGGGCAGCCTGTTCAAATGCTTTACAACCCTTTCCATGGAAAAGTTTTCCTAGTATCTGATCAAAGCTCCACATGGTTCTGTAGGAACAGTCACTGAGGCTCTGGGAAACTTCTGCTGAGACAATGTCAAAGTGACACTTCTCAGGAACTCATGTTTTGTGTACACAAGTGATATTTACCCCTGACAGGAGATGAATACAAAGGAGAGATTCTCTCTCTGAACACTCCTGCGATCTTTAACTTTTTTCTCTTTGGGGGAATCAAGTAATTTTTCACCCTGAAAATGCAGCTGGTTTGTACAGGAAGTGAAACAGCCCTTTGCTTCTTCATCACTCTGAAAACTGGATGAGAAAGTTGAGTGTCTGTAAACCTTGAATCTGTAGAAAATTAGAGTGCACACAGTAAGCACAGGTTAATTTGTAACTGGAGAGAGAAGCAGCTCTTGAGGGTGCGATGTGATAATAAGGGAAACACCCAAACCATTTGGGGTGATTCACAGATGCACCCGGAGATCGGGAGGGCTTTGGGCCGGCAGTGGTTTTATATTTCTACCTTTATATAATACAACAACTGGCCCACTTTACCCAGCTTTTGGAGATGCTTGTATAAGGCTTAGGCAAACACTCGGGAGGATTGCATTACTCCCTGGAAGTGCAAACGCTGACGGAGCTCTGTGCCCACGTAACGCCACTCCAGAGCCCTCTCAGCAGAACCAGGCTCTTCATCACTCCCTGCTCTGCACTCTGTGGACCTTTCCTGTCACAAATTCTCTGCTTGTCCTACCCACAACTGTTAAATTTAATTATCTTCTCATAGACTTTGCTATTGCTTTGTGCTGCCTCATGCAGAATCCCACTCCAGTCTGGGGTGATGAACTTCACGCCTCACCGAGCTAATGGCAGTGCTGCAGCTGGAGCTGCAGCCACGATCCTCCCCAGAAGAGCAACACAGAGAAGATCATTCATATGGCTGCTCTTTATGTTGAAGGATTTGGAAATTCCTGGCCTTAAAGTGTAAAGCCAGCCCTCTGTCAGTGTTGTGTAAACCCTGGAGAGCATAGCCATGTCTGTGGCAGAAGAGAACATTTGTATTCCCTTTCGCAAGCTTGAGTGTTATTTCTGTGAAGCCCTAAAATAATTGAGAGATGAGCAGTTTCTTGTGGGGGTGGGAGCGGGTGCTGAGCTCCCTCCATTTCCCACGAGGTCTCACCCACGGGCAGCCTTACAAACTCCAATGCCCAGCAGGACTGGAAGAGGCTCTGGGCAGGGACAGGCTCTGGCAGCCCCCACTTCCTCTGCACCTTCTTCCCTCTCTGCAGCCCCAAAATCAATGCTCAGTGCAAGAGAGGGAGTTCCTGGGAGCCGAGGGGCTCTCGGAGCCGGTCCATGCCAGCAGCACGGAGCTGCCCGAGGGCTCAGCCCAAGGCTGAGCATCCCCCTTCCCTCCCCAGGCTTGCCTGCGCTCCTGTTTCCAAAACCACATGGTGGAGATCTGTGGATGTGGGCACTATATGTTCCCTCTGCCTGAAGGGGTGAATTACTGCAATAACGAGGATAACCCAGGCTGGGGTAAGAGCTGAGGGTGGGGCCGGGGTCTGCTGCTGTCCCTGCAGCTCCTGCACGGCTGCTCCCTACGGGATGTGGCCACCTGGGCCAGTGCTGGGGAGAAAGGGCCAGATTTGGTCTTGGCTGTGGGCTGGGGGAGTCCTTGGGCACCAGGGTATCACTCCAGGCCTCTGCACCCAAAAATTTTGGGTCCCCTGGCAGGGGCAATGGAGGGTCCAGTGTTCCCCCAGGGTGGCACAGTTCTGTGCTGGCAGAGGCCAGGGCTGTGCCAAAAATACCAGCCCTGGGCAAGCTGGCTCTATAAAAACTGTCTTCAGAAACTGACAGTTTAATTTGTTATTGTCTGAGTGTTTTGCCCAGTTTCGAAAGGAAAGTTGAAAGGGAAGATGGCAAATCTGTGCAGAATAGTCATACCTAATATTTATTTTGATAAATAAGACTGATATAACTCAGTAACTGGGTCTTTATCTAAAGATACTTTGATTTTGTTTTCACCAAACAGCGTATTGCTATTCCTCACTGAGATCCAGCATAAAACAGCGTCAGATCTGCATTGACTCCTGTAAAGAAACATGCAAGTGAGTACCTGAGCCTGATCTGGTTGCTGTGGAGGTAGAGGGATCCTTCACTTTGCCTTCCATCAGTCCTGGCTTTCCTAAAAGGGCAGTAAACCCTGCAGGGCTGGTTTGCTGTGTGAGAACTGAAGTTCCAGAGACTTCAGAGGAGGGAAAATCTCTATACTAATGCTCTCCCTCTTCGCTCCAGTGACACGCAGTACAAAATGACCATCTCCATGGCAGACTGGCCATCAGAAGCCTCTGAGGTAACCCTGATTCCGTGGTTTGTAACAGACACTGGTGGTTCCTGTTCCCAGGCACACGGACACTCGCTGTTGTCAGAGCTGGTGTCCGGGTCAAAGCACCCCTGCTAAAGTCTGTATTTTCCACACGCAGACCCGCAGCAGCCCCAGGGCATAAGGCAGGAGGGGGACCCCCACAGTGGCTCCTCTCTCCTGGGGTTCTGCCCCAGTGAGGTGTCAGCCCAAGGCTGAGTCCACCTCCCACACCCCATGCCCACACAGGACAGGGGGGCTTCCCACGGGGCAGGGAAGGAGCACCCACTGCCCTGCTGAGGCACAGCTGCCCTGCTCAGGTCCACAGCATCCCCCTCCACCTGCACACGGGGCCAGGGCTGCCTGGGACGGGGCACAGCACCTGTGGGGCTCGTGCTCTTCGGGAGCACGGGATGCCTCTACCCTTTCTGAACAGATTTTGTTTTCTTAGGACTGGATTTTCCATATTCTGTCTTATGAAAGGGATATGTCAACAAATGTGACTCTGGACAGGTGAGTGAAAGGAACAACCACTTTATCTTCTCTGCTGAGCCTGTTAACATCAGCCTGACACGAGCCTTGGCGCTGGGCCAGCGCACGCGGGTGCGAATGCGCAGGCGGCGCGAGGTTCACCCGGGACACACAGACAGCAGATCCAAAAGGCACTTCATGCGTGTCCTCTGCTCTGCAGAGCTGCAAACCGTGTCAGTCAAACTCAAACATGCAGTAAAATCGGCATTAAGGACAGCTCCAATGTCATAACATTTGTCACTTCATGCTCATGTCTTGGTGTCTCTCCATCCCACGGTCAGGCTGGGGCAGAGGTGCAGGACATCGACAGCCAGCTCCTCACTGAGGTGGGTTTTGTTCTTTACAGGAATGGGATCATCAAGCTGAACATTTACTTCCAGGAGTACAACTACCGCACCATCTCGGAGTCAGCTGCCACTACGGTGAGTGCCCACGCCAGCCCTTCTGGCAGGGCAGGCACAGGAGCCAGCCAGCTGGGACAGGCAGGGCTCAGTGCCCTGGGGGAGTCTGTCACGTCCCTCCAGGCTGCTGTTTGGCACAGCCCTCAATTCCTTCCCCCAGTCCACCTCCTGTCCCTGTCCCAGCCCCGCAGGCCAGCACCAGCACAGGAGGGCCCAGCAGGCAGGTCCCAGGCGCAGGGGCATCAGCCACATCAGCACTGGCACACGGGTGATGGATCGGGGTGGGGCACATCTGAGGGGCTCCGCTCGCTCAGCTCAGTCTCGTCCCCCAGATCGTTTGGCTGCTGTCGAGCCTGGGAGGCCAGTTTGGGTTCTGGATGGGGGGCTCGGTGCTGTGCCTCATTGAGTTTGGGGAGATCATCATCGACTCGCTGTGGATCACCATCATCAACGTCATCGGCTGGTGCAAAGGCCTGAAGCAGAGGCGGG
>VZSE01011628.1:40003-69235 GCA_013398275.1 Promerops cafer | reverse complement strand
CCCCCCCGACGGTGTCGGAGCTGGTGGAGGCTCACACCAACCTGGGCTTCCAGCACGAGGCTGCGGGGGCTGTGCCCGGGGCCGAGGCGCTGCCCCCCGAGCCCGGCACGCCCCCGCCCAACTACGACTCTCTGCGCGTGCAGCCCCTGGACGCCCTCGGCCCCGACAGCGACGCGGACACCGAGTGAGCAGAGGGGCGCCAGCCCCCGCCGGGCTGTGCCGCTTGCTGGGCAACTGTCTCTGTCAAAATTAGGAGGGAGTGAAAAGCCCAAGCTGTCCTCTCCTGTGACTTGCTGGGAGGAAGCTCTGCCTAATAAACCCTGCAATAAACCTCACAGAGTCAGGCTTTGGCTTTAGCATGTAGAGCTTGTGTACATCGGTATTGCTGTAAAATCATGTCACCGGTTCTTGTCACCAGGTGGGTGGGAAGCAATCCCAGTGAGCAGAGCAGGGTGGTGGCAGGGAGAGGACAGGATGTCCTGACAGTGGATGCAAGGCCATGGCCTGGTAGATCACAGAACCCTAGAAGAGTTTGTGTTGGAAGGGACCTTAAAGACTATCTCATCCTATCCCCCTCTCCAGCACTCTTGGCTGCAGAGATGTGGCACATCGTGTCATGGAGCAGAGCCTTGGGATGGGACCAAAGCTACTCCTGACCTCTGGAACTTCCATTCCCAAATAACTACAATGGAAACAGCAGAAACTGCTCTCTCCCTTCACTGCTGGAGCCCCTGGGTGCCCTGTTGTGATGCTGCCCAGGGCTTGTACCACTCATGGTGCAGGAGGGCACAGCTGCTGGTGTGTGCCAAGGATACAACTCCATAGAGACTCGGGTTGGAGGAAGCACCAGCCTGTTTAACTATCGTTCTTGCAATAATAAAAAATTGATTTAGAAGTTGCCTTTAGCTTCCCTGCTGGCAGTGGGGGTAGTCCAGTGCTGGCAAGAGGTTGATGGCAGTGGCTTGCAAGGAGGAGAACATAGTGTGCTCACCCTGACATGAGGGCAGCCAGGGCCTTCGGTGGTCCCTGTGGGGCTGAGCTGAGTGGGGCAGTGAGTTCACCTGTCCCCAGCTGGTTCCGGCCCCCAGGAGCTTTCCCAGGAGCCCATCACAACCCGCTGGGACTGGCCTTACTGAAGTACTTGTGCAGAAGTTCAAGAGGAAGCACAGTCGTGTGGTTAAACCTTGTACCAGAACACGACGTGCTGGGCACGGCGCCCAGTGCAGGGCGGCCGCGGAGAGGGGGTCCAGGACCCTTCTGCACAGAAGCTCCCCGAGCACAGGGGGCTCTGCTGCAGAGCTGTTGGGCAGAGCGTGCCCAGGGTCCCTCCAGCCCCTTGGGAATGGTGGAAGTGCTGGGTCCAGCTGCTGATGACCACCAGCAGGAGGACAGAGGAACTGGGGGACAATCTGACAGCTGAGGTGGCACCAGCATGGCTGATTCTGCCCCACACAGTGGAATTCTGTGTTCAAAGTTCACTGAATCCAGATTCGGGGAGTACCTCCTTAACATGTTCACACTCTGCCCCACCCTTTCTCCCTCAGCTGGTTCTTGTTTGAAGGGAGAAGGACCAACAGCCCCCAAACACACTGGTGGTGTACAGAACCACCTCACCCAGGTAGAGCCTGAGCTCAGCAAGCCCCTAAACCCACCAGAGTGGCAACAGGGCACAGGACAGCAGCAAACACCTGTAAAAACAGAGGAATCCAGGCCTTACAAGCTGTCCTGGACTTTTCCTGTCTCCTCACTTGCTGTCGCCTGAAAAGAGCGTTTCCATATCTGGGCACCACAAACGCACAAGCACAGCCTCTTTCCCACAGGAGAGCTCCTGTAAAGTGATGGATGGCACCTGATCCCATATCACAGCTGAGTGGGAAACAAGGACCTGCCACCCTCCCCTCCTGAATCAGTGCTCACTCTATGCAGTGCCATCCTTGGCAAAGGCCTCCAAAGGATTCAACAGTGAAAAACCAGAACACACAGAGCGCGTTGCTTAAAACACGGGGAATGCCGAGAGCAAGAACCTGGGCATCTCCTCTCACATTCTCACCAACAGACAACAGGTCCTGGGATGGGCAGCAGGTCCCAGGCTGCTCACCCTGTCCTCATGACTTCAGCCCCAGCTGGCTGCCAGCCCAGGCCAAGAGCAGCAGACAAGGAACAGCCCCAAAACCCTCCGCAGCAGCGTTGGGGCAGGGGAGGGGTGGGAGAGGCACGGCTGGTGAGCTTCACCCACAGCAGGAGTGGAGGAACAGAGTGTTCTCTGCAGGACAGGCACAGCTCACCATTCCAGTCACAGCTGGCTTACGGAGGTGTCTGACATCTCATAAAAGTGGCAAGTGTTGGCTTGGCTCCAGCTGTCCCAGCCCGGCTCTCCCCAGCCAGGCCCACAGCAGCCTGACCCAGCTGAGCAAAGGGGTTCCCAGCTGAGCAAAGGGGTTCCCAGCTGAGCAAAGGGGCTCCCACCTGCAGCAGCAGGGCAGGTGCTCGACACTCAGCTGCCACTCCAGCTTTGGGAGCTCCCTGTATTCTGCCCCATTGTCTCCCAGGAGAGCACACTAAGGCTAGACCAGCTGGTTCACAAAAATCTGTATAACAAACGGTAATAAATTCTACAAGAAAGCACCACTTTCCTTAAATTCCTTACAAACTTCATGGCTTTCAGTAGAATAGTGAAATTGCACCAGGAACAACCTACAAAGCTGGTTTTATTCTCAGGGCCAAGTTTGATCAAGCCTCAACTGCCAACTGAAGAGACCCTTCCTGACCCTGCACTTAGGACAGCCCTGAGCAGTGGTCACTGCCTACAGGCAGCCTCCTCTGTGCTGCATCTACCCCATCACCTCAGACAGAGTAATTAAATTCTCTGAAAAAGCTGCCACAAAGCACGAACTCCACAGCACCTGGCAGAACATTTCCAGCACTCCTCAACCTACTCA
This sequence comes from Promerops cafer, assembly GCA_013398275.1. Lineage (NCBI taxonomy): Eukaryota > Metazoa > Chordata > Aves > Passeriformes > Nectariniidae > Promerops > Promerops cafer. The sequence goes on along the minus strand of VZSE01011628.1, from coordinate 66,296 downwards.
GGGTCATCCAGAGTTGTTTGGAAATTTGGCTGTAGGACATCTTTCCTTATTTCTAAAGATGGAAAAATGGAACAAGCGTTTCCTAGACAAAGACATTTATTAAAAGTTAGTCAGAAATAAATTCCCCTAGTCCTCAGAGATCTTTTCACTGTCCTTGCAGAAATGAAAACCAGTCTGAGGAGGTGAGTCCTTGAGCAAGGGCCAGGGGCAGGGAGGGCACAGCTGGCACTCCAAGCCCCTCCTGGCAGTGATGCCAGAAGCAGGGAGGGCACAGCTAGCCCTCCAGGCCCCTCATGGCAGGGATGCCAGGGGCAGGGAGGGCAGAGCTAGCCCTCCAGGCCCCTCCTGGCAGTTATGCCAGAAGCAGGGAGGGCACAGCTAGCCCTCCAGGCCCCTCATGGCAGGGATGCCAGGGGCAGGGAGGGCACAGCTAGCCCTCCAGGCCCCTCATGGCCGCGATGCCAGCGGCCATGCGGCGGGGCAGGCTCTTGGCAGCCTGGCGAAACTCCTCTGGCTTGGCCTTCAGCAGAGTTACAATGTTCTGCAGCGTCCGTGACGGCTGGAGGCCCAGGGCATCCATCACATTTATGAGATAATCTGCAAAATTAAGGAAAAATTTGTATTTAACTTGCAATGGACACTGTGAAATGAAAGATATCCTCGTTCCTGGTGACAGAGGGAATCCCTTCACCGAGAGCTCCCAGCAAGGCAGCAGCAGTGGCTGGAATCCAGCACCCAGGCAGGAACCCTGCGTGGCGACCGAGCAGCCCGCGTGTGCCGTGAGCTGAGCCCCGCATCCCGTGCTCACCCATGTCCGTGGCCAGCTGCTTGGTGGAGTGAGCTGTGAGCTGGGGGATCTGCAGGATGACCTCGCAGTACGTCTGCATCGTGGCCCTGGCGACCGAGCCCAGCCAGTAATCGGCCACGTTGTCCAGCTCGGGCAGCTCATCTCCTGCACAGACAGTCCCCGTTAGCTGCCAGCACACTTGACCTGCCCTTGCTGGGTTCGTACAAGACATAATCCCAACTGGTTAATAGCATCTGAACTGCTCCTTCCACAGGACACCGAGTTTATCAGCTGGTTCTGGAGTAATCAAAGCAGTCGTGTACTCTCCCTGTACTGTACACCACTGACATGAGCTCCAGACACAAAACACTCCCCTGAATTACTCTCCAGGTAAGTCACTGCCAAAGGGTGACCAGCTGGGACAGGGCACTGCCTGGCACCTCCTGCAGGATCCTCTTCCAGGAGCAGTTTGCAAACCACAGCAGTGACAAGGATTCACAAGAGTTTTTTTCCAGCCCTAAAGGCAGTCTGTGTTCATTAGTGTTTTGAAAATTATTGAGGCATTACAACATGTAAATGCTTCAAGGTGATATAATAGTAATGCAACAGCCTGAACTAAAGAGCATATTTTTGGAAGGTTCCAGGAAGACTGTAAATACCAAGCTCTATGCTTTCTTCACTGTCTGTGGAAATAATAACACCATAAAGAGACTGAGCCCAGCACACCAGGTACATTGCCAGCCTGCAGGGAAAGGCATTAGGTGGCTACTGCTGTTCCCTGCAGCAGGATTAGTGACACAGCAGGAAGGGCCAGCCCCCTGGAGCATGAACACGAGCCAAAACCCAACAGAACCCTTCAGATCCCAAACCATCGTTTTGACAAACACCAAACTCACACAGACCAAGCCAAAGCTTCCAGTTCAAATGAAACAAAAAAAAGTTTTACTCATTATTTAGAGGCTCCTCCTGGGTTTTACCAAAGGATTCTTGGAAGAAACAGTGAGATAGGAAAGGGATCTCCAATGGCTTTGTCACTGTAACACATCCCACCCGCGTGATGTCAGGATGGGAAAGCTTTCCCCAGACACTCCAAGCCTTTGGTCTCACCCTACCTTGCTCTGGGGGGTATGGCAGTTTTCCAGCATGTAATGCCAGTTCCAAAGCAGAATCCTCTTGAGTGACAAATGGCTCAAGGTGCAGAGGAAGCGACATAATGTATTGCCCAATCTAGAATAAAAGCACCAAAAGCTGAGTCACTGAACAAATGTGAGGCAAGTTCTTTACAAGAGAAAAAAGTCACCTGCAGTAAATACACTTGAAAGCAGAGAGCTGAGCCTGACAGCCACTCACTCACCTACAAATTGGCTCTCGTGCATCATTACACTTGGTACAAGAAACAGTTTTTCACAAGGTCAGAGAAGCAGTCACTGAAACACTCATGGTAAGAAAGACCTGTACAGAGAACTGCTACTCCAAGCAAATCTTTGCTCTCTGGAGTGTTCCCAGCAATTTGTTTCCTAGAGCAGAAAGACAGTTGAGCTCTCTTACGTTGCTGATGTATTCCAGAGGGGTCAGGCTGAAGTTTGGCAGGTCATCTGTCAGGGTCTCACCACTGCCACCAGAACTCCAGCCCTGGAAGGCAGAAAGTGCAGGATGAATCAATGACTTCCCAGAGCACGAAGCCTGTCAGTATTTTAGAAAGGGGTGACCCAACAACATGAACTGTGACTACCCAAGGGATTCTAGGAAGCAGAACACAGATGGTGAGAAAACTGTTTACATGTTATCCCTCAGGCCCAAAACACCCACCCTTTTCCTACCCAGCTCCCTGTGGGAAAATGCTCACACGGGTCAGAAAAGCAACAGCTCAAACAAACACCAGAGCCTTTAAACACCTGTGCTGCAAAGGCTGTGGGTGAGGGAAGGGAAACTGTAACACTGCCTGCAGCTCCTGGGTGCAACTGGCACCACAGAGAACCATTCTGAGCAGGAGACAGACAAGCGGTGCTGACCCAAGGGATCCCCCAGGTAAAGCCTGCCTGCTCAGCTCAGGCCGAGCCCGCGGTGCCCACCTCCATCCTGGGAACCAGCAGCAGCTGCTGTCTGATGCGCAGGAACACGGAGTCGAAGGCCAGCTGGTGGGACAGCTGGTTCAGGCGGCTCAGCGCCGCCCGCCACGGCGACAGCAGGTGGTGGCTGCTGGTGCCTTTCTCCTGACACAGACAGAGAAACACTGACAGGCACAAGCCACGGCAGCGGCCGCACAGGGGCTGTATCAACATGCTGGCAGAGGTTTTACGAGGCCATCTGTGCAGCAGAGCTTTCCTCTGTGATGGCACAGCCTGCTTCCTCTGGAATGACCTATTCCAAGCAGTTATTCAAGACAGACACTGCCACTGCTCCCTGAACTGCAGGACAAGGAATCAGCATCACAGTCCAGCCTCCCCAGGCTCTGACACGTGCTGGATTCTGAGAAACTTGCAGAGAAGATGGCAAAGCTGCCTGGTACTCAAAGGGAGCAGCTGATGCTCTGCATGGAATTAAGTTCCACCTGAAGACTGCCTGTGGAACTGGACAGTTTAGTCAAGTTTTAAAGTCAAACACATGACACTGAAGGTGGAACCACAAAAGTTGCAGGTAAGCCAAGTGCAGAAGAAATCAAAACATTTTGAGGAAATAAAACTCATAACTTTGAATTCACTACTCCATGTGACCAATGATGGCAAACATAACTTAGATCCACGAGAAGATAACTGAAACCATTCTACCCTGTCCACAGATCCATGCATGAATGATCCTGCAGAATTCTGTTTCAGACTGGACAGGGCAGCAGAGCCTAAGTGGCAGAGAAAGCCTCAGAAGGTGGTGTGTGGGCTCCAGAATTTGAGAGGGCTCCAACACAACCTTCCCAATGCTCACTGCAATAAAATCTCCCTCACCTGAGCTGATAAGGGCATGTTCACAAAACAGAGGCAGGATCTGGGGAGAGATGGAATGAGTCCAGACCTCCTGGGTTTGGACATTTCATCTCTCAGTATCAGTGCCTCTGTATAACAGAGCTCATGGAAAGGCTGCAGCCCAGCACGAAAAGTCATTAGACTGGAGGGGGAAAGCAGGTGTCATCTACCCAATATGGGCCCAAGAGCACACTGTAATAGAGGCAGGCTCTCCAGGCACCAGGGCTACCTTCAGAGTGTAAAGTGTTTCCATAAGGCTGGCATACTCGGATGGATTCTCCTTCAAGAGGTAATTGTATTCCTGCCAGGGATTTTTTATGGAGCTCTTCTTTTCTGTAGAACTGGTGTCCTGAAGGCCAGAAAGACTGCAAGGGCTGTAGGAGTCTGAGAGATACTTCCCAGCAGTTGACAAAATCCTGAAAACAAGTACACAAAAGTCACCAGCAGAATCCTCGGGACTCGGCAGTCCTGTCCTCAAGCTGGCCCAAGGAGCAGCACCACCCTTGAATGATTTCAGGGGGGAGCATTCACTGACAGAGACTCCAATTGCAGCCAGTCCTCTCATCCACTGTGCAACTCAGCAGCTGCAGAAGGGCTGAGAGGACAGAGGGTTTGTGCTCTGGGAACACGAGGGCAGTGGGGCCCCACTGAGCACTGCAGGCTGGGCTCTTCTCCAGTCACACCGAGCATTTCAAGGAGCCACAGGCTGAGCAGTGCACTGCTTACAACCAGGAGTAGCAAGATCCACGTGCTGCCTGTGCCTACACTCCTCAGGTTACAGGGAACCCATCAGGTAAGGCACACCTACACTCATTTCAGCACGTGATTCGTGCCCCGTGTCACAAGGATGAGGATCTTGCCAATTTGATCTGGTGGAAAATTCCTTCCTGACCCCCATCTGGCAGCCCACTGGTGGCCAGCCAGGGATCCAAGGAAGAGGATTCTTGGGACTGTCTCAGGGAACACGACTGGGCAGAACAGCCTATGCCCCATCTCTGACATGTCAAAGCATGGGCTAGGGGAATCACTGGTGGCTTTTCCTCCGTGGTCTATGCAACCAGAGCACCTTGGGGTTTGTTTTCTTTCAACTTGGTTCCTACATTGACAGCTCGTGAGTGAAGGTCACCAGGGCTCACCTGTTGGCCAGCTGCTGCTCAAAGTCTCCACTCTGATGAAGCAGTTCGCCACAAATGGAAATTATCCTGGGAAAGAACAAGACAAAAACATACTGTGAGATTTGAGACAGATAATGCCAAACCCCACTCACAGAACCCATCTCAGACCCATGTCAAGTAATTATGAAAAGCCATAACCAAACCACAGCCCACACATTTGTCAAGAGTCAATCTGGTGATGAACTCTGCATCCATTTGATAACACTGATTTTTTTGGCCCAATGGCCTCATCCACATGCTACTTCTTGTCATCGTGGGGAAGGCCAGCTCAGTGTCACTGGGAAAAACTCTAGGAGCTGCTAATATTACAAGTGATATGAGATGCAGCCTTGCTCCAGGCAGGGTGGGGAGGCCCACAGCCCTCCCTGTGCCAGGAGCAACCTGAAACTCATGACTGACACTGGTGCTCCCAGCAGCACTGCAGCACAGCGAGCTCAGCCCTGTGTCCTGCACTGAGAACTTGGGTAAACTGACCCCAAGTAGTTCCCTTTCAGCTTTGACACAAAAATCAGCTCTGAGCCAGACAAAAAAACCCCAAACCCTTTACCGGACAGAGCTTTGGAATGCAGTCCAGTCCTCCTGGAACAGGGAATCTGCCAGGACATCATCCAGTTTACACTTCTTTCGTATAGACTGCAGCGTGTTTGTGAAGTCAGATGTATACCTGCAGAGAGAAAAGGAGCAGAGAGAAGCACCAGCATCAGAGAACAGGCTGGAGAGCAGCAGAGACATGTCCTGTGATTTGCTCAGTCAGTCCTCTGCAAGGGCCAAACAAGAACCAGAAATGCTAAATGCAATACAGCAGAGACACTCTGGTTCCACTCCAAACAGGTGGATGTGAAGAACTGATCAGCCACAGCCCACTCAAGCCTAGACCAGAAGACAAGGTGCACGAAAGATGCTGTGTGGCTGCCTCAGTTTGCTGCCTGTGGATTACCAGGAGCTCTCCCTGCCTGTGAGAAGGAAGGAGTAAGACATTTTAGTTACCACTACATTGACCATCTCCTAGGAAAGACCAGGAAAAGTTTATACAGCTCCTGCTACTCCAGCATCACTTGGCCCTTACTCCAGGAACATGGTAACAACAATCTCATGAATTTGTTTTCTCAGCTACTCCCCAGATGAGAACATGGATAAAAAGAAGAACATTCTGTTTTCTACACGCCCCCATTTTCTTTTTAATAATGCGCATAAGCTGGAGGCAGGTACATTGCTCTCTAATTGCCTATAAAGAAGGTGAGATCAGAGACTTGTGCTTTCCTCTTCCCCCTTCCCAAAGGGCAGCAATACCTGATTCATACCTTGTGAGCAGTTCTTTCAGTATTGTGAAGGAATAAGGAGTAAATCAGCACAGGAATAGGAAAGTGATACTTTAAAACAAGAACTAAGAGTGAACCTCACTCTGTGGGGTATCTCACACTTACAGGCAGATCCTGAATGTGAGGTCACTTGTCCCAGTGACTGTGTATTCATAGAATCAATAAGGTTGGAAAAGACCTCCAAGATGATCAAGTTCAACCTTCAGACTTATTTCCCCACTGAGATCTGCTTTCATCAGCCTAATTTGCCTTATTTTGTTTTGGGAAACATTTTCTTCTTACGAAGTATTTACTAAAAATGAAAACTCTCCCCAACCAGAATAGTAAACAACTGGCAAGCCTTTGATTTAGCCATAAAATCTTCCATTTTTCCTCTAGAAAACAGCCTGTGCTCGAATGAAGCAGCAAGAGGGATATTGATGATTCATGGTACAGTACAGTCCACTCTCTGCTCCCAGCCATTTTCCATAGACTAGAAAGTCCTTGGCCACAAACTGCACACTCAGTACTCGCTCAGGACAGATGCAGCAGAACCTAAAGGCACCTTACTTTGAGAACAGGGCCTTCAGGGCCTTCAGCAGCCCACACACCCCCAGGCCATCCGTGAGCTGGACGCAGCTGTCGACGGCTCCGGCCGCCAGCATGAAGAGTTTGCTGACTGAGTGGTTCAGCTCCTGGACACAATCAATCACTTCCCAGTGCTCCTGCACAACAACAGTAACAACAAAGCTGAGCCTGACTCTTCTTCAGGCAGTAGAGAAACACACCTTGTGTATCACAGTGCTCCCTGGTGTGCTCCATTCCTGTGAAACTCCCAAGGCAGAACCACGCTGGTGCTTCCACCCTCCTGCCCATGCACTGTAACAACAGCCAGGCTGCCAAACCCTGTGTTCACTAGGTCCTCAAGGAAAAAGAGTTCTGCCAACAGCAGAACATTCTACAAATGAAGGGAAATATAACCAAAAAGGAGAGGGGCAAAGAGAGCAGTAACTGTGACAAAGACCCCCGTGTTTAGCAGAAGCTTCAGCCTCTCTGAGGACAGCTGAGCAAAGACTGGTACATTACCAAGGGCACTGCACTGATCTGGATGAGGAGATTCTCTTCTTCCAGGTCTCCATACTCGAGTTGATAGGGCTTGTATGGAGCATACACCACTTCCACCAGCTCCATCACTTTCACCAGGTTCTGCTCCTCTACAAAGAATAAGATGTTTAGTCTACAAAGAGATGAATATGCTACTAAAAGCCTCACTTCAAGCTACATACAGTTCTTCCACTAGAGCATGCTGCCTGCACAGGCTTGGAATGCTGCCCAGCAGCTTCAATCTCAACTACACAGACTGGGTTTTTTATTTTTTTAGAAACAAGATTATTATCTCTACCTGCTTCCTAAAACCAAGATGTTCTACCTCAACAAGTGCCTCAAGAAAATTAGCACTCACTGACCCAAAACCACCTGGGTGACAAAAATCTATCAAACATTCCAGCCTACAGCAGAAGAATTGAAACCATCTGAGAAGTGAAACACATTACTCCCACGGCGTCAAACAGGGGCAATCCTCATTTATCAGGAAGCCTAGTTCACACTTAAAATAATTGACACTAATTCAATTCACTCAGCACTACTGTGCCAGTGTTCATCAACCAGACTGAACGTGAAGCACAAACTCAGCCTCTCAGTGCCATGCCTGAGCAGGGAGCTGCCAACCCAAACACAAAGCAGGGCTGAATGATTATTGCTCAAATCAGAACTGGACACCAGCTGTTCTCACAAAGCTCTGCCAAACTCCAACCTGCAGCAAACCAAAATGACTTTGAATCCTGGATATCAGAAAAGACTTTCACACCCTGAGGACAGGAAAGCAATGGAGCAGTCTGTCCAAAGCCAGCACTGTCTCCATGCTTGGACATTTCTGAGACCAGACTGAACAGTATCCCAAGCACAGTCTGACCTCACAGCAGATCCTGCTTGGAGCAGGAGACTGGACCAGATCATCTTCCAAGGTCCCTTCCAAACTGAATTATCCTGTGAATCACAGCTGAGCCCTCCCCTCACACACACGCAGGAACTGGTTTGAATCTCCTCAGCTGAGTCACCTGGCCTTTCCATTCTTGAGATATTTCTTTTCTCAAACATCTTATCCCACACTAAAAGAGATAGAAATAAAGGCTTTGGGGTTTTTTTTAAACACACTCAGATAACAGTTCAACAGTGGTCTTCCTATTCCATCATCTTCTAGAATCTGGCATTATTCTTCCAAGTCCTTTTTAATAACTTCTAAAATGAACCACAAATTAAGCTAGAAAATGACTGATGTGTATGCAACCAGACAGACAACAGACACAGTCACACTCCCTGACATTGCCCAGCAATCATAATTTACAGGATCAAGAAAGAATCTGGGTTTAAACAGCTCAAGACAATGTTATGAGGAACCAAACACAGGAAGCACAGCATCAGGAATGCTCCATTAGCTTTAATTTTGGATTTTCCCATAGCCAGCCTTTGAAGCGGCCCCACCAAATTCATAAGGGTCTATAAATAGCCAACAGCTCCAGCCAGGCATAAACCTGTGCAAACAGCACCTCACTGCTGTGTGGTTTGCAGGAATTACTCAGCAATCATGACCAAAATGACAAACGTCCCAGGGAGGGGAAAGCACAGGGCAGATTTGGAAACAAACACTGAAGATACTGCTGGGAAAAAACTACCAACAGTTCAGAAAAAACACTGGGCATTGTCACTCGATTAAACACTAAGCCAGTGGCAACAGAAAAACTACAAAATCAAATACAAGCATCCAATGGATGCAGCCTTCAAGCAGGTTTTCTCTTGTTTAGTGAGGTGTGACAATTCCAGGAAACTCCTCAACTTTTCTGCCTTGTGATCTCTCACAATGGGTCTCACTGCCTCCCTGGAGACACTTCCTCATCTGGGAGACAGAAGAAGCAGTAAAGCTCATAAAAGAAGTGCTAAATGCTGTTTACCCTGCAGAGCCAGCGTGCTCAGGACAGCTCTGCTTCAGGAAACTCAGTGTTGTGTCAACAGCTCTGGTGTAAGACACACACACAAACACAAAGGTGCAAGTGCTGGAACTGGGCATTGCTCAGAGGACATAATCCCTCCCTCCACCTAAAAGGAACCAAAACCCCACAGTGGGACTTTGCAAAGGGGCCAGCAGAGAGTGACAGCATTCAGCACCAGAGCCTTACTCAGGTTTGGCAGCATGGCCAGCTCCAGCCCCTTGGCGAAGTGGACGGTGGCAGCGTGGAGCTCCAGCAGCTGGGTCAGCTTGGTGTCCTGGCCCGTCCTCTCCATGGCAGTGCTGAGACACACAGGGATGGAAGGCACCAGAGCTCCCAGGGTCTGAATCAACAGCACGGTCACGATTTCATGGGGGTTCTTGAAAACCTGCGGCAGCAGAACAGCTACTGGCGAAAGCACATCACCTGAGAGGAGCACACAGCAGCAGAGAGCAGCAGGCAGCTTCCAGACCTGAAACACCTCACAGGGCTAGCACACAGCACAGCCTGACTGCAAGTCTAGGGCAGTGCACATTTACTGCTGTGCTTTGAGTACAGCCACCAGGAAACTAGAAAACAGGCACGGGTCAAAAACTGAATTCAGAAGAACACAGGCACTACAGTGATTCAAAAAACACCTGGCAGAAGAGGGCATTTGAAACAGAGCACTCAGTTTACACAGGTGTGTTGGGAAACAACACGAATCAGTAAAATATGAAGAAACAGGATTATATCACAAGCCAAATTACTGGCCTGATAGACAGAAGTCAGTAGTGGAAAGGCTACAAAGCCTGTAATCAGCTGAGAATCAGCCACTCCACTAGAATAAAACTTTTTACAGCCTCCACTGTGACTTCTTCATCAGCTATTCTGCTCATTTGCTTTGAAAGCTGGGTTTACCATCAAAAAGGTCCAAGAGTTTTTCAGAAAGCAGAAGCAACACAGGAGATTGAGTGACACGAGCTGTGCCCCACGTGCCATTTCTCACAATCTCCAGTTCAAAGAATATCTGCTAAAATGTAACCTGACATCTGACCTGTAAGTCACATCGAATCATTAGGCAGAAAAAATACATTTCAAGGAAACACTGAGCTCCTCTGCAGCACAGGCCTTGCACTGACACTGGCTTTGTGACATGAAGATAAGAATCTCTCACCCTTCATGGATGAAAAACTCTTCAACAATATGAACTTATTTCTTCATTTCACCAAAGCACAAAAACTTTTTTTGATCCTACATTATTCTTGGCAGGGAAAACAAGCACACAGACTCCAAGGGATGACAGCAGAAGCCCTCAAATGTCTTACACAGAGCAACATGCATCAGTCCAGTGTGACCTCAAGGGCTTCCTCCAGGCCAAGTGATAAAGCAATTCAGGCATTTCAAATGTCTTGCAACAGAACACATTTACAACACCAACAAATTAGTTTTAACTTAAGATACAGATGAAAGTGATAGAGCAGCTTTAATGTCAATAACACAGCAACCTTGCTGCTGGTGGAAGACCAGAGCTCAAATCCTGTCTACGAGGGCTGGACAAGGAACAGTAAGTGGGAAATCCCATCCTGCAGCAGTCAGGCCCAGAGTGTAACTCAGGGCGAGCAGCCCTGAGCTCTTCAGAGCTCTGTGACAATTCAGAGGGTGCCCAAGCCTGTCCTCTCCCACCCCTGCAGCAGCATGAACCTGTCCCTGCACCTGTGCTGCCCACTGGAGCTGGGCGTGCCAGGTCCCCAGGAGGGTGTCGTACAGCTCGGTCAGCTGGCGAGTCAAGCTCAAGTCACTCTGGCAAAGCTCCTGCCACACGGCCACCAGCTGCACCTGATGGGGAACAGAACCATCTGAGAAGAAAAATGACAGGCCACAGGTCTTGCTTTTGTTATGCCAAACCCAGCAGTCCCCAGGCACAGCACTTCTGCCAAAACGTGAGGCTCACCCCTGCTCCCCTCTCCACGTTTCAGCATAACATATAATTCAGCACCACAGAAGGAAAAGACTTTCAGCATGAAGCTTGAAGCTTCTTAGTGATTCAAAGATTTAATTAACATTGGTATTTTACTCATAAAATGAGATTGCAACTGATACCCCCACATAATAGTTGAAATACTTGGCAAGCCCCAGCCTTGAACTTAATCCTCAAAAGTCACAGTCATGTGAGAAATTTGAAGCTCAGGTTATGGCTACAGAACTGTCTGGAATTCCAACTTTTAATCTTACCTGAAAAGAGTTTACAGAAGTCAGCAGCTGGCAAGTTGCAGTAATAAAGTTACTGCTGACATAGCCACATCCACAGAAAGCAAAGCAAAACCACGAGGCACAGAGAAATCAGGCAGAACACACATATCCTGTGTCTGCTGCAGGAAGGGACACAAGGGCCCGAATGGAGAATTACTCCTGCAACAGGGGGGTAACCAGGGCTGGCCAGGGCCAGCAAGAGAAGTCACAGACGGAAATAGAGAGAGGAACAGCTGCCATCCCCCACCACGGCACAGCTGAGATCCGTAGGGCAGCAGCTCCCTCTGCAGTCAGAGCCCAGCAAGAATTCCGATTTTATTTCTCAGTGTTAAATGTCACCAAAACACTTACCTTGTGACACTTGTAATAATAGGCAAGAAGCTGGGGCATCCGATCAATTTCAGTGAAGACTTTAACAAACATTTTTGCCTGATCTAAACAAAACAAAACAACAGGCATCAGGATCAGCCTCAAAGCTGAGGGTGAGACATCAGTCTGAGCAAGAAACCCTCTTCTAAGGGAGCAGGCACAAAGGTCTACACAGAAAGAGACAACTTCATCCCTCGTTTGCTTATCTCCTCAAACGGGAGCAGAGCTGCCTGAAACCCAGCCTCAAACAAGATCAGGCGGTGGGCACAAGGAATGAATTTAACTTCCTAACCAGCACGTAGTACCAACATATCCAGTATTAAAGCCAGATAAAGCCAGAGCATTTCCTAGAAGGAAAAAATTAGTTTCTAGAAACAAGCCAGCACTTACAAACCTAAAGCATACCTGACAAAGGCCTCAGCTTTGCTGTCACCTGTCCTCAAAATGATCCCTGTGCCTCAGACTGACTCATGGCACAGCTGCTCCTGCACAGAGCTTAGAAACAGGCTCCTCAAAAGTCTGGTTTGTACCCCAGAGCCCCAGATCCCTCCAGGACGTCGAGCTGCACAAAGATGAGTGCCAACAACCAGAACAACTACTTTTCAGAAGTGCTGACAGCAGCACAGGGAAGGAACAGCACCAAGAACTGTCCAAAAAGACCAATTTTCTAAGGAGAATTTATAAAGCTGCTTTTACAAAGTAGTAGGAAGTCAGGACGCTTCCAAACAAATTTTCTTCCTGATTACACCAACACCACCATGATAACAGACAACCAGGGCCCTTCTGCTTATTTGAGCAGCACCTCCATCTCACACATCCACATGGCCCATAAAATCCTGCAATTTTCTTGTTTCCTGCAGTGGCCACAGGTACCCCAAACCATAGGAAAATCAAAGCAGCACTGGTCTGCAGGCAGCTGCAGAGCCCAAAACATTCCAGGGCATCTGCTCCACCAGGAGAAGCTCAGGAGCCAGTGCCAGGAGCCTTTAGGACACCAACTCTCCACCCAAACTGTTTTGAAGACAACAAACTGTGCTGACAGTAAATGACACCAGGAGCTACTGACCTACAGACTGGGAGTTAAAAGCACCAACAATCTGAGGGCTGGCCATGGCCTCCAGCCGGTTCTTCAGTGCCTCCAGGTGCACACACTTCTCTGAGTAATCCGGCGTGTCCACCAGCATGGCCAGGCTGCTCTGCATGCTCGTCAGCTTGGCTGAAATCAGGGACACGTCCTGCCAGCAGGGAGAGGCAGCCCGTTACCAAGGGCGACCTCAGACAGCACCAGCACCAGCACCAGGGACGTGTTTCACAGTCGCTTCAAAATCCGACTTTTAAATACACTTCCCTGGAAAGCTGGAGGCACAGAGACCAAATAATTCAGTATTTACCTGTGTTTTAAGAGTCTCTTCAATATCTGCACTTAGTGTGCTCCATTTGTCTGCTTCCTGAAGTGACTCGGCAGCCAGCTGCATCCTGGACTTCACTCGGTCAATCTCTACCAGGACCTGAAGAAAAAACCACAACACTATGTTCCCCACTGAAAAAAAAAAAATCACTGTCACAGCTACTTGGGAGGTATCTTCTGCTTAAATTTTAAAAACAAAAAGGTGTGAAAAGATTATATTATTACAAGAAGATGGAATGGTTTGGAGGAGCTAGAGATGTAAAATCATCTTTCAAAGTCAACTAACAGGTTAGTTTGAATTCTGGTCTTGTTCTTTTAGTATCCACTTTGCCTGAAAATGCTCTGCACCCCAGGCAGAAACCAGTGTCCCCAGCCAGGTACCAGCAGCTCTGAACAGAAACCTGAGCAGCTGTTCCTCAGGACAAGCAGACTGCACAGGTCTGTGTCACACCCACCTTTCCACTACTAACGTTAAAAGAAGTGGTTTTGTCTATCTTAAGTTCACAAGATTATTTCATATTAACAACTCTGGAACCTTTAGAATTTCACAAGTTACAGATAAACACTAAGAGGAGAACTGACCTGCATGGACTGAGCTGTGTCTTCTTCAAACTTCTTTATATCTTCTTTAACAAGGATCATCTGCTCCTTCAGGAATGTTGCCTCCTGTTTCAAGACTTCCACTTCCCGGAGGACTCTGGGCATATTCTGGAGAGCCTGATGGCTTGTTTCTGCAGGAACACAGAGCACTCAGTGAGGAGGGGTGAGAGCCCTTGCAGGAACAGGTGGTCTTTCAATAATCTTATCTAAGTTCTAGTACTTGAAAACCCAACGCTAAAAAACAAAGCAAAACATCAAACAACAAATCTTCAGCTGTATCTTTACACTTTTAAGTATGTATTTTATCATGAGAGCATTTAGGTTTAAAAAAGCCCTCTGAGCCCAACAAGTCCAACTGTTCCCAACAGTCCAGTCCTGTTCCCCCGGCACTGCCAAGGCCACCACTAACTGGTGTCCCCAAGCGCCGCATCCACGTGGCTTTTTAATCCTTCCAGGGACTCCAACGCTGCCCTGGGCAGCCTCTGCCAGGGCTGGGCAACCCTTTTGGAGAAGAAATTTACCCTGTTATCCCCTCCAACGCAGCGCTGGCAGCAGCTGCTGTTTCCCAGCATTTAACGCAGATGTGTTGGTGAGCAACGAGACCCGCGATCGGTGCGAGGATCCCTGTCTGGGCAAGGCTGGCCAGGCCGGGATCGCCAGCGTGGCCTCGGGTGGCCTGCACAGGCGTGCGTGTCGCGCCCCAGGAGGATGCGGGTGTGGGGGACACGCGGACGCCAGGAGCCGCAGCGGGCCGCAAACCCCGACCCGGCCCGAGCCATCGCCGCGGCGGCGCAGCCCCGCCCGGCCCGCACCTTCCACGGCGTTGTTGACCTCCTGGATGAAGAGCTGCAGCTTCATCACCAGCGTGGCGGCGTGCGCGTCCACCTTGCCCGGGGCCTCCTGCTGCACGGCGCGGAACGCCGCGTTCACCCAGCCCTTCACCTCGAACTCGTCCGACAGGAACCGGGAGAAGTCCATGGCGGCGGCCGGGCCGGGGGACAGCGGGGACAGCGGGGACAGCCCGAGCGGCCGCGGCCCGGCCCCGCCGCGCACCCGGAAACGCTCGGCGGTCCCGGGGCGGACGNNCCCGCGGGGTCTGTGCCCAGGCTGGTCGCTGCCCGCGGCCCGGGCCTGCAGCGGGGCAGCGCCGAGCCGCGGCCCCCGGCCCTCTCTGCTCCCACCCACCGCTCCCGGTACCGGCGCCGCCCGCCCCTCAGCTCCCGCTGCCCCTGGCACAGACTCCGGGGAAACGGGGCCGGGGCTGTCGCTGTGTCCCTGGAACAGGCTGGCACAGGGGCTGAATGCTGGTGTAGACTCACTTCTCTTTTTTTTTAATTCAAAAAGTAAAGGGGAAATGGCCCAGAAAGCAGCAGGAAAGGTGTGCATGGCAGAAGCTCGGAGGCTGCGGTGCTCTCCAGCAGGCTCCCGTAAAGCAGGCTCAGCTACAGGGAAAGGCTGTGGCAGAAGCAGCCAGTTCACACTGCTCCTGCCGGGCACAAAAAGGAGGAAGGAGGTGGCAGATCCCCAGACAAGGTGCCCTTATGGAGCGCTGGCCAGCACGGCTGGTCCCCAGTCCCTCCCCATCTGTTGCTAAGGAAACACGGCTGTGTCCCAGCCAGCTGGACTTCAGCTCCTGCCCCAGAGCTCTGCTTCTGGAAAGCCAGTCACCTCTCCGACCTCGCTGAAGGGCTGCACGCCCTGCGTGAACATCAGTTTGTACCTCAGTCGGATGGGAACCTGGGAGAGAAAGGAAGAGAGAGGGGCACGCCATGATTATCAACTCCTGGGCTCTTTCACCCCTCATGGCCTTGCTGCAGTGAATCACCTCTGAAAGGGGAAACACCAGCCTTGCAGAAGCTCTGCACAGAAGAAAACCCTGGATCTTCCTAAGATAGACAAGGCAACTGGAAGACCTGTGCATGCCATCCATGGGCATTTTGGCAATCCAGGCCTGGCCAGCCTACTCAGAGACAGTTCCTTACACCAATCTTGGGTCTTGTAATTATCCACCAATGCAAGAGATCTGCCACCCATCACTTGTGCCTTGGGTGCCCTTGTGTTCCATCAGCTGCCACCCCCTGCACAGTGAGTGCCTGGAGCTGTCTGTGTGCAGATAGTCCAGAACTGTGCAGGCCTCTGCAGCAACTGCTCCCACAGTCCTTCAGACTGTAGCTCTGGAAAGCTCTTTGAGCAGAAAAGCCATCGTCCCAGCACAGTGCAGACTGCCCTGTCTCTGCCGTGCGTGTCCCCGTCACTAAGAGTGCCCATCTTTCACGCTGGCAGCCGTGGGAGCCCCGCGCCCACCAGCAGCACCTTGTGTGGGTTGGCGAGCAGCAGCACCCGGGACACCACTGCGGGCGGGAGGAGAGGGTTGAACGCTGGCAGCTCAGAACCAGAGGCTGGTTGTAACTTTACTTGCATGGTCTGAAAGAGAGAACAAAAGAAACACTCTCTAGTCCATGCTGGGAAAGGGCTGTGAGCATCACTGAGCCATGGAGCTGGTTAAAGATACATCAGCCAGGCTCTGTCACTCAGTGAAAAGCACAGCCTGCAACTAAAGGCAGATGTTCCTAAACAGCCAATTCTATGCTACACGTGCACAGGGAGCAAGAGCCCTGCCCAGGAGGCTGTAGCAGCAGCTCTGGAGCCTCTCTGGCTGTAGCAAGGCCATGGACACACACTGTGAAACAGGCACCGATGCCACAGGCACCACTGTCCAAGAGGGGCAGAGACTGGGAGCCACACGATTTCCCATGAGCGAGGCACATACTCAGTAAAAAATGGTGAACCTTCTTCTCAGGACATTTCTGAGCATCTCTGCTACTTTGTCACAGGCTTCTCACCTTTGGGACGGCAGCCTGGAACACTATGTCCTTAATGGGGTGCACTGAGGTGCTCAGCATGGACAGAACCATCACCAGCACGTCTGGTCGGCCAGGAGCCGGGTCTCTGGAGAAGTGGAGCATGGCCTTGAAACCATTCCTGTCATACACAGTGAGTGGACAGATAGTGCCTGCCAGAGACAAATCGAGAACCAGAATCAAAGCCTGGATTCCTCTCCCATCTGAGGGCGAATAGGAAAGATGGGATAAGGAATAGCAAAAAGGAAAATGCAGACAAACTTTTAGTTCCTTTGGCAAACTCACAGACCAAGTGGCACACAGCCCGATTTACATCTGCCTCTGAGGCAGAGACAGGAATCTGAATGTCTGCATTTGGGATTTAGCAGCTCAGGTTTCACCAGTCCTTGAGAGAAGTCAGGTGTGGATCCAACAGAGGTAGGGTGGGAAAAGCAAAGTGCCTTTCTTAGCGCACAGCAGATTTGCTCCTTGCCATCCATGCCTGGCAAATTCATGCCTGACTATCACCATCCAGCCCTTCCAAAATCTGCTAAGACCTTCGCTTGAGACTGAAGGCAGATCAGGATGTCTGTGCACCTGTCCTCTCCAGCAGCAGTGAGAGCCAAGGCTCTGTGGCCCCAGGCTGAGACCCCAGGGTGACACGTACCCAGGAAATGCTCTGGGGAGGAGCTGCAGAGCTGGGCCACACAGTGTGAAACCAAAAGGCAGAGGTGGAATGAAGAGCTCTGCTTTAGGAAGTGGGGCAACTCCCACTTAAAAGTGTATTTCAGGACTTCTAGTAGAACAACTGTTTGAAGCTTGACTGAAGGTGTGAAGGACAGAGTTTAGAAGCACATTACAAAGATCAGCCAGGGCAGAAAACTCCTGAGCAATGAGCAGGGAGGATGAGGACATTGTCATGCCATGATCCCTAGCACCTACTCAAATTCGCAGGTACATTAAGCCCATCATAGAACAGTCATTACTTGTCTCCTGCCAACCCACAGCATGAAGCTCCTTTGGCTTCCTGTCCTGCAAAACTCATGGAAGAGCTCTAGTAAGCCTCTAGTAAGCAGAGCTGGGGCACAGAATTGCACTTACTTGGTGTAACTGAATTTAAAGGCACAAAAAGGTTTTCTAGAGAAGCATCATAGGAAGCTGGATGCAAAGAGAAAGCAGGCTTCAGCTCATAGCCTGGACTGAGGAGTGGAGGATCTGCCACTGAGTTATTTGGAAGATCTGGAAAGGGCAATTTCATTGGTGATAAATCCCTGGAAAGAAAAGCAGAAAGCTTGTATTAAGTGGGGATACTACAGGGAATATACTGTCTTCTGCTGTATCTGTCTGTATTCCCAATCCCTCATCCCCTTTAGGCAGAAAGAAACTACAGACTTACACTCTGAGTCCTTGAGAAATTCAAAAACTCTATCATCTATGGAAGATCTTGCTGTTTCAAAATTCATTAAGGCAGATTTTGGTTCTGTTACTATGGTAAAGCTTGGGTTTAGGGCTTTGGAAGTCTGCCATCCCTGTGCCCTAGTCAGGCAGATCAAAGTAAATTCCAGCTCAAAGACATCACAGGAAGCTGAAAATCTTCAGTAAAATTTCTTGTATTATGGCAGAGTGTATAAGCATTTTGTAATAGTCTCCTGTTCTGAAGATCTGTGGAGATTAATTTGATTTGTGAACTGTTCCAAGCTTCCACTGAATGCCAGGGAACTACCTTGTCACAGTCAGGAGAAAGCTGAGGAAAGTACTTCTTGAGTGACAGGTTATTATAAAAAAGGCCTGACTGTAAGGTTTTTGTTCTTTTAGCTCAACATCACCTTGTTATCAACCAATGGGATTTGTCTCCCCAGCTTGCTGACCCTTGGAAGGTCCTGGTGTGCAATTACACAAACTGCAATTAACAGGTGCACAACTGCAGGAAACAGCCAATGTGTGCATGGGTCACTTGCCATCACTAAACAGGGGTAGCTGAAAGGTTTTCCTAGACCTCCCTGCTGGAGAAGAATTCCTCATCCCCGAAATCTGACTCTGTTTTGAAGAGTTTACTTACAGAGAGAATGTCTTGGTCCTGGATGGTGGAGAGAGCTGTTCATCCAGGCTCTGGAATTCACTTTTCCCTGCACAGCTGTCTTCCCAGCGCTCCTGTGGTCCCAGGGTTTGAACAGCACTTACACCTTCCCTAAATCCATTGTGTACAGCAGGCTGGAAAATGAGTCCTTTAACGTTCATGGTGTATAATACCAGGAAAAATAAACCTGTTGCACTGAAAAGAACTCTGTTTATCAAATACCACTACCTAAAGCAGAAATACATATGAGTCACTTGGTTGCAAACTGCACCTGAGAGATTAACTGAGAGCACAAGGATTCCAGTTTTCCCTTCAGAACAGAGTGGTATACCAAAAAGGCTGCCAGGGAAAGGCAGACCAGGAATCATCTCTGATTTTTGTCATTTATAGCTTATGGACTGCAAAGTATCTGAGCAGCACTCACCTCTGCTAGGCCAAAATCAGGTGGTGGTTTCTGTATGACAGGGGAGTTGCTGAGACCTAAGAAAGATACCAGAATGCCACAGAAAATTTACAGAAAACAGGGGTTTCCCACAGCTTCTTCCTTTGCTGTCTGACACCACTAAAGACACTGCATCCCTGAAAACTTACATCTGGGGGGCTCTGCTTTCTCTTGGGACCGACGCTGAAGTCAAAGCGCTCCTCTCTTTATGAAACACCACAAACCCCAGTAACGAGGGTGACACTGAACTGCCCCTACACACCTAAGGACTGTAACTCCTCCTCGAGCAGGCAGCTGGAGGCGGTGCTGCTGTGGCGGGAGGCCGAGGCTGTGTCTGCAGAGGGGTCTGGGGGGGTCTCCACGGCCTCCAGCTCCGAGAGGTCGATCAGGGTGTAGCTCTTGGTGCGCCGCGGGGCTGCTCCGCACGCTTGGGGAACAGAGGCAGAGTTAGCGAGGAACCTCCGGAAGGAATGGCACGGCTACAGCTGTGCCTCAAAGGTGAACAACTCTGGGAATATTTCCTGACAACCATACGCAAGAGAAAATGATGGTTACATAGTATTTTTCCTGCGTTACAGCACTTTCTGCACGTTTGTTCTCTGAGGAGCACTTCCCTCCCAAACCCCGCTCCCACCTGGCATGCAGGGCAGAGCTGCCGTGGATGCTGTGGGTGCTTCTCACCTGATGCATGGGCAGGGCTGGCAGCTGAACCTGCTCCATCCCCGTTCTCCTGGCTGGCCACAACCTGCCTGTACTGCCCCAGCGCCCGTGAGAGCTCATCATTGGCCTGCAGGACCTCAGCTGGGAAACCAGAGCAGACACAAAATACTCATGTTCCAACGGGAAGGTCAGGTCAGTTCCACAGCACTCCCCAAAATGCTCGTGAGGAAGGCACAGTGCAGCTCAGGAGCAAAGGCCAGCAGAGCAGGCTGCCCTCAGCTCCTCACTCGCCTTCCGTTCCATTTTGCACACACAGCTGCTGATTCCAGGCCTCTCATTTATCAAGATCCCTTTGAAATCTTATCCCATCTCTAAAGTATTCCTAATTCCTGCCATCTCTTCTGCACTTTCTTTTTCTCCACAAGTTTTCCCTGTGCACCTCGGTCTATAATCCAGCACTCCCCAGCTGAAGAGCCATGGCACCTATGGGTATGAAAGGAAGGTGTGAGGTGCAGTGGAGCTCTCGGGGCTGCTGCTTAGGATGTCTGTTCAGCAGCCATCGTTTCAGGCAGATTTTCAAGGCATATGGACAGGAATGAAATGCCAATTGTGGAATTCAAAGATTCTGCTCTTATCAAATTAACTGTACCCTAGCTGAAACCAGAACACCTTCCTTCGTATTACACTTAAAAATTCAAAATATATTCCTCTCTCGGTGTTTATACTTCAATCTCTGGAGAGAAAAGGCCTCAAAAGCCTTCAGTTCTCTGAACATCAGCACTCAAAAAAACCCAGAAAACCACCCCAGCTGAAGAAACGGATTCACTGTTTAACTTTGGGCTCCAAGTGAAAATTAACAGCTTCCTCGGAGATGAGCAGGAGGAGACCAAATGCCACCTCCCCTGGGCAGGGTTTCATGGCATGGAGAGTGGAGAGCTTTGCCCACAGGGTGCCAAGCACCCGAGCACTCCCCTCCCAGGGAAGGGCACAGCCCTGTGCCAGCAGCAAAGAAGCACAAGGACAGTGCTGGCTCTTACCTAGAGCCTCCTCGTCAGCCACCGCCTCGCTGGCCAGGCGGAAGAGCAGCGGCCTGAGCTTCTCACAGCGCTGGAGCAGAGCCTGGGGAGGAGATGTTCCATTGCTCAGGAGCCAGGCACACTCCCACTTCTGTCTCTGCAACCACCCGCAAGGGATGCTCCCTCTAGGACAGGGAGGAAAAAGAGCATTTACCTGTAGGGTCTCCTGGTCAGCTGGGGATAATTCACGCCTCCTGTAGTTCTCCAGTAACTCATCCATACGTTTGACACTCTCAGAAACCTCACTGATGGTGTTCACTCTTCGGGACACCTGAGCTGACTTTTCTTGTTCCTGTGATGAAAAATGAAAGAAAGGTAGACGATGACTTGGCTGATACAGCCAGTGCAAGTACGTGGCTGGAGCACTCTGGGTCACACCTATTAATATTTTATTGCAGAGAACATGCCCCCAGCTGCCTATCAGGGCACCTGCCCATGTGCTGTGGAATATGGAATACATCTCACCACAGGCATGAGTGTAACTTCAGAATTTGAGCTGGGAGTTGGTGGCTTCTGCCACGCAGATTGACACACTCAAAACACCCACAGGGCTTTGTTAAACCCAGTCTCCTCCGTAAGCAGAGAAGTTCCATCCTTCAGATGGAACATGCAAACAGACAGGCCAGACGTGCACACACACTGCATGCAGGAAAGAGGCAGTTTTGTACAGAAGTGACTTTTTTCCATCTGGGAACTGAGTTTATTTTTGGAAATTTCCGACCACCACGGCACTACTACTGCCAAGGTCCCACTGACATGGAAGTGTCCTGCTGCATGCACATTCACATATTCCCTCTTCCTGGCAATGGCATATTTTAGGGAAATAAAATGATCCCATGCTGTAATCTCAGAATGATTTGGAAAGACTGAACATGGCCCCTTCTGTGGGGCTGCAGTACAGAGGGTCTCCTGTCAAAACCAGAATGGTCAAGTTCCCTCCCACCCTCCCTGGCTGCAAAGAGGCTTCTCCTGGGAGCTCCCACCTCTTTAATCATGCTCTGGATCAGGCGGTTGGCTGCCTGCAGGTCCTCGGGGTGGCTGCTCTTCAGGAGCCTGGCTAGGAGCTGTCAGGGCAGAGATGGGGCAGCAGTGAGCAGCAGCCTCTGGGCACCGTGCACACATCACAACCACAGACACCTGCTGCAGAACAGTCCTACAATCCTGGAAATACGTCAGCTCCTGCCCCATAATCTAATCCAGGTTACACTGCTGCCTGCATACACTGGCTGCTCAGGGTTAGGAGCCCTGGCTCTGCCTGGAGAAGCCCTCCCCTAGAGAGGTTTCATGGAAACTGATGTTTTGCTGTAAAAAGTTTCACTTTTTACTATGGAAATACTTCTGACAAAGCCTCAGAGAGTTCTTTAGCTGTTGCACTGCAGGAAAGATCAGCATTATTCTGAGATTGTCTGAAACAGCAGAAGCTCCCAAAATATTACTGAGCCTCTTTTCTCATCAGTGCAAAACAGAGGCTGGGGCATGAAGATGCTAAGGTTTACCTTGGACTTCTCTTCATCTGTGTCAAAAATAGAATTCTGAGGTCTTGGAGAAGGGGGAGGTAAAATTTTGTCTTCTGGCAGTTTGGGATCTTCTTTTACAATCCCTGGAACAGGTAACAGTAGTTGTTCAGTGATGCCCAAGCTGCTGAAACCTCGATGCTCAACAGTGCATGAGATTTTGCACAGATTTCCGGATTAAAATACCACTGAGGACTACCAAATACAATGGAGAGGAAGAAAAATCCATCCCAGGATCCCTCTGAACTCATCTCTCCTAACCGTGGGAGAGTATTCCAGGGCAAAGATCACTTGTGAGCCTGTCCTGTGCTTTCTCCCTGCACACAGTGTGAACAGAGGCCTCCAGACTGGTCTGAGCTGTGGCTCAGGAAGGCTGTTCTTTGGAAAATCCCTTTAAACAGTTCCATGCATCCTTCAGAACCCAACCAGCCCGGGACCTTTGTCCCTTTTCCTTACACACAGCGTGTTATGAAAAAGCTGAGTCACAAGCTGAGGGGGGCAGATATCTGTGGGGGAAACCATGGGCTTGGGAGGCTAAAAAGGAAACTGAAATAACAGAACTGAACCTTGTTTCTTCAGCATCTGATAAGCATCCTGGATTTTGACTTCCTGAGGAAACCAGACTGTCCAACTGAATATCACTTCTGTGACCCTTGACTTGACTTTTTCTGAAGACCAAATTCCATAGTACTGCAAACAAGACAGCAAAGAAAGACAAAAATGCTCAAACCCAAAGAATTGGTGCCAGACCTGGCACAGGGATCCAGCCCCAAGGAGTTTTTGTGCAGACAGTGAGGATAAAATGGATTCCTGTGAGTTTATTCACAGTGCTGTCAACTGTTTATCTTGGGGTTAGGAAACACAAGAACTGCTGTGGAGTATATGAGAATCACACACACGTTCTATAACAATCAAAATTAAACCACTTCAAACTTCTCTGATCAGTTGTTGAATCCAAAACCCAAAGCAGGTTATTTTAGTGAAAACAGTTCTGTGCTTGACTTTGAACACTCCCCTTAACTGCTGCAGTGCAGTCACACCACTGGCCTCAGCCAGCCCCAGACACAGGAAAACTGAACAAAATCAGAAATGAAAGTTACTGTCTCTTATCAGCATCTGGGTGCTTTCTCCAATTTTTCTCATTGTTGCCTACGAGCACTCCTTTTATTATAAAAACACAAACCTCCCCAAGACCAGGCATTTCAAACTGAGTAAATGACACCTGTCCTCTCAGAGCAGTAAACAGAACTGTCTGCAGTGACATATGCTTTAAAGTCTGTGGTTTCACTGAAATTCTGTTACCAAGCCTGAGACTGAGACAAGGAGATTTGTTCTTCAGCTGAGCATTTCTTTGAAATCAGCTTTTTGCAGCTCTACCCTTGGGCTGATGCAATGGAAAATGAAATGTGCACTGGTGGTACACGTGTGCAGGATCCACCAGAAAGGGAACCTGATGGGTGCAATGCCAGAGGGTGTTTCAGGCAGGCCCAGGCCCACCCCAACGAGGAGAAGCATGGCCAGAAGATCCCTCTGATAAAGCAGAGCTGCATTTCTTATCCCAAAACACCCTGTAACCACCATCACCTACCTTTGGGGAAAGCACTTTAATCAGCTCATTCAGAAACCTGAATTTTGCCATTTCACTGTGGAATCTGTCACCACAGTTGTTCACACAGGTCTCCAGCACCTGTTAAAACAAAATGTTACCAACAGGAACTGAACACACAAGACTTGGGGAGCCTTCAAAAACTTTGTCATTATGTTACTAAATCTAAGAACTTTCTGACACTGCCTTCACCCAACACAAGATACTGAGAAAGTCAGGCAGCGAGAAGGTTTCATTCCTTCATCCACCCTTCTAGGCAGCACATTGAAGACCACCTGCTCTGTTCTACCCATCACTAACAACTTTTGAGCTGTTGCCTCTGTGGTGGGACACAGCTGACACAGCCAGAGCTGCGGACCAAGGAAACACCTCAGCAGAGCAACGCGGGGAGGAACAGAAGCAGTTACTCCCTGCACTGTGCCCTGGCTTCTGTATTCGTGTGCAAGGGAAAGTTAAATGGAGAGGCATCCAAGAGAAAGAGAAAGACATCGACATCTAAGAGAAAAGGAAGAGAGAGTTACCCTGTCTGCTCTGCTGTTCTACCTACCAAACTCTGTTTCCAAGTGACTGCTTTGAGTGCAGTCGCATGGAAGTGAAGGGTGGGAGTACTCACTGTGAGAGCATGGAGAGCTTCCCCCTCCTGAGGGGACTGGATTTTGTGTGCCAGCAGCCTCAGCGCGACCAACGGGCTGGGGGAGAGCAAAGCAAGTCACACCACGCACAGGTTCCCAGGAAAAGCAAATGCTGCTGGGTTTGGTCTGCACACGGGAGCAGCTGCTGGATTCACAGCAGGACAGACAGCCTTCCTCAGACACGGTGCTGCCAGGGACACGTGCACACACACGGGGTGAACTGGTGACCCCAGCGCTGCCCTCCAGCCCTGCCCAGGGGCTCTTCTTTGGGAGGGAGCAGCAGGGACAGGCTGGAGGATGTCCCTGGGCAGGCACCACGGGAGCTGGCTCTCTGCAGCTGCAGGAGCTTTGATGACAGCCAGGGCAGCCTGTGCCAGCTCCTGGGCATGAGCTGGGTGCCAGACTATGAGCTCTGAACTCAGTCTGCTCCAAACACAGGAGGTTTGCTAAGGTTTGACAGGTCATTTGCTTAATTAGCCCCTGCTACTTCCCACAGAGCCCAGACTCTCAGCTGGAAGGTGAGGAGATCTCAGTAGAGATCCTCCACCCGTCTGGAAGGAAAAGCTGAGGCTGAGCTCCCTCAGGGCTTCCCTGCAGAACCCCACAGCAGGAATCCTTGGCCAGACTCCTAAGGGCATGGCCAGCAGGACCTGCTGCCTGCTGGGCTCCAGCAATTGATGCCAGAGCCCATTCCCAGACATCACTCTCCATCACGCTGGCATACACCTGTTTCCAAGTCATTTCCATTTCCTCGTGGAGCCCAGCGAGCCCCCTCAGCTGCCTCTGCAGCCCCCGCAGCGCGGCCTCGGCAGAGCCGTGAGGGCAGCTCAGAGCCAGCCACTGCCTGGCTGGACACAAAGCACTGCCTGTCTGCCTTACCCCTCGCTGTCAGCGTTCACCTGGTCGCAGAACTGCTGGATGCATTCCCACTTTTCCTCGGAGACAGTCGGGTCGGTGGCCTCATCTTACGGAGGGAGAAAAACAAGAGAGGAAGAAGGAAAGCCTGGCCTCAGTGTGAGCAAGTGCTCAGGGCAGGAAGCAGCTCAGACCTCGCTGGTGAAGCTGCTCCAGAGCTTCTGGCAGCAGAAAGGGGAGATCCAGGACGAGCAGGAAACAGCTGTTACTAAAATCTGCCTAAAAATATAGTCCCAAGCACACACTTAAAGTCAAGCACAGCCTGACAACAGCAGATGTTGTTTTTAGCAGGAGAAACTTAAAAACCATTTACAGGCAACTCTCCCGGGTCCACTGCAAAACTTGTGCTGGAACACAGGCAGTTTACACTTCAGCACAGCTAAATTAAGGTTAAAAAGTCATTTCTGGCTTTATCCACTCCCCAGTCTGTCACTCAGCCAGCTTTGGGGGCTGAGGATGGGCAGGACAGATGGGGAAAAGGACAGATGCAACAACAGAGCACCCCCATCACCCTACAAGGGCTCCATGGGGGCAGTGGGCCCTTCCCCACGGAGGTGAAGCTGCCCCAGTGCCCACCCAGTTTGGAAGAGGCAGCGCAGGCAGCAGCCGAGCCCGCCCCGACCCCCAGCCCCCAGCCCCACTCACTGAGGCAGCGCTCCAG
>VZSE01011628.1:22383-34171 GCA_013398275.1 Promerops cafer | reverse complement strand
CCGGCCCCGGACACGCTGCGGGCGGCGCGGCGCTCCGGGGCTGGAGCGGGGCCGGGCCGGGGCAGCGTCCCGTGGGCCGGGATCTTCCTGTCCGCTCCCCACAGGCGCCGAGGAGCCGGGCATGGAGGCGGAGGCGCAGGAGCTGCCGCTGGGCTGCGGCGGAGGGGGCGGCTCGCCGGCGGCGGGGAGGTCTCCGGAGGGTGAGGAGCGCCCGCAGCCCCCGCCGGCGTCTGTCAGCAACGGCGGCGACGAGGACGGCGGGAGGGAGCTGGTGGAGCTGAAGGTGATCTGGAACAAGAACAAGTACGACGTGAAGTTCTGCCTGGACAGCACGGGAGCCGAGCTGAAGCAGAAGATCCACTCGCTCACAGGTCTGTCGGGACCGCCGCCTCCCCCGCGCCGCCCTCGCCGCCGCCGCCGGCTCCTAATCGCTGTGCTTGTCTCTAGGCCTCCCGCCGGCCATGCAGAAAGTGATGTTCAAGGGACTTCTGCCCGAGGAGAAAACCTTGCGGGAAATCAAAGTAACAAATGGAGCAAAAATAATGGTTGTGGGGTCTACCATCAACGATGTGTTAGCAGTAAATACACCCAAAGAAGCTGCTCAACAGGAGGTCAAAGCTGAGGAAAACAAAAAGGAGCCACTTTGCAGACAAAAGGTAATCAATATATTCAATAATTGCTGGCGTGGGGGAGCGACAGGATTTATGTGGTTCTCCTGCAGGCACTTCTGAGTCCTGTTCTTCCTCAGATCAGGCTGGGGGTTCATTTCTGACAGCTCAGCATTGGAATGACTCTGGGAAGGGGAGTAGCTGTTTAGTCCAGCAGGGACTGGGGCTTTGCAAGGCACTGCTTGTGGTGCCAAGCACAGCAAGGCATTTTGATTCAGAAATGAAAACATTTGGTGGATGTTAATGCAAACACAGCCCAGATTAACTCTCTCTAAAACCTAACTAATTTTTATTGGCACAAAAGAGTTTGATCTCCAAAAACTGCTTGAAACTAACACCAAGAGAGCAGTTCCCGCAGCTCTCCCAGCCATGATGGGGATGTAGGTGTTGAATTCTCCTCTCACCTTTTGTAGCACAATGCAGTGGGGTTGGTTTGATGGTTCTGCAGTGTGGGGGGCTGGTGAAGGATTGCCAGCTCAAGGTATTACCAGCTCTGTACGTTCCTCAAAATAAACTTGGTTAAAATTAAGCAGTGCCTCCATGAAGCATGCTGATGGTTTTCTGTGATTTATCATGATTCCCACTCAGTGTAAGTCCCATCATTTCTTAAAGGTGCTCAGCCAGGTACAAGCTGTGAATTTGAAAGTTACCACTGCTCTGATCCGTTCTGGTTTGGTGCTGGGCTGCACTGCCAGACGTGGAGGGTTTCTGCCATTCACTGGGTGTAACACTTCAGTTTTTATAGACATGTATTTATGTGTGTGTGTATTTGAGAAGGCTGTTATCCTTGGCATTATGTTGGAATTCCTTTAATTTTGATAATTTCCTGAAAGTATCTTAGAAAGTGCACAATAAAGTTTGGAAATAACTGATGCCCATGTGATAAATGAACAGCCCTCAGCTGTCTCTCAGTGCCATTGGGATGTGGTCAGGGGGCAGCTGGAAGTACAAAGCTTCGTAATGTTCCTGTGAATTTAATTTCTGTTTTTGTGTTGTAGCAACACAGAAAAGTGTTGGATAAAGGAAAACCTGACGATGTGATGCCTTCTGTCAAAGGTGTGCAGGTGCGTGAGTAAGGTCTTGAGACACTCCGAATCAGAAAAGAGACTTCTCTGTCATTTGAGACCTTTCCCCTCTGGTTCAGTGGTTCTTTGCTGTCGTAGCAGAAGGCTGGAAGGATGGATGGTCCTTATGCTTAAGAAGTTGAGAGCGTGTAGCCTTTGTGCCCCAGCCTGCCCGTGACTGGCTGTGTCTCGTTGCAGGAGCGGCTGCCCACGGTGCCGCTGTCCGGCATGTACAACAAGTCCGGGGGGAAAGTCAGACTGACCTTCAAACTCGAGCAAGACCAGCTGTGGATTGGTACAAAAGGTGAGCACCTCTCAGCCTCAGGGATGAACAGCTGGTGACTGAACTGTGTGACCTAGAAAAGCTTCTCCTCTGACTAAATGGTGTTTAGGGAATGATGGTGGTATTGTAGCGCTTCAAAATACTCTGTTTCCTTTTCTCACCTGCCATTCTCCCAGGTCATTGAATAGTACTTGATACTCCACATCAGCTCCTGGAAAGCTGGAGTTCAGGGGTGTCAGCAGACTAATGGTCTGTGTGCTGTTCCTGGCTCCAAATGTAAATGATGGTATTGGGCATTGCTGGTGCACTCCATAAACAGCATGGATTTGATGCCAGCAGTACACAGGGGCCCTTGGCTTAGCCAAGACTTGGAAGGAAAACTCAGAACTGGGATAGAAACTGAGAGTGTTGGCATCTCTGGCACTCTCTGTCCTTCCAGCCGAAATTCTGTGGGTGTCTTGTCTCAGTACTGCACAGCTGTGGTGCTGTGCAGAGGGGTTGGTTTGCAGTTTCAAGTGGTGCCAGGATGAGCTGGGAAGGACGTGGGGATAGCGTGCCTTGCTGAGGATGTCTGTGTCCTGGTTTTGGCTGGGATAGAGCTAGTTTTCTCCCCAGGAGCTGTTTTGGATTCAGGATGGCAGCAGTGCTGATAGCAGTGGATGTTTTGGTTGTTGCAGCGCAGTGCTTCCCTCGGTCAAGGACTGTTTGGCATGCAAGGAGATGGGAGGGAACTGGCCAGGACAGCTGACCAGAGCTGGCCAAAGGAATATTTCCCACCTTAGAGCATCATGTCCAGTATAAACTGGGGGCAGTTGGCTGGGAGGGACTGGTCACTGAAGGGGGACGGGCGGGACATCGGTCAGCAGTGGGGAGCAGCTGTATTGGGCATCACTGATTTCTCTGGAGTTCATTTTTATTTTATTACTATTATTATTACTATTAGCAGTAGTAGTATATTTTATTTTGTTTCAGTTATTAAACTGGTCTTAGCTCAAACCATGAGTTTTTTACTTTTTTACCAGTTCTCCTCCCCATCCCAGCAGGGCAGGGGGAGTGAGTGGCTGTGTGGTGCTTAATTGCTGGCTGGGGCTAAAGAGGACACTGGGATCCCCCCACCTGCCAAGGAAGCTGTGCTCCTTCAGTTTCACTGGCTTGCCAATATATAGAAATGAGCAAGAGGGATGAAAATGTTTGCTCCCTGTCCCAGTAAAGCAGCCTAACTGGGTGGTTGTACTGCCTCCAGCTGCTACAGTAGTTCCGAAGTAAGCAGAAATCTCAAAAGTTTTTGACCCTTTCTTTGTAGGAGAGACTTGACTGTGAAGATTTTTTCTGGCTTTAAAACTTCTCTTGGTGCCAGTTGCAGTGATTTCTCTCCTGGGCAAAGTGATGGAGCAAGGCATTGGGGGGTGTTTTTAACTCTATAGTGTGGGCAGGCAGATTCTTCTGTTACTGATCCCAGGTTCTAAATCCATGCTTAGTGTTTAGGTGATTAATCTCTTCCATCACCCCCCAGATGAGTTTGCAAGTATAGTGTTTCTGAGGTGTTCTACATAGTGTTGCTCAAGCTGTGAATTTGATTCTTCTTGTAGTCATGTGTTTCCTGTAACCTGTTTCCCTACTTCCCTGAATGAGCAGCAGCTTGCTGCCTCTAGGGAATGGTTGTAATTGCTGGCTGTTATTGGGAAATGAATAAATGTCTGAGAAACCCATGACAGAGGCCAGCAGGTAAGGGCTGGAGCAAACACATCTGGGTGTTCACACAGCTTGTCACCTGCTGGCCCCGGAGAGCTGGAGCTGGTTCTTACCCCCAGCCCTGCAGCCTCCCTGTTTGTAGTCTGAAGTTTGGAACAGGCAGCTGTTCCCCAGTTGCTCTGTCAGTTGCACAGAGGAATGAATTATAGGATTTGTCTATTGCTGGGATAGCCAGAGCAGAAATTGATTTGGGGGATGCTAAACAAGGGCAAAGTGGGGTTTTACCTCATGAATGAAGTCACAGGTCTGAGCAGGTAGTTCAGAGTGAGCTCAGTTATGAGGCAGAGAGTATTTTTCCTTCTATCACTGAGTTCATCTCCCTGTGTGCTTTCTGTAGGTAGGTTTGAGGGTTTTTTGGATCACAAATTAAACAGATCTATCTCAAGAACTCAGAGTTTAGTTCCTCCTTTGTAAAGTGTTTTGGGTATTCTCTGTCTTGTATCCAAAAGGATAAGTTTCAGCTGATGCTGGATGCTTGAACTGGAAGGCAGGACCTTGGAATTAAGTGTCCAGAAAGGAGTGAGGACAGAGCTGACAGGAAAACTCTGCCCTGGACCATTGTCACTCTCGTCATTGCCTCTGGCTGGCTGATGCTACTCTGCCTTGTAATTGTAGTCTCTTTGGGGCTTCAGTTTCTCTTGTTTCTTTTGCTGTTTTCTCTTTTTTATTCCCTTTCTTGTGCTTCTCTGCACACTGCCTCAGGCTAAAGCCTGGCCTAAGCTTTCAGGCTTAGGTCACTGTATCTTTGCCAGCTTTCAGGCTCGCAGCTGAGAGTTCAGTGTAATCCGTGGTAGTCAGTCCTGAGTATTCTCATACCTGGACTAGATTCCACAGGATGAGCATCCCTGCTGCTCTGAGGGGAGTTCCTCATGGGAAAACATTGAGTAAAGCCTGGGATTTCCCAGCACTCAGTCTGGGCCCAAATCATGAACACTGAAATACTTCATGTGATGCAGGGAAACTGTGTGATCCAGTTTTGATTCCTTCACACTACTGGGGTGCCAGCTGTGGGGGTGTGTGTGGGGTGTGGTGCTGCAGCCACCGTGTCCTGGGCAGCAGGTTTCCAAAACTCACCTGGAGGGGAGACTGCTAACCTGAGGAGATTTTGGCATTAATGGAGGTGGTGTATGAAATGAATATGAAATACTGCTTCCCCGCATGTCAGAAATAATACTTTGATCAATTTTAATGTAGAGAGAACAGAAAAGTTACCCATGGGGTCCATTAAAAATGTGGTGAGTGAACCTATTGAAGGCCATGAGGATTATCACATGATGGTGAGTAATGGCTCTACTTTAATCATATCCATCTAATTCCTTCATGCAGCACACACTACTGAGGCTGCAGGTCAGAGCAGGCTGGAGGTGGATGGTGGTTCCAGCCTTGTGGACATGGGGACATGGGCTCCTCTCACACTGTCAATATTTTGGGTCCATATTGAATATCTGCAGCTGTGTGGAAATGTGGACTGGTTTCACACAACTGGTTTCACAATGCTTAAGCATTATTTTGTATCTTCTGCCTGTGACAGTGTTAAACCAGTAAATATACTCAGAACATAGCTCATGATTTCTTAATGGTAGTGATATTTTTTGATACCTGGTTTAATTTCTAGATTCTGTGGTATTTATATGAGCAGCAGGCCTTGATTGAGGTT
This sequence comes from Promerops cafer, assembly GCA_013398275.1. Classification (NCBI taxonomy): domain Eukaryota; kingdom Metazoa; phylum Chordata; class Aves; order Passeriformes; family Nectariniidae; genus Promerops; species Promerops cafer. The sequence continues at coordinate 28,747 of VZSE01011628.1, read as the reverse complement.
TAGAAGAAAAGGGTTTGATGCTGTAATATCTTTTCACACCTGTAATTTTCTGAACAACTCGCATGGGATCCAGCAAAGTGATATTTCAGAAGAGAACTGTGCTAATGTACTGAAATTTTGGCTGTTTATTTTAATCCATGGGTTTTTTTAAGATCCCGCTTTTCAAAGTACATTAACTAACTTTTGATGCTGAAGTAAGTTTCTTTTCTATAAGAGGTCTGTTTCCTCCTTTTGGGGGAGGAAAGAGAAATGTTTTTCCTTAAAGTCATGGCCTGCAGGAGGGTGCTGCTCTAGTCTCTGTCCATATACTTGATTTTTGATCACCCATGTGAGAAGAGGTCCTCTTCAGCACATGTTGCAATAAACTTACCCCACAGCAAGGGCAGAGGCTCTGGCATGCCGTGGTGCCCCTCTTCTGGGCATAGGAGAGAAGTTGGGAATAGGACATTATGGCTGAATATAAAATCCTGTGACCATAAAAACACGGTCATTGTCTCGTTTAGTTCCTGTTTGGCTTCTCAGCTCTGTCATTTCTTTAGAGACTCTGAGTTATGCTTCAGGTTGCCTACCAGAATAATTTCCTCATGTTCTTGAAACTGGCCAGGAGTTCTGGTTACTGTTGTGATGTTGTAAAAGGGAAGAGCCCATGGTTTTCTCAGTGCTCTGCAGCTCTTGCTCTCTGCAATGCTCCTTTAATTGCCCACCAAAGAGCTGTGGTATGCCCCGAGTGCTGCAGGGAGCAGCAGGTGGGACAGGCTGGTCTGGTTTGGCAGTGGATGAGCTGTGCCTGTCCACTGGGACCAGCTCTTTGTTCCCATGTGTAAATGTTGTCATTTTTAATTGCAGGCATTTCAGCTGGGCCCAACAGAAGCATCTTACTACTGGGTCTATTGGGTCCCAACTCAGTATGTCGATGCAATCAAAGACACGGTGCTGGGGAAGTGGCAGTATTTTTGAAAGCACGCTCACCTCTGGCACAGGAAAATGACACAAATCTAAGGACACTGCTGGGAGAGGCCTCCAACATCCCTGGATGTGACAGTCCTGGAACTTGTTATTAAAACATGCTAAACGAGGCATGGATGGAAGCCAGAGGTGATGTTCTTTCACCATTAGTTTACTTTTAACTTAAAGATTTCACCATCCCTTTTCTGCAGTCAGCTTCAACCATATTTAAAGCAAATACAATGGAAATCAATAAATCTTAATTCACAAAATATCGTGTGTAATACACTTAAATCTGCTGAGAGTTGATCTTCCAGTTTAGTTTTAAAAAGAAAGTATTACAATGTATTATTGAGGATTTTTTACATGGTTTGAACAAAACCAAATATTTTCATAATCTCTCAGTTATCAGCATTAGACTTAACTTAGTTACGTGGTCGTGACTGGGACTTTGAGGAGCAGAATTTTGGGAATCAACTGTAGCAGTGCGCAGCGTCGCTGTTCGGTGAAGCCATATCCCGCTGGCCCTCCAGGGCAGCTTCCACTCCTTGGTAGCAGAACTAACTCTTTGTTTTAACCCAAAGATGCCCGGCTCGTTTGGGATCTTTCCTGGCCTTTTCCCGACTCTGGCAGCTCCAGGTTGGTCTGTGTAGCTTGTTTGGAGCAGGTGAATTCTGCGGGGATGTTTTGTCATGGCAGGTGACCCAGTGCTGCCAGCTGCTCCCTCTCGTGCCCGGTCAGTGCTTCACCCCCTCCCTGGGCTGCTCCATTTGGGGAGCATTTTCTTGCTCCTGCATGTTGCAGTCCAGGATCATTTTGCAGCTGCTGCGTTGACACTGAGCTGTTGCACTGGAAACACCTTTGTGCTGCCTGGTGTGAGCAGGGGGACACAGTGACAGGAACATGGATGGAAACACCGTGACGCTGCCTGGTGGGAGCAGGGTGACACAGATCTCCCAAGGGAGGGAACCACAGAGACCTTCCTGCCCTTTTTGGGGTGGGGGCAGGAGGGAAGAGAGAAGCTCAGATGCTGCTTTGGATTCTTAATAACAACAGCAGTCTTTTGTGAGCTGGATCTGAAAATCTGTAGTGATCTTGAATTCAGTGAATCATACTTTAGATTAACCATCCAGCAGATGATGTTTTGAAATGTAAACCACCTTCCAGCTTTCCTCCTGTTCCAGTTCACAGGAAGCCCTCACACCTCATCGTGTCAGAAGGAACGTGCTGTGCCTTGGGCTGTGGTGCTCTGTGTGTCATGCCAGCCATCCATGTGCCATTTCTCTCAGGTGTTCTGAACAGAGCCCTCAGCCCTGCACAGGTGCAAAGCCCATAGCAGGTGGCATTGTGCAGCCAGATTGGAGCAGCTCACACGTCCCTGCTCTGCATTAGCACTGGGGCTCAGTGCTGCTCCATGCCAGTAGCTCAAACCCATGCAGAAACAGCCTTTTAGGAACAGCTAATCTGAATATGCTCCATGTCCACTCTGTCCTCTCCTTGAGGGAAGAGCCCAATTGAAGCACAGCAGTGCAAATTCCCAAATGAGTATTTATTTTATTTTTATTTTACTTGAGAGACTGGAAAACCCATTGGCTTTCTGGTAGGTGTTGAGGTCGCATATTTCCCTGTAGCCTCTAGATAGCAGCTTTTAGTTTGTATTTTCTGTTAGAACAGCCATGCAATATGAGTTTTAAAGGTGTTTCATATCCTACATAGAAACTAGTGATGTGCTTGTTACTCTTGTAGCCTGAGGTGTTTCCTTTCTGTGTGCAAGCCAGCAGCAGTGTGTCCTGCCACGCGTGGCTGGGGCCAGAAGAGCCGTGTCAGCTCCCTTGGCAGTCCCTGGGAGCAGTGGGGGCAGAGAGGAGCTGGCCTGACTTTACTGGTGACAATGGCATGGGTGAAACGCAGCCATCACACTTGGGATTTCCTAGTTGTCAGTCCTGGTGTTAAGGCTGAAATTAACACTTTGTTACCTGGTCGAAGGTGTGGGCACTACAGGACAAAGCAAAGGGGTGACACTGGCTCTTTCTGTCACCTGGGGCCACGTTGGCACTTGCCACCTCGTGGGGTGATCAGCTCCCATTTGTTCCTCAGCATGCTCAGAGCTGTCTGTGGAGCTGTTCCTGTCCCATGCTCAGAGCTGTCTGTGGAGCTGTTCCTGTCCCATGCTCAGAGCTGTCTGTGTCCCATGCTCAGAGCTGTCTGTGCAGCTGTTCCTGTCCCATGCTCAGAGCTGTCTGTGGAGCTGTTCCTGTCCATTTCCTTTCCTGTCCCGTTGTTCCTGGGGAGGGCACGTGCCCGGGTTCCAGCTCCTCCCCAGCTCCTGGGGCTTCTGTGCAGGACGCAGCGACCGGGTGAGTAACTGGGGAGTGGGGACAGGCACTGACCACTGCTGAGGCCCCTGGGGCACAGGGCAGTGTCACACTCCGTGCCAGAGGGGCACAGCTGCTCTGTCCTGGGCTGGGTACAGCCCAGCAGCTCAAAAGAGACAGCACAGACCTCTTGGTTACATACAAAGCAATTTTAAATGTGAAAAAAATACTATATACACTAAGAAAATGTGATCCTGTTTAGGTGCTTCCTTGCAGGTTGGATTTGATTGGGAAAATGAAATTGTCTCATTTTTTTGTTCTATGTGCAAAATTTGAATTAAAATACAGGAAAGTGACTTATAAATGCTATAGTTGGTGTTTGTTGGCTCAATATCCCAGGCTTCTTGGGACCTCTTTGAAATGAATATTCTAGTTGAAATTAGCAGCACTGCTTTTAAGATTCTTTCTCTTTGGGAATGATGTGGAGTTTTGTATGTTCTGGCATAGACCAATTTTTCCAAGGCAGTTACTGACATTAAGAAACACCCTCTTTTTAGTGGGGTAGTGCCACAGTTGCCTCACAGCCATTGCTTGCCTCTCTCTCTTGGCTTTGGATTTTGCTCTCCGGTCACTGTGGCCATCCCAAGGCAGACTCAGCATAACCAGTGGTCCCAGGGAGGAGTTTGGTCCTCAGTGAGACACAGTGTGTGAGTAAAGTGTGAGTACACTCGGTGTTTGGAGTTTGTGATAAAGATGATTCTGAGATCTGACATGTATTCTGTGGGCAGTTACCAGTAGCAGCTGCAGGGCCGTGTATTTCAGTTAAATTACAATTTAACAGGGTGCTCTCAGCGGTGACTGCTTCCTGCTGTGTGTAGATGTGATTCCCCAGGAGCACCCTGGGGTGCCCCTCCGTTTGAGGTTGCACTGAGTGCTTTCTGGGTTTGCTAATTAAGATTGAAGTGTTGGTGAGGCAAATGCAGGTCCGTGCAGGACACAGCCAGTGTTTGCTGTTGGCTGCCCCCAGAGCCCAGGCAGTGTCCCCCCCTCCTTGCTGCTGTCTTGGGATTCCTCCTGCCAGTCCCCCAGCTCCCTACCTTGTTCCATGACACTGAGTATCACAGCTCACCTGTGTGCCATCCCTTCCCCCTCTCTGTGCCCAGCACTGCAGTTTCTCCTCCTCTACTTGTCCCAAGTTCAGTGTTCTTTCCTCTGTTTGTGCATCCCAAGTGTAAGCAGTCCCAGGATCACTACTTCGTTGGGAATGCACAAGTGTTGCTCAGCCTGGTTGGGGTTTGAACAGAGGCTGTCTTGCATGAAGAGCTTGTGTTACTCACATGGTTTCATACCAAGTTTAAAGAAAATTACTAATTTCCATTAGTGACGTTGATGAGGAATGTGTAACATGTCAGGATGTTTTGGTGATGGAAGAGGGTGATGTGGATTCAAAGGAGACAAGAAACTGTCACCACCACCACCACACTGCTGGTGCTACACACACCCTGCCCAGCTTGCACCTGCTGGCTGGTGCCCGCTGCTCCGTGCTCCAAGGGCCAAAGAGAAACAATTCCCTGCTGCTGCACTGCCCAGGTGCCACGGTGGGGTCTGCTCTGCTCCCCCTGCCCCCCAGCCACGGTCCTGACCCCACCACTGCCGCTGTCTCGGGCACAGCCCTCCCTGCTCCGTCCTTGCAGGGCTTGTTTCCACACTTCCTCCGTTTACTTTTCCTCCTTTGTAGCTTGGTTTTCCCAGTGGAGCTGTTTGCACCCTCGGTTCTGTCCAGCAGCCTCTCCCCACCTGTTACGATGAGGCTGCTGGCATCTTTGTCAGTGACTGTCCTTGTCACCGGAGGGGAGCGGGGACCAGGAGAGCCATAGCAAGTCTTGTATGAAACGTGGCCATTTTACCTTCTAGCCAAGGATTGCCTTGGAAGCTCATGGAAGTTCACTCTGTCTTATCCATACTCAAAGCAATTAATTCTTTGGTTTTATATTAAAAAAACAACTTAGATATTTGTGTCCACCGCAGATTTATTTTAAATGGAATATGTGAGTACCATGTATTATGGTATTTTTAAATAATCTATTGCCTATTTTGGGGGGAGGGAGATGACAAATATTTAGTCTTAGATTTGCACTGCTGGATTTTTTTAAGTGTAACCTTGACTGGTTATCCTGGTGTTTTATTCTGTAAGATTAGTCTTATGAATTAAAGTTTGATAATTAAGTATTTCTGTGTTTGAGTGTTTGAATATTCTGTATGTACTGATGTGCTTCCTCCTGCATGAACAGCTGTGAGCAAAGGGTTTGTAGTGAGTTTCTTTGCAGGAAGATGGATGTAGGCTGAAATTCAGGGGACCCCACACCTGGTGACGCGTCGAAGCTGTGGGTGCCCATCTCCCACGGTGGGGATTTGGGTTCTGCTGCCCTGTGCCACTGCACACGCACGGGCTGTGAATTACAGGATGGTCTCTACCTCCCTGCCCAAAGCCGGGCTTTAATCTGCTTTTACTCCGAGACTGGAAGTCCTGCTGGGCTGGCCCAGCCCTGGCTGCGGTGTGACGGTCCCACTGCCGTGTAACAGCACCGACGCGGGTGCTCGCCCAGCCGCAGTGCTGGGCGTTCAGCAGCCTCAGGTTTGTCGCTGAACCGGCGCTGCTCGGCCTCGCCTCCGCCTTTAGACACCTCCTCTCCCCCCACCCAAGAAAGCCCATCCCGAGACAGGTCAATAGCCCCCACTTTGGGCTGTCATTCTGCCAGCGTGTGCCAGCGGTTCGCTTTGGTGTTGGGGTGTGCCCTGGCTGTCGGGTCCAGCATTCAGTGCGGGGGGGTCCCAGCGCAGCCCCCGTGCCTCGCTGTCCCCCGGGCGGAGCTCCCGGCACACGGGGCTGAGGGGGGGCTGCAGCGGGGGGCGACAGGAGCCGGGTCCTCCCCCGCTACCGCCGGGAGGGCTTCGCCCCGCCTTACCGGCGAGAGGAACCGTCCTGGGCTCGGTGCCCGCGGCCGGGATGGGGCCGGTGCCCACGGCGGGGGGATGCGGGGGGGTGCGCTGACCGCGGGGCGGCTCCTCCCGCGGTGCAAACGGAGGGGACCGGAGGGGACCCG
>VZSE01011628.1:6105-22093 GCA_013398275.1 Promerops cafer | reverse complement strand
GCTCGGGGCAGGTGTGGCAGCGCGGGCGGGAGCGTCCCGCGGGTGACACCGGAGAGCGGGGCTCGAGCCGCCCCTCGGCCCGGGCCGGTGCGTGCGCGGGGGCACCCACGGGGTGTGCGCGGTGTGCGTGAGGGGCCGCGGTGCTGCCGGGGGTCCCGTGGCCGCACGCGGGTGGCGCTGGCCGCTGTGCGATGGAGCGCCGGGCTGTCACCCGGGCGAGGGGCCCCTGCGGCACCCAGAGCGGAGGTTGCGCTCCATCCTCACCCCTGGGCCTGGCTGTGGCCGGCAGCGGAGTCCGCTTCCCTGGGTGCCCTCGGCCCCCTCCTGCCTGGTCCTGCCCGCGGAGCTGCTGCCTGTCGGGGTGGTGCCTTCGGAGCCGGATCCAGCTCCTGCAGCTGGTGGCCGTTCAAGTGGATAGGCAGCCTGCCAGGGTGGCTTTGGATTACACGGCTAGAGCTGCTTCAGTGAAGGAAGCAGGCGATGCTGGCGCCGAGGTTCTGTCCGTGCTTGGCCGTCCCTCTCTATCCATCCTTGGGGGAGCGAGTGTGCCCCGAGCCCGCGGCTGAGCTCAGCCCCAGCGGCACCACTGCAGAGTCCAGAGTGCTGTGGTGGGAACCTCGGGAAAGCACGGCTCCTGGGAGCAGCCCATGGGAACAGCCACACTTCTGGGCTGGGGCTGGCTGCAACGGCTGCTGGGGCAACTGGGGCTGGGACCAGGGGGAGGGTGGCAGCTCCCAGGCATCCCGTGCTTCCAGTTCTGCCCATGGTGGTTTATGGGGAGCAGGCCAGGCAGCCTGGCCTTTGCCCGAGTGCCCTGGCACCAAAACACTTGCAGAAGGGATGGAAAAACCCCAGAGCTTCAGGGGGGAAGGAAGCGGAGAGCCCTGACGGCTGGGGGGGCTCGGCAGTCTCAGTTTCCCCCAGGCAGGTGGCCACACTGCAAGAGCCCCGTGTCTGCCAGCCTGGCATGTCCCCAGCTGGCAGCAGTCCCACCTGCATGGCCATGGGGGCTGGAGGAGCCATGGTGGTGAGCAGTCCCCTTCCCTGCCTTCCCCTTCCCTGCCTTTGTCCTCTGGGCAAAGCCAGAGCAGGGAAACTCAGTCTGACCTCACCTGAAAATTAAGCAAAAAGAACTGCAAACAAAAGAACTGGGCTGGAGGCATAGAGGTGGGTGAGAGGTGCATTGTGAGGGAGGTCGTGTGTGCTCCTGTGCTTTGTTGCAGCTGAAGGAATCTCCTGGCCCCGCTGTGCCACAGCCAGTCTTGTACTGTCAGGTTCTGCTCTGCAGACGGTCTCAGACTCACATGTAGGTACTGGCTGGGCACAGGCTGCTGGCTGGTCCCTGCTCCACAGCCTGGACAGGCCCCCAGGACAGGCTCTGCCAGCTCAGGCTCCCAGAGCAGCGAGGGGACTACTGAGGGGCTGGGCTCCAGGGGTGTCCTTGGGCCTCTCATGCTAATCCGCGGGCAGCCAGGGTCTCAGGCACTGCTGCCAAATCCCTGGCATCAGGGACTGCCAGAGCCACGTGGGTCCCGTGCTGTTTGCCCATCCCTGTTTGCCAACAGGGTGAGGCTGGCATATGTGGCACTGGCTGAGCTGGCACTCGCTATGCAGACGCCATACGTGGAAGCAGCAGCTCCTCTTCCCAGCTGAATTTGCAATTACTTCCTCAATGTCAGGTAGCTGAAACCTGCAGCTCTGAAGGCCTGGGGAAGCAATCATCACTTCTCTGGCATGAAAAGTCACCAGACTCGTTTGTTTCTGGAAGGAGCTGACGGTCAGACTGCTCTTGTCAGCTTTAGAAAGGCACCCAGGGTTGTGACTGGGAACGGCCACACTGCAGTTCATCCCACCTGTGGGAGAACTTGTCCCAGGGAGAGGAGGGAGAAGGAAGGCTGCTCCAGCCCCAGGATGGCTCTGGTGGGATGTGAGCGGTGCCGCGGGAGCCAGGGGCCGTAGGTGTGGGTGCTGCCGGTCACTGAGGGTGCAGCTGAGCTGCGCAGAGGAGCCGGGCTGGGGGACTGTTCCCAAGTCTGGCTGAGCTCTTGAGGACGGTGTGTCTGTCCTAGAGCCTCAAAGGTGGTGCCGTGACTGTCCCAGAAACGCTGCTCTTCATCTCCACGCTGGATGGGAACCTCCATGCCGTCAGCAAGAGCACGGGGGACATCAAGTGGACCCTGAAGGATGGTGAGTAGTGACTGGGGGGCATTTGCTTACAGCCTGGCTCCTGGAGCATGTTTGGGGTTTGGGAATGCTCCCCTGGCCTGGCCCTTGCTGGATGAACTCTGGGCTGCCAGTGCCTCCAGCCCTGGGGTGCGCTGCCAGCCCCGGCCCCCGGCACGGCCGAGCGCGGATGAGCATCTGCCATTGGTGTCTCTTTTGGCTCTGAAAGGCAAACAGGCTGCGTGGCTGGGCTGGGTGGCAGTGCCACGCTGGGTAAACAGTGGTGTTGTGCTGTCCCACTCACAGGAGCGCTGCTGACGTGACCTCTCACTCTCTGTTTCAGATCCCATTCTGCAGGTGCCGGTCTATGTGGCAGAGTGAGTGTCGTCCCCACAGGCAGCTGGGCAGTGCAGGAGGCTCCCTGATAACTCATGGAGCAACAGCAGGAAAGGGGAACCACTGAGAAATTAAATGCCCAGCCCATGCCATGGCATCAGCTTACCCTGACCCTGGTGCTGGCACTTGGCACATGGTGATGAGGAGGAGCTGGTCCCTGCTGCAGAGCCGAGGAGCTCTCAGCTTGACTACACACACCAGCATGGAGAGAAATAGAGGGAAATCCCCCTGAAAGCTCAGGGGCGGGCAGGACAGCAAGAGCTCCTTGAGACAGGCAGGGCATCCACCAGCCTGGTGGGTGGGCGCCGGGTGGCTGTGGGGAGTCCCAGGACTGACCAGAGTGGGAATTATCTCCTGCCAAATCCAATGCTGCAGAGGTGTCCAGGAAAGGTCAAGTCCTGCAGTGACTCACCCTGGAGCAAACTGCTAAAGGGGATCCTGCAGTGTAACCACTGTGTGTCCTTGGAGGTGCCCAGGGCAGGGCGTAGCTCACGTTTTATCCTTCTCTCCTGCTTCCCAGGCCAGCATTCCTTCCAGACCCCAATGATGGCAGCCTGTATATCCTGGGAGGAAAGAACAAAGAAGGCTTGATGGTCAGTAGAGCTGTGGGCGTCCTGTGAGCCCCTGGGGTGCCCTGGGCCGGAGAGGTGACTCTGGCCCTGCACCGGCTCTGCCGCCTGTGTTGCAGAAGCTGCCGTTCACCATCCCAGAGCTGGTGCAGTCCTCGCCGTGCCGCAGCTCGGACGGAGTGCTCTACACCGGTACGGAGGCGTGGCGCGCGGACGGCGCTCACCACGGAGGGCGACGGGCGGGAGCTCGGCGGGAGCTCCTGCGGACAGGCGGGGCTGCTGGGACTTGCAAAGCAGGCGTTTTCCTTCTCAGGGAAGAAGCAGGACACCTGGTTCATTGTGGACCCCAAGTCAGGGGAGAAGCAGACCACCCTCTCAACAGAGGCCTGGGACGGTCTGTGCCCATCCAGCCCCTTGCTCTACATCGGACGGACCCGTAAGCTAGTCCCGTGCCCCCATCGACCACCTGGTGCCAGGAATGGGGCGCTGGAGGTGACCTCGTGCCCTGCTCCTGTCCCCAGAGTACGTCATCACCATGTATGACACCAAGTCCCGGGAGCTGCGCTGGAATGCCACCTTCTCCGAGTACTCGGCCCCGCTCTGCGAGGAGTCCTACCACTACAGTGAGTGGAACTGCAGCAGCCACGGGAGCCGTGGCGGTCATGGCACCCAGCTCCCCACTGCCCACTCGCAGCAGGACCCTGGCTGTGCAGGGGCCTGGCCTGACAGTGCCAGGGCCAGTGGGTCTCAGCTGTGCCCATTGCTGGAGAGAATAGGCAGCAGCTCATGGCCGGTGGCAGAACTGAGGGTGACCAGAGGAGACACAGCCCAACTGCTGCATCCTTCATCCCTCTTGCTCTCTCCAGAAATGGCACACTTGGCCTCAAGCGGGGACGGGCTGGTGGTGACCCTGGACAAGGAGAGCGGGGAGGTCCTGTGGGCACAGAACTACGGCTCACCTGTGGTTGGCATCTACCTGTGGCACCAGGACAGCCTGCGCCGCCTCCCCCACCTCAACCTGGCCATGGAGACCCTGCGCTACCTGACCTTCCGGTCACAGGACATCCATGTCCTCAAGTGGAGCTACCAGTCCGTCAAGGACTTCGCCGCCACCAAGACCCAGCTGCTGTACGTGGTTCCTGAGCGGTGGCAGCCGGTGGCATTCGTGTTCTCCGTGCCCGGCCACCCCGATCCGTGGCGGGTGGAAGGTGATGCTTGTCCTTGCCCTGCAGGCCAGCGCTCTACGTGGGAAAGCACGCGACCAGTTTCTACGCCGTGACCTCCCTGGTGCACGGCAGCGTGGCGCTGGTGGTGAGTGTCACCCCTGCCCCGCCGGGCCGCGGGCGCGTCCGGCCGCCTGGTGCCCCACGAGCTGCCACATCCCCAGCCCCAGGGCATCACGCTGGCCAGGATCGACGGCCCCACCACGGACGACGTGACCATGCGGGAGTCCGGGGAGTGTGAGATCACGCCCAGCACGGACGTCAAGTACCCGCAGGGCAGCATCACCTCACTTCACAACCAGTGGCTCCTCATAGGTGCGGACCCGTGGTAGGCACGGACTTACCCATGTCCTGGCTCCCTGGTGCCCGGTGGGGAGCAACTCGAGCTGCTGCTGTGCTTTAGGGGCAATAGCCCGACCTGCTCTGCCCAGTGGGATGAGTGGGATTAAGGCTGTCACCTCAGGCTGCGGTGGCACTGGCTTGGGACGCATTTCAGCCCATGCGTGTCCCCTCCCCAAGACTGACTGCCGGACAGCCCGTGTGGGGGTGGGCAGGGACCCTTTGAAGCAGGGCACACAGTTACTCATGCTGGGGTCCCATGAAAAGCAACCCACCTAGTCCAGGAGAGCCAGGGCTGCTGGCGAGGGATGGGTGTTGAAACCAAGAGGTGAACTGAGGGTTGTTTCTGTTCCCCTCCTGCCACAGGGCACCATGAGCTGCCTCCTGTGGTCCACACCACGATGCTGCGAGCCTTCCCAGAGAACCTGAGGAAAACCACGGAAACCATCATCCCCAGGGCTCCTCCCACCAGGACCATGTTCGACGATGTGAGTGGTGAAGGGTGCTGGGTCACTGAAGGGTCTGTGCTGCTTGGGGTGGGCAGTGGGTCCCCAGCATGGGATAGGAAGGAAGTCCCAGGCCCAAGTGCCCTGCGGTCTGTGCCTCTTGTGTCACCCAGCCCTGGTGTGTGTTGCAGTTCCTGGCTGCGAGCAGCCTGGAGGAGCCAGCTGTCCGCAGCGAGGGGCAGCTCCAGCCAGACCCCACACCAGAGGAGCAGCTGGAGGTGTACCCCGAGTCTGGCACCTGGGACCTGGTGCTGGCTGGCGTCGGCACGGCTCTGCTGGGCGGGGGAGTCCTGGTCCTGCTGCTCACAGTGAGTGCTGGTGGTGGAGGGAGAGGGACAGCGGAGCCGAGGCCCCAGCGTGGCTCCAGGGCATGGAGCTGAGTATTCCTGTGGTTTGTGTTCCAGAAACTGCAGCGGCAGCACGTGGCACAGCAGCAGCAGCTGGAGGAGCAGATACAGCTCCTGCAGCAGCAGCAGGAGATGCTGCGCTCCGGCCGAGTCTCCAGGGAGCCTGAGGAGCCCAGGGAGCTGCAGCTGAGCCAGGGAAGTGCATCAGAGCTCTTGCAGAGCTCCAGCCCCTCAGCCTGCCTGAAGGACCTGGCTAACGGGACAGCCAGCCCAGAGCCAGCTGTCCCAGCAGCTGAAGGTGGGTGCAGGGGGAATGGGCAGGCTGTGAGGGCTTCTGTCCAGCAATGCCAGCACCCAGAGCAGGTGCAGGGATGCCTGCAGATGAGAGGGCTGCAGCCCACCTGGGAGGGGAGGAGGTGCCAGATCTGCTGCTGGATAAGCATGGGCTTCATAAGAGTAGGGCCCAAGAAATGGCCAGATGAATAGAGAAACAGGTGTCCTCCATACGGAACTAATGCTTGGAGGCTGGAAGATGGCTCTCTTCTCTCCCTTGCAGATGCAGAAACAGACCTGGTTGTAGTTGGGAAAGTTTCTTTCAACCCCAAAGATGTGCTGGGCCATGGAGCTGGAGGAACCTTTGTCTTCAGGTGGGTGACACCAGGTGCCTGCCCCCACTCTGCTCCCGGTCTCCCTGGGAGCCACAGGGATAGTGACAAGGCAGCTCTTGCCCAGGGTGGTGGCCACTGGTTCAGGGACTTCTGAGAACAACTCACCACCTTGACCTTCTTCTGGTCCTCATCCCACCCATCCTGGAGCTGGGCTTGTGGCCCTCATGAACCACAAGGGCAGGTCCCCTTGCACCCCCTCCCTGCCTGCCTGCACCTGCTCTGGCCCCTCGCACGGTTCCTAGGCTCTGGCTGAGCCCCTTTTCCAGCCCTGAACACAGTAAAAAGTGAGGGATGTCATTTTCCTACAAAACTGAGCTTACACTGGGGAAGATCTCTTCCTGCCGGTGATGTGACAAGGCTTTGGGGGTCGCAGCAGAGTGATCTGTGCTGAGGACCGTGTGGGTGAGCTCCAGCAGTGGCCGGAGCGTGGCTGGGCTGTGCCACACCAGGGACTCTGCACAGGGGGCAGTTCGAGGGCCGCAGTGTGGCCGTGAAGCGTCTCCTGCCTGAGTGTGTCCACCTGCTTGACCGTGAGGTCCAGCTGCTCCGGGAGTCGGACGAGCACCCCCACGTGGTCCGCTACTTCTGCACGGAGAGGGACCGGCAGTTCCACTACATGGCCATCGAGCTGTGCTCCGCCACGCTGCAGGAGGTGAGCCCGGGCACAGGGCTGCTGCTGCGGCCCTGGGAGCCCTGGAAGCACAGGCCTTGGGCACAAACAGCCTCTGTAGGGGCTCTTCTCCATCACCCGCCGTCACACTGGAGTGGCATGTCTCTACAGCCAGCTTGCCTTTGCCCAGTAAATCAGGCTTAGTTCTTCTCCTTCTGTGTGGTTCCAGTACGTGGAGAGCCCCAGCTTTGACCGCCGGGGGCTGGACCCGGTGTCCGTGCTGCGTCAGACCATGTCCGGGCTGGCCCACCTCCACTCCCTCAGCATCGGTAAGGGCCAGCAGTCCCCTCTCCAGCCTCTCCTCAGCGGATGCTCTGGGCTTTGGGCAGCGTCTCTTGGCGTTTGGGCAGCAGCTGTGGGGCTCAGCAGCACACGGGGCTGCGGCAGAGCCCTGTTTGCTCCAGCCCTGCCAGGTGACACCACACACTCTCACTTCCAGTGCACCGTGACCTGAAGCCCTGTAACATCCTCATCTCTGTCCCGAATCGCCACGGGCAGATCCGTGCTGTCATCTCTGACTTTGGCCTTTGCAAGAAGCTTCAGGGGGGACGACAGAGCTTCAGCCTCCGCTCCGGGATCCCTGGCACCGAGGGCTGGATCGCGCCCGAGGTGCTGCAGGAGGCCCCGAAGGAGAACCCTGTCAGTGAGCCGTGGCCACCCCCGCCCCGGGCGCTCCTTGGGCCCATTGTGGCAGTGTCCCCCATGCTGGTAGTGGCCTCAGGTCGCACTGCTGGGGTGCACAATTAACATGAGAGCTCCATGAGCCAGAGCCAGCCCAGACACAGGCGCTGTGCTCCTTGCCAGGCTGTGCCCCTGCCCTTGGGGGACAGTGCCAAACTGTGTTCAGCACAGGTGTCTCATTAGGCTCCATTAGTCCTCAGAAATTCGGGGTGGGGAGGTTGGAGGGGCTGTGGGTTTCTGACAAGGTCACACTTCTCCTCTCTTCAGAACTGGGAATCTCATTCCCACTGGAAGCAGCTGCTGTACTGATCCTGGGCACGGCAGTGCTGGGGCTCATGCTGGTGTCTGCCTGCTTCTGGGACACCAGCAGCCCCTGCATGTTCGTTGGGCTGTGGAGTCCTGAATTCTGGCTGTGCCTCTGGAGACCCCTTCTCTGTTGGGGACCTGGGGTGATGGGGCTCCCTGACCACAGGTAGCAGAGCAGGAGCCCCGTGTGATGCATTTCCAGCAGCTCTGCAGCCAACAACCAGTTGTGCACATAAAAGGATAGAAAAGTGGGAGGTGAGGGTTTCCTCGCCCTTTGCCTGAGGGTCCCACGTGTCCCCGTGTTTTGCAGACCAGTGCTGTGGACATCTTCTCAGCCGGGTGCGTCTTCTACTACGTGGTGTCGGGGGGACAGCACCCCTTTGGGGACAGCCTGCGGCGCCAGGCCAACATCCTGGCGGGCTCCTACCAGCTGAGCTGCCTGCAGGAGGAGGCTCACGGTGAGACCCTTCCCCAGTGGCACAGCACGGCGGGGAGGCTCCGGGCTGAGGGCAGCTCCCGCTCCTGGCGCAGGGGTGAGTTCTCTGCTGTTTTGTTTCACCCCCAGACAAACTCATTGCGAGGGAGCTGATCGTGGCAATGATCAGCTCCGAGCCCCAGCGCCGGCCCTCGGCCCCTGTGGTCCTTGTGCATCCCTTTTTCTGGAGTCAGGAGAAGCAGCTGCAGTTCTTCCAGGTGAGCCTGTGCTGCCCCACCAGCAGTGAAAGCAGGTGTGCACTGAAGAATGTGCTGGAAACTGCTGTGCTTATGTCAACATGCCCCTTGTGAGCTACTCCTAGGAGGGGTGAAGGGTCCCTGGGTCTCTGTCCCACCTCGTGCAGAGCAAGGGCAGTGCCATACCCACCCTGTCCTGCTCTTGGGCACGTAGGACGTCAGTGACCGTGTGGAGAAGGAGCCCGCAGAGGGGCCCATCGTCTCAGCCCTGGAATCGGGGGCACGGGCGGTGGTGAGGACCAACTGGAGGATGCACATCTCCCTCCCACTGCAGATGGGTGAGCACGGAGGGGCCAGGCTCATCATTGGGTGCAGTGAAGCAGGTAGGGACTGGGGCTCTGAGGGCTGGTGCTTTTACTGGCCAGGAGGCACCTGCTTGTGCTCAGGAGCCAAAAAGCAGGGCAGGTAAAGGTGGCAGCCCTTCCTTGGAAGGCCACAGTGCAGCGGGGCTGGGGCATGCACTACAGGGGCTGTGGCAGCCCCTCGCCCCGGCCGTGTCCCCCCTCACTTCGTGTCTCTCCTGCTCTCCCCAGACCTGAGGAAGTTCCGCACCTACAAGGGGGGGTCAGTGCGTGACCTGCTGCGGGCCATGAGGAACAAGGTACGGCCACCCAGCTGCCCCGGGGCCCTGCCACCTCCACTGTCCCCGTCCTCTCTCACCTCACCCTCCCTCCTGCAGAAGCACCACTACCACGAGCTGCCGGCCGATGTCCGGGTGGCCCTGGGCTCTGTCCCCGAGGGCTTCGTGCAGTACTTCACCTCCCGCTTCCCGCGGCTGCTGCTGCACACGCACGGGGCCATGCGGGTCTGTGCCCACGAGCGCATCTTCCACTCCTACTACTGCCAGGGCCCGAGGGGCGCCGGCGCCTGAGCGGGCACGGGTCCTGCCCGGAGGGCACCGCGGCCGCTGCCCCCGCCCGGGCCCTCTCTCGGTGTCCCCCTGCCAGGCCGGGGGGCTCAGCGGGCGGGGGCACCCGGAGCACAGGGCAGCAAGGTGGGCACAGGGCAGCACCGTGCTCTCCCCTGGGGTTTCCCGAGGGACCCTCTGGGCAACCACCTTTGCAAACACAGTCAGACTCAGGCGTGAAGGCATTTGGGACAGAAAACAAAGGCATCTCGGGTGGACACAGTGCTTGGAGAAGAAAGAGGAAAACACGTTTTGTTTGCCCGGTGACAGCCACAGTGGGCCCCGGCACAGCGATGCCCTCAGGCTGGCAGTCCCAGGGGGACATTCACCAGGGACAGGAACCTTTGTCCCATGGGTTCTCTCCTGTGCCAGGGGCCTGGGGACGCAGCTCCTTGAGCTGTGCCCAGGACCAGGGCCCCAGTCTTGACACTGGAGCTGCCCCCTCAGCCCCAGCAAGGGCCGTGCTCGGCCAGGCCAGGCTGAGCAGCCACGCTGGGGCTGGGACCTGCCCGTGGCATCCGGGCTGTGAGGGCACAGGCCCCACCATGAAGGTGTGAATCTCAGCTGGGCTCAGGAGGATTTCTCCCTTAGGGTCCCCAGCAGCCTGTACCTCTGCCAGGCCTGAGCCCCTGAGCAGGTGGCACAGCAGTCCAGGAACAGTTGTCTCTGGGCACAAAGGAGGGAGCTCCTTTCCCCTGGGATCCTTCCTTCAGAGACAGGCGTATGCCTGCAGCTCCCCCAGCCTCTCCTGCTGCCCAGGGCCAGTGTCTCACGGGTGCTCTGGTTCATGGCAGCCCTATGGGCATGTGGTCCCTGCGAGCCAGCCTCCAGCACCAGCTGAGCCCACGGGCACAGAGAGCCCCACAGCAAAGTTCCTCTGTGGAACAGCAGTAGTTTTGTACAGTCTGATTCGTGTGTGTGCTGGGGTGGGGGATTTTGTTACACAGGTAACAGGGTTTATACCAGGTTTCTTTCAGAATATATTTATACAAAATGTTATAAAAATTAAAAAATGAAAACTAAAAAGCTTGTCCTGCTTTGAAAACAAACTGGCCTGAGAGCAACTCCACTTGCTGGCAGGGAGCAGTGGTGGGAGAGCAACACAGGCAGGGCACTGGGCTCCTGCAAGACTCTGCTGGCTGAGAGGACTTGTGCTGATTCTTTAGCCATAATTAGTCACAGAGCAAAGGAAGAGGCAAGCCCAGCCCAGGGCTGTCAGTAAGGGTAAGAAGATGCCTCATTCAGAGGAGAAGCCAGAGAGATGCTGCCCCCTCTCTCAGCAAGGCAAAGGGAAGTGAAACAGCCTGGATGCTGTATCAAACAATTTTTATTCAAGTTATGCAATATACAAAAGTTGAGGTTTCATGGAGTTTCAGTATTAAAAGGCCAATTGCTCAATCTCACCCCGGGCTTGTTCAATACCTTACCTGAGCTTCTACCCGAGGAAATGAAGCCCAGAGCATGGGCACAGCCATGTACAGACACCTCACATGCCAGCTCTGCTCTCCCCATGTTTGCTCTCTCAAGAGCAGGCCCAGGCACCTCAAACGAGAGGGCAGGTTTGGAGCTGGGCTTTTGGCTTTGGGAAATTAGAAAAACAGACTAGGTAGGGAATTAAAAAATACACTTTGTTAGGAGCAGGAAGCAAGAAACCTTTGGGCACCGGTCAGAGTGAACAACACCATTCCCACAGCAGCAGGGGCTTCCTTGTGGCAATGAGCCCATACCCAGAGTGGGAACCCAGCTGGGCCATGGGACGGAAGCTGCCAGACCTCTCCCTCCACAGCTGGGCCGTTTGGCACAGATGTTGAGTCCAGCAAGAACAAGGTCTAAGTGGAAGATTTCATGCGGCCTGAGCCAGACTTGGAGCTGAGGAGCTTCTCCACCATGGTGCGGGCGTAGCGCAGGCGGCTGGCCAGCTCCCGGCAGCAGCCGTGCTCCTCGATGAGGCTCAGCTTGTACGTGCGGAAGTCCCGTTTCTCATCTATGTATGTGACAGCAGCCATGAGAGGGCACAGGATGACCTTGGTGTGGTCCTGGGGGGACAGAACACACGGGCGCTGAGCACTCTGCTCCTTGGGGCAGCATTTCCTCTGGCTGAGCCACCTCGGCACCCGGAGCGTGCGGCAAGGTCCCGCTGTGGAATTCCTTCAGAGTGCACCAAAGGGCAACAGCTGGCTGCAGCAGCCAACCTGCTGCTCCAGAGCACGGCCCCTCACGAGTGAGGAGAGTCTGGGGGCTTTGGGTACCGGCACAGACAGCTCCCAGTGCTGGGCTCCCTGGGCAAAGCCTTGGCTCAGGTCATCCCCTCCCACCACCGTCCAAGCCCTGCAAAGAGCCTCACCTGGAAGAAGTTGATCTGCACAGTGCCGTTGCTGAGGTGCAGGATGATGGCACTGCGGGTCCGGAACCAGGTGCACAGGTAGGGCAGTCGGGCCAGCTCGTCCCCTTCCCGTGGCGTGATGTTCGCCCCCGCCTTCAGCAAGTGCTCACTCATGTAATTCCGGAAGTACTTCAGTAGTGTTATCTGCAGAAGGGATGGGCTGTGAGGGGCTGAGGGTGACCCCAGGCACAGGGGGGAGCACAGGGACTGCCATCGCAGTCCCAGACCCTCCTTACATCTTTCAGAGCTTGAGGTGTCACCGCAAAAACTTGTGGAAATCCTCAAAGTTAACTGACTGTGACACATCAGACTCGCTTTGCTGAACATTTTGGTATGTGCAAGTCATGTGAGCACTTAAATTTCTGTGAAACTGCTCATGAATGAGCCTCAGATAGCACTTAAGAGCTGCTAGTGTCTGTCCTTGGGACCATGGGTCACCAGCTAGAGGAAGCCTGCAGAGAGCCAGTGACCTTCAATTATAAATGTTTCTCCCTGGAACCCACCCTGCCATCAAGGCTGGCAGGAGTCTCACCAACCCCAGACAGGTCTCCTGTCCCCAGGACTGACCTTCTTGTTGAGGGCAGAGGGGTAGGACCTCACAGTGAAGTAGGACTCAGTGTTGTTCTGCTCAATGTACTGCAGGTTGTCCCCATCGTTGTACATGATGAGACGAGTGGAGTCATTGAAGAGAACCCCGACGCTGTTGTCACAGAGCTGGTAACCTGCCCAGAAGGGACCCCATGAGGCCTCCAATCTCAGGGGACCACTGGTGGTGGGAAGTACCAAGGCAGATGGTTTATCACCCAGGGATTCCCTAACAGCCACCCCACCAAGTCCCTGCCAGGTCTCCTTTTTGAGGAGGTCTGGCTGGCACTCTTCCACCTCTGGATTGCTCATCTCCTGTATTGCATCAGCTGCTTCAAAAACAGCCTCTGCTGCCACCGTGGGCCCCTGTGCAGGCTGGGGAGAGCTTGGTCACCTCATGCACAGGTACCATTGTCCACCTTAAAGTGGCCAGGGCTGATGGTCAGTGACCACTGCTCTTCTGGATTCCCGGGGTATTTGGTAAGATTCCTGGCAGTGGTCTTGGACACACACACTGGAATATGGTGATTAAAAATTCAGACCTAGGAAATGCCCCAATCCAGGCTTCTCCCAGCCCCCTCAGACACCAGGAAAGCCTGAAGCATTGCCATCCACAGTATTTACCGAGTCCATATTTATCCGAGTAGTCCACCCATTTGCTAACCCAGAAGATGGGAATGCAGGCTGGGTCCTCAGCTTCTTCTGCAGGAAGAAAGCAGCTTATTAGGAGACATTTCCCACAGCCTGTGCCCCTCAGGAGGCCCGTGGGCTGCCCCAGGCTCACCTTGCCTCACTGCTACTCTCTCAGAGGGCTTGGCTGCGTTGACTGCAGTCAGCTGCTGCAACATGTCAGCCAAGTGGCAACTGACAGCATCTCCCATCTCCCGCAGCCCCGCCGCTTCCTCCTTGTCCGGCAAGGGCTCCTGTGCGGGGCTGTCCAGTCCTGGGCCAGAGAGAGGAGAGTGTGAGGTGTGACCAGGGACAGGTTTCCAAAGGCACCAGACTTACACCCTACCCCGGGAGCAAACACCCGACACACAGAACGGATCACGTTGGAAGGGACCATGGTGGGACATGAGCAGGGTAATTCCAGAGCAAAGGGCACAGGACGTGTCCAGAGGATTCTGGAATATCTCTCCAGTGAGGGAGACTCCACACACCCCCCTCTCTAGGCAATCTGTTCCCTGCTCGGGCACTGCACAGGAGAGAAGGCCTTCCTCACGTTCTGGTGGAACTTCCCGGGCATCAGTCTGAGCCCGTTACAGAGCTGAAGCAAATGCAGCGCTTCGTCCTGGGCAGAGCAAGGGGAGCCCCCTCACCCACAAATGCTCCGAGTTTCCATAAGGATCAGGAGATGACGTGAGGGAGGCACACTGAAGGTTGTGGATGCTGCTGGAGGCCGGGCAGGCTCCGTCCAGCCCCGCAGCAGCCCAGCCTCACCGGGGCACCCACACCTACCTTTATTGAGCGCGGTCAGCGGCTTCCGCCCGCCGAGCTCCGTGCTGCTGGGAGCCAGCGAGAAGCGGGGCGCGATGGTGAGGCAGCTGGTGGGCAGGCGGCCGGGGAGGTACCCCGAGGTGAAGAACTCGTCGTTCAGCAGCTCGTCGATGGTCGGGCGCGTGGCAGGGTCGGACCTCAGCATCTTCTGGATGAGGTTCGCAGCCACAGGGTTGATGTGCTGAGGGACAGGTGGAGGTTAGAGATGGGTCAGGGCACAATGTGCACTAGTGACAAATGAGCAGGGTTTACAGCCCAGGGAAGCTCCCCTTGGAGCAGAGCTCCAGCACTGCATCAGGCAAGCAGGACACAAGCCGGGGGAAGCAGAGTTGGGTAGCACAAAGAACTGGCTCCTAACAGCACCCAAAGCCTCAGGTCAACTGACTTGAGCAACACCAACTCATCAGCAGTGGGATGAGTTGGGGCCCTGGCCCGGACCTCATGGACCTGCCCATGTCCCTTCGCCCCCACAGGCCAACAGCCCAGCTCAGATTTTTGCTGGATCGGGGGGCAGGGAGCTGCTGGCTCCCCACGAGGTTCACACCACCCCAGCCTGAACCAGCCCCCCAGCACTGAGAGCCCCTGCCCGGCTGTGTGAGAGCCTGCAGAGTGCCAGACACAGAGGCTGCAGCAGGAGGCTCACCAGGCACCACTGTGAGCCAAACAGCTCCTCCACGGGAAGCAGCATACCTTGGGAATGGTGTACTCGTTCTTCTTGATCCGGATGTACGTATCCTTTAGACAGGAAGTCTCAAAAGGCGGTTTCCCCACCAGAAGAGTGTACCTGGGCATTCCCAGACAAAAGGGTGTCAGTTTTGCAAAAAGAGACTCAGACTGTGTGTAGAAGTGACCATGTCCGAAGCACACCCAGGGGCTTTCCTGGCAGAGGGAACACACTTCGCATTAGACACACTGACAGCTACGTGTACTGTGCCTGGATCTTGTTCCCTGGAAAGGGAAGCTGGGATCTAGCACCCTGCAGGGAAAGTTTCAGTTAGGGAAGGTCAGGAGCTGCCTGGCAGCAGGACTCGGCACTGTGGGGATAGTGACCTGGAGCTTTGGATCACACTGAAGCTCAGAGGGGTCAAGGAGACCAGAACCACATTGGAGATTGCCCATCGCCATGGCCTCTGAAAGGCAATTTGACTCACATGATGCAGCCAATGGACCAGATGTCCACCTCGAAGCTGTGCCCCTTCTTGCCCAGCACCTCTGGGGCGATGTAGTTGGGCGTCCCACACAGGGTCTTCTTGCGCTCCCCATCGTACTCTACCTTGGTGGCCAGGCCAAAGTCACCTAGAGGGACAGGGAGATGGCATAGGTCCAAGATGCCCTGGCTGGCTGGTCCCTGGGCTGGGGTCCCTGCCACTCACCGATCTTCACCTCCATGTCGTCGCTGAGGAAGAGGTTGCCCAGCTTGAGGTCGCGGTGGATGACGCGGTGGCTGTGCAGGTACTGGCAGCCCAGGATGGTCTGGCGCAGGTAGTACCGCACCTCGGGCTCGCTCAGCGCCTTCCGCCGCTTGTGCAGCTCCAGCAGCGACTGTGGGGGACGGTCGGTCAGTACCGGGGCGGGGATTGCGGGACGGGGACGAGATCAGTACCGCAGAACGCGGGAAGGGGACAGTCCGTACCCGGGGACACCGACACCCGCCCCCCGGCCCCTCACCCTGCGGCGGCAGAGCTCCAGCACGACGTAGACAAAGTCGTCGTCCTCGAAGAAGCCCTGGAAGCCGACGACGTGGCGGTGGGAGAGGCTGCGGTGGATGGCGATCTCCATGGACATCTTCTCCTTCTGGTGCGGCTTCACCAGCAGCGACTTGGGCACCACCTTCCCCGCGAACACCTCGCGGCTCTCGGCCTCGGCCAGCTCGTAGCACCGCGCGAAGCCGCCCTTGCCCAGGAACCGCCCGCGCACGAAGCTGCGCCGGGTGCGCGGGTCCACGAGCACCTTCGGCACCTCCTTCCCCGCCGCCGCCGCCGCCCGGGCCGGCTCCGCGCGGGGCGGCTCCGCCAG
>VZSE01011627.1:123336-192309 GCA_013398275.1 Promerops cafer | reverse complement strand
TAAATATAAATATAAATATATTTGTATTTCTATAAAATAACCATATCTAACAATATGGTCAGCAACATCTTTCATTTGCAATGCCTTGCTAGGAGTGCCACATTCTCTAAGTGACTGGAGTAGAACCCTTTGACCATTTTATAACCCTTTTTTACAACTTTTTAAAAATTTCTTTCCTTTTGATGTGTTTGCCACAGTGAACTACAGCCTGTCCACACTGGAGCTGCAGCTCCCATGGCTGTCACATGCAGCTGCTGCCAGACCTGTCTGGTTAACAACCCACCTTTTCTTTCAACATCATTTTAGAGTCTTGTGGCAGTTTCTTATCTCTTGACAGCCCCTAAGAAGAGACAGCAACTGTTATGCAGCCAAAACAAGGCTCTGCCTCTTAATAATTAAACATTTAGCAAGAAAACTGTCTTTAACTGTACTGGTAGCCTCAGTATTTCCTACACAAAAAAAGTTAAAATATTATTTCCATGTCTAATTCTTGTTCTCCTAACCAAAGTGGCTCCTGAAGATGAACAGTCTGCTTTATTTCTCCCAAAACAGTGTAATTTTTACACTCACTGGAAATTGTCCACAATGGGATTGTGGACAATTATGTTGTCATTATGATTTTAAAAGAAGATGTGATTATGATTTTGAAGGAGTAACGATTTTATGAGAATTATGATTTAAAAAGAACTATGATTTTTAAAAGAAGCTCTCTAATATTAGGCAATTTGCGTGAATCTTTGCTCCGTGACCCTGGACAGAAACCACCTCCCATCTGTTCACAAGAAGGAGAGAATCAGTTCAGGCTGTGGCTTTCGACCTCACAGATGTCTCAGCTCCTCTCCATCTCCCATGCATTGCTAAGGACAGCACCACAATAGCTAGGCCAGTTGAAAAGATATTTTTGTTCTTGCCAGGTAATAAAAACCGAGTTCTGTTCCGTGAACAGGAAATGAATCTGAAAGATGAGCAGAAAGAAGAGGCATCGTATCTCTGTGGAGTACATCCTGCAGGTAAAAACATGGGAGAGGAGGTGTGAGGAGTGAGAAATGCAGCTCCAAACAGGCACCCTGAAAGCAAGGCTGATGCCAACTGACAAAGTGTCATGATTTATTTAAAATTTAACCCAAGGGAAGAATACGCCAGAAGTGATGGTTTGCCAACAGAAGACACTGAGGGAACATCAATTTTCATGACAGAAAACAGTTATTTAGAAATGTTTTGAGCTTTCATAACAATGAGGAGAACTGTCATGATTCAGCCCACACTCACTCATAGCTGGCAAAGCTGGTGAACACATTCACATCCAGTATTATATTATTTTGCTTTCTGGGAGAGCCTACTTGGAATTGAATATTTACTGAGTGCAGCCTCCTTTTTGGCTGATCAGAGGCATGTGTCTTTCCATTTGATTTAGCCACTGGTCTGCAGCCTAAGAATTCTCAAAGCAGATGTGTGTTTATGGGAAATATATGTTTACCCAAACATAAAATTTTTCATCTCAACCTTGTTGTATTACCTCCTCCAAACTAATACTATAGATCTGTGTTAACTTAGTATAGGATTGGGGAGTGGGGTGGTATTTTTTTCTTAGTATTTTCTGCTTTGAAAAGATATTTCTTAACATTAATAAGTAATTCAAATGTCTGTTTCCTGAATGTATTTTTTTTTTAAATTGTGTAGCTACAGGCTGAGAGAACTGTAGCCCAAAATCTTACCTTTCTGTTAAGTTGCTTATTCCACCACTTTTGAGACAAATCTTAAGCAAGCGGTTTACCCTAACAAAACAAAACAAAACAAAACACAAAAAAAAAAGTTGTTTTTGAGGAAAAATATATTACTGGGTGCCACAGGGACTTAGGAAAAGGGTAAACTGCTAGGACAAGGCAGTTCTGCTGACTTAGATGCCACACCTATGTTAAATGTGACACAAATGAATGCTAAAAGGAGTAACTCATAATTAGTGTGGCAATGGAGGACTAGGGCATAGTGACAGAGTTTGCTGAGAGCCTGGAGATTCACAGCCCACTTTCAGCAGAACAGTGCCTATATGGAAACCAAATTTGGAAATGAATGTCTCTCTGTGCAATTGGATCTGATCACAGGCTCCACATTCAAATTTTGCACTTGCAAAGTCATATCGATATCTATAATTCTGAATTGACTGGGTTTAAAATTCTACATAAGGGTATCCCAGTCTTTTCCCCGAAAATCAAACTGATTTTCATATTCCATAAGTCATAGGTAGAACTGCAGTTTGTTGAAAAATCAAGTAAGATATCACAGCCTAAAAACTGCTAAGTACACAGCATTTTGAAATTGACTATGCTTTTCAAAAATCTCAGGGTTTTAGAAGAAATATTCTATGATGTATCAACACTGACATTGCCAAACAAAGGTGAATTATGAGATAATAGACTTCCCACCCACAGTCTCATAACTTCTGTCAGGAATCTGAAGTGACAGCATATTAAAAAACCTATTTGACGAGGCACTTTTTGACATCTAATAAACAAATACGCTGACAAAATCATAGCCTTGAAATCAAGCAACATACAGCAGTACGAGGGCATAGAGCCTCTGTTTTATAAAAGGATTCTATGAATCCAGCACAAAATGGATTCAAAACCCACAGAGTATTCACGTGGGTTTATTTATTTATTACGAATTCAGTAGCATCACTAAAAATCCGTAGACAAGGCAAAACTGGTGTCTAATATTTTTTGATGTTCAACAAGATATAACTATAAACTTGCAACAGAGGACTTTACTGTGCCCTCAGGCTCTCCTGGGGTGAGTCACTTATCAAAATCCTGGCAGAGACCATAAAGTCTTAACTTTTCCACTTGAAGCTGAAAGCTCACATGCTCCTTGGAACATTCCTCATGCCTGCCTGTATCACCTGAGCTCCACCAAGCACATTTGGACAGAAACAGAGGGACTCTAACAGACTGCAAGCCCTCAGCAATATTACTTGTTCTTCCCACTGAATGCAGTGATGAAATCTCCCATCAATTAAACATTCTGGAATCCAGTTTTTGTGGCTTCTCTGGTGAAGAGATTAGCCTTGTTTTCATGGGACACAATGAGCTGCAGATGTCAGAGCTCTCAATATTTATTACCCTGCTTTCCTCTGGCACCTTCTGTGCTTGTTCCAAGCTTGTCTGGAGGTTTCTGGTGTATCTTTACTGTCATACCAAAAAGTCTTCCGGTACAGTTACAGCTCTACTTCCACAAAAAGGAAGTGAAATTTTGCTTCAGGAATGTCCTCTCACAAACATTTTAGTGGTCTGCCACCGAGGTGATCATCATGCTCCTCCAAAATAGATCCCAAATGCCCAAAGCAGCATCCACTATTCACCATGTTTTGATCCATTTCTATCAAGAGAACGCTACCAGAACAGCACACTGATAAGCCCTTTCAGTTATCAGGGACATGGGATGAAAACCACCTGACAAGAGCCAATAATGCTCCCAATTCTGACACAAGATGGTTATCTGTCACATGCTGGCACCATCCGTGGTTCACAGGAGACAAGCAGGTCAGCTGTAAGCTCAAGACTGGCATTCTAAATGGCATTTAGAGCCTAGAAGCATCATCCATCAAGTCTCTTTAGCATCTCTGAAGTTTCTATTAGCCCTATTACACTACAAATATATTTGCTTACAAACATATTAGCTTACAAACATGTTTATTTCAAACCTTGCAGTGTTTGAATCAGTACAATGAACATTGCTACAAAAGTACAGCAGTACTCTAAGATCTGGATTATTTAGCTTGCTCTGACTAAACACAGAGTATTTCATAGATGGCTGGGAGAGAATGGGAACTTTCAGATTTTGATTACACATTTAAATTATACTTGACAACATAAATCAAGATACATGCAAAATTTATCTCGAACTCCCAAATCAAAAATGACACAGGAAAATCCAAAAAATGCTTGAAGAGTACAGATATAGTTGCAGTAACTAGAGAGTTTCACTGACTTTCCTAGAAGCTGTACTTTTCAATATTAGAAAAACAGCTATGGAATCTGTTCTGAATCTCTGCAGTTTTAAGTCCAGAACATTAAAGAAATAATTACAGCTCAGACTCTTTTATTCTCAAAAATTATGGCTATATTCTTCCATTTTGTTTCTGACAAATTTTGCTTGTCATGTGTTGCTCAGGGCTGTACACTCTCAGTTCGTTTTTCCGATAAATGAACTCTATTTCTCTAACTAATTAATGCAGGCATTTACTTAAACTCATGTCATGTTGCTTATTACAGGTGATATATGAGCAAAGACTAAAGACATTTCTAACTCTTTTTATTTGCTACTTATGATGTTAGCAATGAGAAACTGTGCTTTCAAAGTGCTCCCCTCCCAGATGATTCAGAGAAAGAGTGCAAGTTTTCTCTGTGAACCTAGAAAGCAAAGGACAATTGCTAGGATTTCTGTCATGAGTGAAACTCATTATTTTTTAAGATTGATCTTCCCAGCACTGCCTGTTTTCACTGAGGAGTTTGGAGGCTCCAGGTGAGATCACATGGGCTGTGTTTCTTAATTTAATGAGATCAAATAGGCCAAAAGTGACTCCAAAGTCAGGTTCAAAGTTCTTTTAGCAGCTTAAAACCTGCAAAGGCATCTATAATTTGTTTTTACATGCAGAAGACTGAGTTTAATAGATGTATCTTTGAGACAGCAAAACTAAGTGAGCCATCATTACTTCTTCTTTTTACTTGCACCTCAGGAATTCCTACTTGTAACTCTCTATTGCCCACCAGCATTTTTTTGATTATTTTATTTTTTGCCTTCAGAGAGTTCCCTTCCCAGATGAAAAGACAGTAAAGGAGTGTTGGTCTAAATGATCTACACCTCTCCCTGATCGATATACCTGTGAGTAAGTCTTGCTGATGGCTATATAGAAAAGAACTCAAATTGATGTGATGTTAAATGGGATACTGTAATTAGCACCCTCTCTTTCTTCTACCTTCTGCTGCTGTGGAAACTCATCTACAAGATTCTTGGCCCCATTCTGAAATGCATGGAAAGTTAAAAATATCTTAATAATCAAGGGAGACAGGTCACATAATTGCAGAAGCTTAGTTTCTTAGCTTAGGTTTCTACAATAGTCAGATGTGTTCAGCCAAAATTTAATCACTCTCCAAGTGGCAAGGAGGAATTCGGCTTATGAAATCTGGATTAAGCAATGTGTTAGCTCAGCAGACAACATTTTTTCCCCTGTGTCTCTGTCTAAAGAGAGATTTCTGCTGAGTGTGTGTGCTGGGCATAGTATTTTTCCATGTCTTCATAGCAAATTATAAGAATAAATCATTGCCTTGTTTTCCACCCCTTTCCACCCCTTTTTGGCTGACTTTACTCATCGACTTCTACATTGTTAAACTCTACTACATTGTTTTTGCTAATTAATGGTTTCTCCCCCCCAGCTTCAAGGCAACCAGGTTGAAGTTCATTTTCAAAACAGAGAATTATATAACAGAAGATGCATGAAACCTGGGCAATTTATATAATTTTCTGAAGAGCTAGTGTCTGAACCAGAAGTTCTTTTGGTCAGCTTGCCTTCCTGACCTCCTACAACACAGGGATCTCAAGGTTCCTTGCATGCAGGCTTCTTTTTACTGCAGTTGAAGCAAACCTACAGTCTGAGTTCAAAAGTATCAATGTTTTTACCCAGATTATAGGGAAAAATATCACAGCTTTTTAATTACTTGCTTTCATAGCCATGTTTCCTAAGTGACTAGAAAGAAATAAAGCAATAAAACTACTGAAATCTAGTGGTGCAGAAGAAGAAACTTTCTGATTCACTTACTTAGGACAGAGCAACACTCACCTCCTTCCTCTTTTTTTATGTTATGAACTTTTCACCATGAGGTTTTCAGTAGCTAAAAACCAAGAGTTTACAGCTGCAAAACAGACTGAGCCTACTGAGCAAGTTCACAATTTATTTGCTGTGGGCAAGAAAATACCATACATTAATATCAGTGCTTTTACAACATTGATATTAATGCCTTTTCAATCTTTGAAAAAAATTTTGACACAGTATTTTCACCAGTGGGCAGAGTTCTTCCTGTCAACAGAGCTCTATTCGGACACAGCTCTTCCATTTAATTTTCAAGTCTATTTATGAAAACTGTAAACACACCTTTGCAAAGCACCAACATATTATAGACGCATAGATGGGCAATGAGAGAACCACCCTCCATGAAGGTTAAAAGAAATCACCAGAAATTGTTGCTAATTTCAACAGGCAGAGGTCCTAGAAATAATTATATTGCAGTTGAGCATGGCTGCTTTTAGAAAGTAAAAAAAGTTTGAAAGGTTTAGAAAGTTATGTGTTGTATATGTAGGAACAGTGTAATTAAAAAATTGTCACCTGTTGTTTGCAAACAGAGATTTTTAAGTGTTTGTCCATCCATATCCCAACCTTGAGAAATAAGTAGTCAAACTCTTAGAGAAGCATCCTAACATGATTTATGATTGGTTCCTTACTCCAAGTTGCTTTGACTCTTCATTTTAATTTTGTGCTTTGGCACAGAGGAAGGCCAAGGGTTACTTAACACACATATACCCTCATTCAAATTCACCAGTTTCATCCCTCTCCATGGCAAAATAAGCAAACTGGGAATGCTGTGATGGAGAATTTCAATCTTAGCCACACTAAGATTGAACCAAGTTTGCTTTTTGGACCCCACCCTCACCCCCCCAAACCCTATTATTACGCATATGTGCATACATAGGTGCTAAGAATTCTGCCTGGTTTTGATGACTGTGGACAAAATAATAATTTTCCCCTTCTGCTTTATTTATGTAAGACTCAACTTAGTAATGGCTGCAGAAAAAGGATGGTCTCATAATTATTTTAGAGATTTAAAGACAGAAGGCATACCCAGGAAGAGAACCATACAGAGTATCTTCCCTTGAACAACATGCAGAATTCACCAAATAGGAGGTTCCCTTCTAGAAATGGTTAGACAACTACTAGTACTTCCCTAAATAAAGCTAAGAATGTAGAGGGAAATATAACCTTTGACCTAAAGTACTATTTGTGCTCATTTACCGTCCTGTTGTACCTTCTGCCATCCGTATCACTATTCCTTGCCTAAAGCTCTCTTAGGATGGCTTTCAGCATTGTCCAGTAGAACATGCATGTGAATTTTCCTTTTTTTTTTTTTTTTTTAATCCTTTGTGAAAAAACAGATGTCCTGATAAGTTTTTTCTCCCTCAGTTTTCAATCTGAGAAAGACAGGAGAAGGAAGGATGGTTTGGTTAGATAAGGACTCAACATGAACAGAGCAGAAAATTTGCATAAATGTTTTAATCACAAAGAGATTTTATAGAAATTGTAACAAAAGCTAAAAAGCAGCTGACGGATGTTATCTGAAGACAAATAATGAGACCAGATTGAATGAGATGGGCAAGACTAAAAAAACTATTTAAAGAGAAGAATGAAATGGGAGAAGTTGTAATGCAACAGCTAAGAGGAATGTTCCACATTTAACTGGAGCAGAGTGTAGCAATCAATGCTGAACAGGATCAAGCAAAATCTCGACAGACAATTCTGAGAAAAAGTCACAGCAGAAGCACCATGTGTGATCAATAATAAACTTGCCTGCTAGTAGACATGGACAGAATGGCCTGGTACTGAACAAAACTCAACATTTTTCAAGACAGGAGAAGGAAAAAAATATTAATTAAAGCAATTAAGAAAGGTAGAGACCTAGTCACTTGTGGAGAATATTATGAGGATAAGCGAAAACAGATACTGCATACAGGTAAAAGCAGAAGAAAATAGAATCATCATTTCTATCCCTAAAACAACTGGGATTTGCACCACTATATTAATTTTCTGTGAATAATCTGGTTAGCAAATGTTTGCAGCTAAGTGGGGCATCAGTCACTCCTTTCCCCCACGTACGTTCTTTCCTGTAAAGGTTATTACTCTGCCCACTGCACCATAGTTACGTGCTCCAAATAAGATCTCTTTAAATCATCACCTACAAAAACTGTCTAGCTTTTTGGTAATTTGAGACCAGCTATTGCAAAAAAAAAAAAAAAAGGAGCATCCTTGTATAACAGAGAATACTTCTCACACAGAGGAGACAAGGATTCATTGCAGACAGGGCAGAAGAACAATAGACTCACTGTTGAAGAAAGGCATAAATAATTGAGAACGTCTGCAAAGGGACTAAGTTCTCACAGGAACTGGCTTTTAGCCACTTGTAAATTAAGTGAGAAGCACACAGAAGTAGGAGGCAAACAAACCTGAATGATTAGGCAAAAGAACAGCCAAACACAGGTCCCAGTGAGGCAGTCAGATCACCTCTATCAGCTCTAGCTGTAGGTAAGGCACACAGCAGACCTTTTGTAAGTGTATGTGAGGTATAGGGCACTACTTTTCATCTCCAGCTGGGCAAAGCCTGGTTCTGTTTAGTAGAACATATCCCACAGGATCTCTATATTCAGGTTGGTGTCTTCCTTCATACATTCAGTATCCTAACTTCATGCAAAGCCCACCAGATCTCAAGACTCCACAGACTTTTTCTTCCAAGAGCTGGTCCTTGACAGGTCTCTACCACAAGGCACCATTTCCTGTGGCTTTCATCACCCTTAAACTACAGCAAATTTGGGACTGTAATTTCTCCTAGAGTCTGCCTCCTCTGTTGATGCTAGGAAAAGAAAAACAACCAAGCAACTGTAAACCACTTCTGCATTTCTTAAGAAGATTCCCTCTTAGAAGCAGTGAGCATCCCAACTTTTTTTCTCCTCAACTGCCTATTTTGAGTGGGCAGTCCCATGAACAAAGAGCCAGAACACCAGAAATTTCAGTTTACATGCAGGTACCTGCCTATGCCACCCATGTTTCCCTCTGTCCTTCCAGGACTAAAGATGTTCTGCTAAGAATCAGAGACATCTGATGTTGTCCCAGCTTAAAAAGAGCAAGGCTGTGAGTTAGAGACTTTGGTCAGCCAGAGCCCATTGCAGCAGTGGTGATGAGTTGTCATATCCTCTAGTTTACTACAGGATACGTCCTTTTTACACCCTTCTCTCGGGTTTCCTAGTGAACCCTCACCATCTCCAGCTCTAGGGAACCTCACGTGGGGTCAGTCAGTCAGTATTTCCCTGCCACCCACACATCTCCCTTCACTCCCTTCCTTCCAGCTGGATAATGGTGTATCTTACCCTTTATTTAAACATGTTATTTTTGGTTTTTTTTTTATATTAGAAACCCTTTCTGTCAGCTGGGCATGTCTTTTAACACTTTTCTGACTAGCAGCTGCTAAAATCAGCTTGAGTGCTAACATGTGCAGGACAACCAGAAGATGAGGCCCAGACTGGATTTAGGTAAGGTGGGTCCTGCTCAACTGACTTGATCTCCT
Organism: Promerops cafer; assembly: GCA_013398275.1. Taxonomy (NCBI): domain Eukaryota; kingdom Metazoa; phylum Chordata; class Aves; order Passeriformes; family Nectariniidae; genus Promerops; species Promerops cafer. The sequence continues at coordinate 182,926 of VZSE01011627.1, read as the reverse complement.
CCTATGACAAGGTGATCTACCTAGGGGATGACGGAAAGGCTCTGGAGCCTTTATTAAAGTCTTTGACACCCTTTCCCATAGTATTCTTATGGAGAAATTGGCTGCTCATGACCTGGACAGGTCAGGTGTTCTCTGGGTAAGGAACTGTCTCGATGGCTGGGCTGGAGAGTAGTGGAGAACGGAGGGACATCCAGCTGGGCTGGACACCAGTGGGGTTCCCATGGGATCAGTACTGGGGCCAGGCCTGTTTAACATCCTCATCAAAGGTCTGGATGAGGGGTTCGAGGGCCCCTGACAGCACCAGGCTGCATGGGAGTGTGGATCTGCTGGAGGGCAGGAGGGCTCTGCAGAAGGCTCTGGACAGGCTGGATCCATGGGATGAGGCCAGTGGGGTGAGGTACAACCAGGGGAAGTGCTGGCTCCTGCCCTCGGGTCACAGCAACCCCCTGCAGCTCCAGGCTGGGGGAAAAGTGGCTGGGAAAGGCCCTGGGGGTGCTGGTGACAGCAGCTGGACATGAGCCCAGGTGTGCCCAGGTGGCCAAGAAGGCCGATGGCCCCTGGGCTGTCCCAGCCATGGTGTGGCAGCAGGAGCTGCCATGGTCGGCCTCAGTGCTGAGGCCACACCTCAAATCCCAGGGTCAGTTCTGGGCCCCTCACGGCCGGGAACTGAGGGGCCGGAGCGTGCCCGGGGCAGGGAACAGGGCTGGGAAGGGCCTGGAGCCCCAGGAGAGGCTGAGGGAGCTGGGAAGGGGCTCAGCCTGGAGAAAAGGAGGCTCAGGGGGGCCCTTGTGGCTCTGCACAGCTCCTGCCAGGAGGGGACAGCCGGGGGGCTCAGGCTGTGCTCCAGGGAACAGGGACAGGAGCAGAGGGAAGGCCTCAGGCTGGGCCAGGAGAGGTATAGATTGGATAGTAGGAAAAATTTCTTTGCTGAAAGTGTGTAGAGGCATTGGAACATGCTGCCTGGGGAAGTGGTGGAATCACCATCCCTGGAAGTGTTCAAAACACATGGATGTGGCACTTGGAGATACAGTTTAGTGGTGAAAATGGTAGTGCTGAGTTAATGGTTTCCAATCTTGACAATTCCAAGATGTGCCACTTCAGATAAAAAGTTTGCAGGGAAGAAAACACCCTTACTAATGTCAAAAAGTAGCTGGATGGCATTTGTGGAGAACTCCAAGCAGGAATTTTCCTTGAGATAAACCTTTAATGTAAGATGCTTAACATCTTTTCTTACTAAACCACTTAACAGATATCAGAGCACAGGCAGTGTTGTGCACGTTGTGCATTCTCAGCCATCACCACTGCAGACAGGGCGTGCCAGAATCTGCTGCCACAGAGAAAACCCTCACAACACCCAATTCAAATAACCATCTGTGGTTTGAAAAACATCTAACAATCTCACAGGCTTGCCTTTTTAAAGCTAGTATATGCTCTAAAGAGTGCTTGGTTAGCTTAAATTCTTCTGTAACAAAAAGAACAGGAAACAATCTCTCCTCCACTGAAAGGATACACCCAAAGAAATAGGAAGCAGCCTTTATTCTTTTTAAAACAGTCTGTCCTATGTAAGCCAGTGCAGAACTTCTGTCACTTCAGCATCCTGCAGTTTTTTTAACAAAAAAACCCCATAAATAACCAGCACCTCTAATAATGCTGAGCTTCAATTTTACAAGAGCAGGTGGGGCTTAAAATGGGTCTTAGACACCAGCAGGCCTCTGGCAAGGAAAAGTAAATTGTTTGCAGTAATGGAGGGGATCTCTCAGTGTAACCACGTGGTTTCATGTGGTTTCTTTGTGTTGAGGTCTCTCTGTTACTCCACACTCTTGTTTTTTTGTGTGTGTGCATGTCAGGTTTGGTACTGTTGCATACTTCTGTTAGTATGTGTGAAATTAATAATTTCTCGTTTCTTTCATTCTGGCTATGCTTCCCTGTCTTTCAGTTGCATATTTTTTTCTCATGACAGAGAATTAACCCTTCTCCTAAAAGCATCTTTGAGCAGAGGGCCTCTCCAGGGAGATCCAGTATGCTCGACCCAATCAGGGAGAGACCTGTGGCAATCATGTATTGCTCCTTAAATTTTGCACCCAATAAAATGCATGATTTCAAAGTAAGCAGCTTTCTGCAACCACACACAGATTTGCTTTAAACACTGTCACGCAATTGTTCCATAGCCTAAGTGGTCAGCTTTTCATACTTTAGCAGAAATGTGTGTTTCTGAAGTGTAACTGACATGATTATCATCCTATTTTAATTCATTCATTAATGATGAATGAAGCAACCTTTATCATCAGTACATGAGTAGGGCTGCCAGGAAGGGTGATCAAACCAATCTGCATGAGCCAAAGACTTTTTCCTACATCCCTTCCATGTTTAGCCTACTGTCAAGAGTAATTTAAGTCATAGTTACACTAGTAAGCAACTACACCAGTTTACACCAGTATATCTATTTTTTTTGTCTAATTCATTATTGAAACCTTTAACTGAATGGTAAATAAAGCCAGATTTATTGGGTTTACCGAAATCGCTGCACTTCTGATGTAATCATTTGGGCTTGAAAATGGAATTTTCTGCTCAGGAAAGACTGAAGTTTAGTTAGTGTCATAAATGTCAAAAGCTGGCAAAGAAATTCTGTCTGAATGGGAGCATTAAATAGCCCATACTTGCAGTCCAGATGTGCCATAATTTGTTTTACACTGTGTAATGAGAGGCTGAAAACCAAGGAGATCCTGAGGAGAAATCTCCCAGTAATAGCACATATATGATGCTACCACCCTGTACTCACCTGTGGCAGCAGATGCCTGCTGCCTTTGTCCCTGAGGCCAAGGTTCCCCTTCAAGAATTTTGTTTTATCTCATCCTCAATAAAGTTTAAAAAGACAATAGAAAGCCCAGCATGAACTCAGATTGCAGGAAACGAATGTTCAGAGAAAGTGCTGAAATAAATGCACCAAAGCTATTTTCCATGGCACAGTTCTCTTCCCTCCAGAGGTCAGTGGCAGGAGTGATGTGCCTTCTTTGTCCTCCTGGCTGCTCTGGTCTCCTGTCACAGAATCACAGAATCACAGAATATGCTGGGTTGGAAGAGACTCACAAGGATCCTTGAGTCCAGCTCCTGACCCTGAATCTCCAAGAATCACACCATGTGCCAAATGGCATTGTCAAAATTCTTCTTGAACTCTGTCAGTCTGGTGCTGGGACCACTTCCTTGGGGAGCCTGTTCCAGTGCCCAAACACTCACTGGTGGAGGATCGTTCTCCTAATATCCAACCTAAACCTTTCCTGACACAACTTCAGGCCATTCCATGGGTCCTGTCCCTGGTCACCACAGAGCAGAGATCAGTGACTGCCCCTCCTCTTCCCCTCACCAGGAAGCTGCAGAGCTGCAGCGAGGTCTTCCCTCAGCCTCCCCTTCTCCAGCTGAACACACCAAGTGCCCTCAGCTGCTCCTCACACGGCCCCTCCACACCACTCACCATCCCCATGGCCCTCCTTTGCACACTCTCTGACACTTCAACACCTTTTTTACACTGTGGTGCCCAGAGCTGCACACAATATTCCAGGTGAGGCCTCCCCAGCCCAGAGCAGAGAGGGACAATCCCTCCCTGGCCCAGCCGGCCATGCTGGGCCTGGCCCCCAGGACAGGGATGTCCCTCCTGGCTCCAGGGCACTGCTGGCTTCGTGGCTTGTGTCCAGCTGGCCACTGACCAGGACCCCGGTCCCTTTCCCTGGCAATGCTTCCCAGCCTCTCATTCCCCATTCTGTCCATACACCCAGGGCTGCACCATCCCAGGGGCACAATCCAGCACCTTCCCTTGTGGAACTGCACTTGGTCGGCCTTTGCTCAGCCCCCACTGGGTAATCCTGACCTGTCCCTGCAGGTCTTCCCTCCCACTCTCTGGGCCATGTTTTCAAGCTCATCCTTTCACTAGCAATGGGCATGGAGGAGCATGACTCTGGTAACAACTCTAAGCCTCCTGGGCCTGATCCAGGCCTGACATGTTTGATTCATGGCATTTCCTGGGCTCAGGAGGATTAAGCAGGCGTACAGGCTCTCACTATTTTCCTCATAGCCTCGAGAGAAAGGTGTGTGCCTGGCAGTGAGGCTCAGCTGATGCAGTATTGCATAGAGTGTGTCAGCTACTGACAGATAAAATTGTTCCTTGGGGCTGTAGAGACCTGTGGAGAAATCGAACAAGTCTAGCTGCACTTCTGTCCACCAAAGGAGACACCAGTGGGTCACACTATTAGGAAGATGCAAAACAAGTCTTAAATAGCCGATGTTATCCACCTCAGTATCAGTTCAAACTGTGGTAAGCACTAAAGAGCAGGCTCAGGAACTCCTTAGCCAGATGTTGTGGTAAAAAAGCAAAGAGATCCAATTATATGTCTTAAAGCTCTTCTGGCTCTAGAGGATAAATATTGAGTTGGTAAAATATCCTGGTAAGGAAGAATGGAAGTCAGCCATGACATAACAAGGTCACAGAACAGCCTTTGACATTTACACCAAGAGAATGAGGTGAGGTGAGGTGAGGTGAGCACTTCCACAGGAATCAACTGGGAAATAGTTGAAGCAGCCTCACATATGTTAGGACTGTGTATTTAGTTTTATCAAAGCCTGACCCAATCTCAAACATAGCCCAAATTCAGAATAATTTCTAAACAACACCCAGTTTTTAAATCCAGGACTGTGATGACTGAATGTTGGGACACTTACCAAATTTATAGGCTTGTGCTTATATTTTTCAATCCTTACACAATATTCTAAAGATAGACATTAATTACACAAAAACCCCTCACTGGGCATATTTGTTAATTTCAGTTTCAATTTTACATTATCTGATTATTATGGGTATATCTAGCACACTCATATGTTGCAGATGTGAATTATTATAATTATAATGTGGAGGAGAAACACATGAATTAAATGACAGCACCAGATGAAGCAGATAAGTGGATCAGATACACTGGAAATTTTTACATCTTGTTTTCTAAGTTATCATGATTGTCAAAAGATCTGTTTTATTTACAACATTTTAAAAGTAGGAAAAAGCAAATTTCTGGGTATACAAAATAACTCAAAGTAGCTGCCTGAATATTACTAATAATGAGATTATCAAAAGTTTAATACTCATATGGAAATAATAGTAAGCACTTAAAGTTTCAAAGTATGTCTGCAGATTACTTGTAATACACAAATTTAATTCTATTTTTAGGGGAAGGGGAGGAGAAAAAACATTTCACCAACTAAGCACTTAATTTCAGTTTTTAAAACTTCACATGCAGAAATCAAATCAACGTTCATACAAGCACTCACAAAAGGTCACAGTTATCCTCTTGCTTACATTGGAGTGGAGGTACCAGCTTTTGGAACATTGTTAAAGATTATCAATAGAGTGTGAAAAAAAGTCCATTTTTTCCATTATCCCTCCAGGGCATCCTTCTCTCCCAAACTGGCTTTGACCAATTTGGTTTTATTTTTATGACAGATCTTCTATAAAGTCTTCTGAAAACTGTATAATCAAATACAGTCATCTAATGGTGAAGGAGCTGAGACTCTCCTGCTGCAGGGTCAGTCCATCAGCACAAACCCCAGGGATAAATGAACACTTCATGTTCAAGCCATGACTATCCCATCTGAGCCACCTGAAATGCCTCATTATGGCTGATCCCATGGAATGCTTTTCATCTGCCCCACACACTTTCCAGGCAGAATTATTACAGCAGAAATTGTTTAGCTTGGAGTTAATTTTATACTGTGCTTCAGCACAGCTGAACCAGATACGATAAATAAGAGTGATGCTTCAGAAGAGGGTCTGAGGAAAAACAAGCTGTAATCTGAACTGAATAGCTCTTGGTATGTTAGAAAAGAACAGTTTCCACAAATGATGAGCTTTTTTTCCTGTATGATTTTTTACTGGCATACTGAAAGATGCAGATGAATAGCCTGAAATGGACTCTGCTGCATGTGGAATAAGTCCACTAATTAAAGATAAAATAGAAATAGCTGCTTTTTAATTTTTTTTTTCCATATTCCATTAAATTTAGCATTGCAATGAAGCATCAAAGGCAGCTCTATGTTCCTGCAGGCTTAGCTCAGCTAAGAGCAAAATGGTTCACTTTTTCCAGGTTAGGGTCTCACATTGAATGTCTGCAGTTCCTCCCTGCCCCTTCACACTTCTGTAATGTCCACTGTGTGTAGAGCACAAGAGTTAGTATTTACCCCTGCCTCTGTTTTTATTGTTCCTGCATGCACATGTCAGATGAGTTTCTTTGTTTGTTTCCCAAAGTATTTTTCTTTTTGATTCATGCTGCTTTTGATACATTCTGCCTTAAGCTGGCAGTTTGTACTGTGTGTCATTCTCTGGTAGATCTATGAACATGTCTGCAGTTTATTTATATAGAGCTGGTAAAAACAAACAATCAAGTAATTGTTTCTTTACATTTATCAAGGTGCAAAAGAGCTTGCTTGATCTGGTGTTGAAAATTGGAAGAAAGGATTTTTTGTCTTAACAATAGCGCTCAACTGCTTCCAAGTTACACAAAACCATAGTTTTAATTATCAAGTACCCATTGCTGACAGTTTGTACTGTCCTCAGATTCTATCATTGGGCACAGAGTCTAATTCTGTTTTATTGTGCATAGTTCAAAGAAACAGATGTGTGAACAAAAAGAACAGAGTGTGAGTGATCACACCTCTAGCATAACCCCAACAGAAAACACACTGGTAGCCTCACCGTACAAAAGCCCTCCATGATAAACATTTTGCCACTACAAAGAGCAACTCTTGACCAGTTTTGAGAAGGCAGGCAATCCTATTTGAAAGAAAAATGGTGCTTTCATAGGTTCCCTCTTAGGCTTTGTAGACTTTTGGGTTCTTAATGCCCAGCATATCCAGTTCTGCTCCTGAATCTACAGGAGGCAGGGTTTCAGCTGGCAGGAGGTGGATTTCGTCTGCTAACCACTCTGTGAAAATTCCCTCATGTGCTCTCATCTCCACGCCCCCCACACCCGATGGGATTGCAATCTCTAAAAAGATATTTTGCATTCAGTGTGATAGAGCTGAGGACACTCAGACCCAGCTGCACAGAACTGACCTTACTCTACCCATAATGTACCAGGGAAAATCAGATGTGGGTCTGGAATAAGCAAAGTCAAAATACAGATCCTACATGCTTGTCTTGATTTTGGAACTTGAAAGCTATGAAAGTGTTCTGGATCAATAAGAAAGAAATTAACAAAATAAACTTAATTGAATTACATCAACAGCCCACAGGTCATGAAAAGACGACTCTCTTAGTAACTTTGTTTTGCAGTGTATTTGCTTGGCTATTGATCTTCCTGTATCATGATTCTACTGAGATGAGATTTTCTTTTCTGTAGAGGGCTTATAGATTTCAAAATAACTTTCCCAGAGAAATAATTAATTTTCACAAGTAATGACACAGAAGGTGAGTCCTAACTGAGACAACTTCCATTGACCCTGTTCTCAAATTTGGAAAGGATTTGAGAAATAGGCACCTCTTTCTCTTCCCATCCTATTCCAAATTTCTGAATGAAAGATAGCAGAAAATGATAGCTTTTAAAAAAAAAAAAAATCTGTATGGTCTTGTTTTCTCTGGGAAAAGGAAAAAAAAAAAAGGAAAAGAATACTGGGGATCTACAGAGGAAAAAGAAAAAAAATGAGTTCTCTAAAACCTGAGGTATGTGGACCTAGCCTCAACCAACACAGATCTTTCTTTTTAGAAAAGCTGTTATTCAAACTATGGATGGTAGCTGTAATTCTTCACATAAAACAGAAAGACCCTGCATCCATACAATCTAAGCAGAGTGGAGGTGCTGAAACACTGTACCTAGATAAATAAAACCAGGAAACCTGTCCAGAAGTCTCTAGTATACTCAGTATTTGAGATAGATATCAGACAGAGTGAGGAAAACAGCCTCATGATTACTTCTGGGTGGGTTTGCATTTCAGCAGCCAAAATGATTTGTCATTACTCCTTGCTCTCAAAAGCTGGCTCCTGAAATGAAAAGGTGTGTAGGCAACACTCATCAAACCACGACATGGGAGACTGTCCTGTTCTGCTGGGGAAAAGGTCAGTTCTGCCATGAGTTGCCACATAATACCCTGGCATTTCATAGCTTTCATGGTGTTGAGGACAAAATGGTCTAAACACATCAGGCAGAGTATAGGGAGAAGAAATATACTAGTATGAGGAATACAGTTAGGAATTCAGGTAAATTGAAAGAATTTACCAAATGGCTTTATGAAGGGGAAGTGAACTGCAGATCAGTACTCCTTCCAGTACTAAGAAAAGAACTATTCTTGCATGCCCAAGGTGCCATTGAATTTGATTGCAGAAAAGGGGTTTTTATTCTGTTCTTGTATTTCTCTCTGAATTTTTTTTTGTTTGGTTTATGTTTTTTTTTCTCTTCATTTGGGTTTTTGTTTTTTGTTGTTTTTTTTTTGTTTGTTTGTTTGTTTTGTTTTGTTTTTGTTTTTGCTGGGTTTTTTTGTTTGTTTGGGTTTTTTTTGTTCATGGGTGGGGAACAGGTAAAAACTGCAAGGAGGATTTGAAAGGGTGTTTAAATGAAAGGAAATATATTGTTTTCCTATTTCCCAATCTTCCATTACTCAGTCATCAAAATTATTCTTCTTATACCTCTCCACAAAGAGAAAAAGAAAAAAAAATAGATTACCTGCAATCAGCCCTCTGGATTTTTAATCTGAAAACTTGCAGATGAACATTTCAAAGAGACTGTATAAACCAGCCCATGTGAAAGAAACCCCCCAGAAGTTATCCTCCGTGAGAGCAGACTTCAGGCAGCTGACCTGCTTCCGGTGTGATTGCAAGAAAATGCACTTGGAATGACTGAACAGCGTTGCTGTGAAAAAAACAACATTAAGCCAGTAGTGTGCCCTTGTGGTGAAGGCAGCCAAGCACATCCTGGGCTCTCGTGCAGGTCCAGGGCACTGACAATTCTCTGCTCTGCTCAGCTCTGGTGAGCTGAGTCTGTGACTCGATGTGTTTATCAACAACCTCTACTTATGCTGATACTAATGTGCAGAAAAAAACCAAAAAAATCCTTTCTTCACCTCTAATGTTGATGCACTCTTTTAATGTTTGCATAACCCACACTTCCCAGACACCTCCCAAAAGAATTAAGAACAAGGACTTTTTACTCTGAGGGTTACATGGGCCGTGGTAAGTGCTATGTGGGGATTTTTGTGCAGTTTATACCATTTAACTGTGAAGTCTGTATCTTTGATATCAGGACCAAGTGTCTGACAAGGAGCCTAGCAAGGACTGCTGAATCAGTATTCAGTGCTGAGACAAAACATGCTGTACCTGGGCTACTAGAAATCTTGTTACTCCACATTTTAGTTGTAAATAATTATTTCCTAAACACATTGGAGACTTCCTAGTCTTGATATACTGCTGTATATGGCATTTCTGCATTATCCTTTTCTTTCAGGCAAGAAGTTTCTCTGTCTGAATCAATCTTGAGGACATATTTAGCAAATTGTGGGTTTTTTATTTGTCTGCCTGCTGCTGTGTAACCAGCAACACACACATTGATCACTGAAATTCCATGGGATTTTATATTGTGTTCAACTCAAACCCTTCATTTTTATTAATCTGTACACAAGCATTATTCTACTATAATAACACCCATTTTCTATATGGTGCAGAGAGAAGCTCAGAAAAGCTGAGAGCATTGCATCATATGGTAAATTTGCACTGTATTAAAATAATTGCTGGTGAGATATTTAGGGCCAACATACCAGAGTATGTCAGGGAAATAAGCTGCATTTTTTGCACAACCCACTCAGGGTGGGTTAATGGATGTGATTTCACATAAAGGAAGTGATTGTCCCATGTTTACAGTAAGAACTACAATGACTAAAAATAATAATCTTGACCAGGTAGCCTGTAAACTAGTCTTGGGGAAAGGAAAGATTAAATGAAAATCACAACTCCTCAACAGATTTAAAACTCTGATTTTATATTTTGTTACCTGGGCCACTGCAGCATGCCTTCTTGCTTGATTACATCTGACAATGACTCTTTCTGGGAGAAGAAAAGCTTTGGCAACAGACAAATAGGACTTGGAATCCTAAACAGAAGAAAAAACTACAGAGAACAAAGAAAGTCCTAAGGCATAAAACTCTACGTAAGGCATAACACCCTGAAATGACAAGGTAGGAGGAGAAAAAAATTGCCTTGTGCCAATCATGTTTAAGAAAGAAAAGCAGCAGAGTGCAGTGCAGGCTTCTGGTACCAGGAAATCCAGATGGTAAACAGAAGAGGCATCTCATTTTTACACAACTGCTCCATGCACAGTAATGCTTTGTGGTCACTCCTTTTTGGTTATCCAACTTTGGTGTTCATTGTAAAAGACAAAACACAGAAAATACCAGCAAGATTTTTTTACCAGGTGGTTAAAATTTGCCCAAGTGAGATTTTTTATTTAAGCTATCCAAATTGATTAGAAGGCATTAATAGAAATGTTCTGAAAACCTCAAATCAGGATTCTATACAAAAAAGGACAATTTTCACGTTGTAAAAAAAACCTGTCCAAAGCAAAAATAAATAAAAAAGTAAAGCAAAAAACCCAAACATCTCATTCTATTGCAAAGCCTAACCAAAAATAGTGATAGAACACAGAAGTGGTGCAATAAATGGTAAATTGAATGCCTGCTTTATGAGACTAAAGTGGCAGCCAAACATCATGAATAAAGATATGTTCTGCTATATCTAAAAGCTTGTGAAAGCATACTATCACCATGGCAACGCTGTGGCATTTATAGGAACTGTTAGAGCTTAACAACCAGTGACGTTGCTCCTAAAGGAAAAAAAAAAGTAAAAAATTGACCATACATGTGTTAAGCATCAGTGGGACCATTCCAACCCCATGCAGTTCCACAAGGCCAAGTGCTGGGTCCTGCACATGGGTTAGGGCAGCAGACACAGGCTGGGTGGAGCAGGGATGGAGAACAGCCCTGAGGAGAAGGGCTTGTGCGTGCTGGTGGATGAGAGGCTGGACATGCAGGTGGCTGCACCACTGGTTCTCCCACAGTAAAGACAGAATTCACACAAAACAGAAGGAAGTGGGATAGGACTCACTGTGTTTCACACTTTTATTAGAAGTGGAGGATGCATTTTCTACTGTATACAGCATGAGGTCACTTCAGCACAAAAAACGCTTCACACATTCTGCTTTAGAACCGATTATAAGCCTTCTTTGTCTCTGCTGCCTTGAGAAAGACCTTTCACTCCTTGATGCTCCTTCTAGACCATGAAGATGATGCAGATGTTTAAGGGCATGATGGGGACTGCTCATTGGTGTGCCAAGAGGGGAAAATAGAGAAGTTGCTTTGGTGTCAGCTGCTTTTAGAGTGATGCCGACAAAAGAAGAGGAGCCATGGCAGCTTCACATGTTAATGCTGCAGAAATTTCACCAAATCTATCTATTAAAAGAATCCAAAACTCTGCAGCAGAGAGAACTCCAGAAGCACTGAAAACAGGATGTGCAAGGTGGGAAACCAATAGCTTTATTTTAATGCAGGTGACATCAGTGTGAATAGAACATTTGCCATAAGCACAGACATATGACTAAGCATGTTTAAATAAATAAGGCTGGAAAAAAAGAAAAAGAAGAAGAAAAAAAAAAAAGTGAAGAAAATTCAGCCACAATCCCAGTCTTGCTGTAGATCAAAGGTTTTCATCTTCTTCCATGCAGCTTGTGGGGGTCTGTGGGCTGCTTCTCTGTGGTCCTTGACATGGGCAAGTTTGTTGATTTTTGAGCCAAATTTAATAAAAAGTCCTACCGAACAGTGTCCAGATCAGAGAAGAAGTTACAATTCCTTAGCTAGACTCCTTGAAGTTATCCCATGAGGTCACAATTCATGTGGGTAGGTGTAATGCCTCTGTGTAGAGCTCTAAATCTGCAAAATCCTTGTGTACCCATCCCAACAGGCTCAAAGGCCAGGCAGCCACTCATCAGATACCTCCAGTCTTCCTTTGGGGGCTGTATGTAGTAAAAGATCATTAATTTATGATTTGTGGAGCACTTTGTCAAAATTAAGCATTACACATTGTCTCAGAGTTCACAGCAAAAAACCCAAAAATTACAAAGAAGACAAGTTTTTAATTCATATTTCCTTTAATTGACACAAAATCCTCTTTTTGGAAACATTATTTAAAGTCCATTCTGGTTTCTGGAGAAGACATTTGCCCTGCTGACAGCTGCATCAGTCAACTGATGGGTTATTTTTCTCTCCCAGTCAGCTGTTAATGATGGATCCTTCCTTTAAAAGAGAGCTCAGATCCTGCGATTTGTATGGCAAGGGTGGGGGCATTTCCCTGAAGGTCCAACACATACCCATCAGTAATCCCTGCGTGGTTCTGGCAGGAAGCTGTGTATTTCTGTGTGTCATTCCTGACACGTGAGCTGCTTTAGAGTCAGCTCATGCCCACACAAGTTGCCCTCAAACCTCTTGTTGTATGCATAAGACAGAGAAGAATCGAATCTCCTGCTGTCTCTACAGGAGAGAAATCTGGAAGCACGGGTCAAGGTCCTAGTGAGGAGACCTGAGAACAAGACAATGCCATAAATCTACCAAAAAAGTGAGAGGCGGAAGAGGATGGCACCATAAATCCACCAAGCAAGGAGGTAAAGCAGGAACAAGCAGTTGATAAGGCCAAGCAACATTTTGGGTTGAACATCTGTGCTAGCCTGTAGTCACTGGCACAGTAAAGTTCACACCCATTGGCTGTAGATGCTCCTTAGTCATAGAATCCCCTTCCCCGCAGACCATGAGGGGTAAAATCAGTGGTATTTAAATGAAGGTGAGAAACTATTTAGCCAATGACTGTTGTTTAATGTTGTTTTCTGCAGGGGAGATGTTGATCTGTCACTGTTTGAAGGGTGTAAAAGTGGGGAGCTGGCATGCAGAGAGGGTGCTGCTCTGTGGATTTACCCCAGCACCCATCTCTGTGCAGGGAGTAAACAAGAATTTCTTCTTCATCCATGTATTACCTTTTTCTTTCTTTCTTTCTTTCTTTCTTTCTTTCTTTCTTTCTTTCTTTCTTTCTTTCTTTTTTCTTTCTCTCTGGATACAACCCATATTTGGGACAACTCTGACTACAGTACAGAAGCAGCATCAGGGCTGTCCTCAGACACAACCCCCAGATGTCACTGAGAACAGAATCCCCTCTCAGCTCCCTGCTGTTAGTCCAGCACTTTCATTTAAAGGTCATGGCTGAGATATAAAACTCTTGAAATCCTCACTGGAGTAAAAGAGCTTTGCTCCCTGGTGTCTTCCAATAAAGAGTTTTAGCCTGTCCTTATTTGGCCTTATCTCTCCAGTGCAAGAGTAACCCTTTCACTTGAACTCCTTGTACTGACACAGAGAAAACTAACGTAAATGTGGTATTTAAAAAAAAAATTGCATTAAAAAATGACACATATTTCCTCCAATTCTACAGCATGTATAGTATATTTGCCTTAATTACATGAAGAAACTTTAATTCCAAAAAGAATTTTTAAAGGTTGCACACGATTTTCTACAGAAACTGATAGAATAAACAAAAGCCCATAGCAGAGTGATGCAGAGCTGCCTGAGCACAGCTGCATTAGCACATAAGCCCTCCCTTTCCAATCTCATTAATATTTCAGTCTTTCCAGAGCAAATACATATCCTTGTGAGACATAGTGATGTGCCAGAGACTCCTCTGAGGGCTGGAATAATAATCTTTCCATTCAAAGTCTGGTCTGATTTCTCAAGAGGAGAAAAGAGAAAGTGAGGTGTCACAATACTGAATCACCATCATGTTTTCAGAAAGCTTCTGCTAGACTTTGGGAGTGTGATGGAAAAATTCTCTGCTGCAGTGGGGGAACTGGTGTGAATTTCCTATCTTTGCTACAGTCAATTTAGCAATATCCACAGATACGCTGACTTGACGTGACTGCCCAGCAGTATTAAATTACTCTTAATAGACTGCCTTATCCCAGCGGTTTACAAAAATATCTCCTTAGGATGCTTCCAAACATACCAGAGATGCTGGCCAGCCAAGTTCTCCAAAATAGTCCTCAGTTAGCAACTTCCAAACTCCACACAAGAATCAAATTGCTTCACTTGAACACTGTTCCACATTTTCTTGATCAGAGTCATCACCTCCCCCTTTGGGATGCGATTATTATAAGGAAATGTCTTTCTCTTTTAAAAGAAAATAAGACTTATGGAGCCCTCAAATAAGCAAAACCTGACACAGGAGAGAAATCCCAGGTGAGTGGGAGAAACGCTGTTACTGTTCCTTTGTAAGTATTGTCAACGCATGGCTTTAGGCGGCATTTAGTGCGCCAGCAGGAACATTTCTTGTACACCACACTGTCATTACCTTTGGGAAATTATCTGAAAGATTTAGTTTGCTATGATCTGGGCGCCCTGACACGGATAGGTGTGCAGCTAGCACCAGTACCTCATGGCTTCTGGAGAAGGTGGCTGTGTTCTTGTCCCCTCCTGCCCAGGTTACCTTCTGCCAAAGGTCATTGCCCCTGCAGCAAGCTGTGCTCGAATTTCAGCGGTGACAAGTCGCAGCCCAGCCCCTTAATGTGAGCTCATCAGGGAGCTGTGTTTGGGGGTCTGGTTGCCCTGCTGTGAACTGTGACGGCCATCATTCAGAGCCACCCCTCCTTTCACTGCCTCTGCTACAAATAGCGGCAACCTTTACCCGAAGGACGGGACATGCATCAAAGAGAAATAAATAACTCCAAGTGCCACAGCTAGAGCCAGAGCCTCGGCTCGGATGAGTCAGCACAGCCCCAGCTGTACCAGCTACAGGGCTGGATTTGTTTCTCCCCTTGCAGACTGCCAGCCAAAGCACAAAAATCCCCTCCCAACTGCTTGGCATTATTAGAGCACGAGCGAAACAGCTACATCCAAAACTTTGCCTGAAAATAGGCAGCATGTGCCTTCCCTCCCCACTCCACAATGTTTAAGAATCCTGGCATGACTGGGAACTTTTTCAAGACTCATCTGTGTTCAGTGTGGTCTTTTCCCTCCTGGCAGGACAACAGATGCTGTTACTGCTATAGTGTTCCAATGCTGCTCAACAATGTTTGCAAATATCCACTTCGACTACAAGTAGATCCACTAAATTTTAAGCAATCTTTTTCTTTCCCTGATCAGTCCTGCAGACAAGTTTTTATTTACATTGACTTCCAGGAATGGATCTTCCTTGTACCAATGTTTTCAAAGACATTTATAGATAAAGGTGCGTGGTGGTTATTTGTGGATTCCTAACACCAATGTTTCAGTCATATAAACAGATTAAACAGACTGAGTTCACCAAATAAACAGACTGAGTGAATGCTGGAAACACAGGGTTTGAAACACACGCAAGACTGAAACTCATTTGCATATACTGTTGCAAGAACAAAACAAAAAATCTGTCTTAGTAGAAATCAGTTTGGGCAGAAAAAGACAAAGATAGGCCAAAATAATTACATATCTTACATGCATCAAAAATTACAGTGATTTGCTAATATTAATCACTGCTTTATGCTAAGAAAGAGTATCTTATTGAATACATGGGGAAAGGGAGAATTTTTTTCTGGAAGCCTTCTAGATCTTTCAATCTTATGGAATGGGACATTTCCTCACTTGTATTTGGATATACAGTAAGAAGCGCCTTGTGGAGCCTGAGAAGCTAAATTATACCTTTCTCTACAGACTCTTGTTAGTGTAAAAAGGCTGTGCAAGAGATTATGTGTTCTAGTGTCTCTTAGCTTTCTGTAAGAGATCACATACAGTACATATCGTTCCAATGCATTCTGAAGAGTTCTGCTAACACAAAATTTTGTTTTTCACAGTGAGAATATTCATTAATCTACTTTCAAGAACTTAATTTTCTTTTGTATGTAATTAAAATAATTTTGTCCATATTTGTACATTAAAACTCCTGCAACATTTGGAAAAACGTGAAACAGAAACAAAATAACAAGACATCCTGGGTATTTCTTTATCAGAGTGCTAAATAAACCTCCATAATTCTAGTCTTTAAGCAAGAGCATTGCTGCAGGATGGATGAACTGCAGCTGATCCTCCTCTAAGCTGGGGGAGGCTTGAAAAGCTAATGTAGCTCCTGTAGCTAATGTAGGTTTCATACACAATGACCAAAAATGTTTGGATGTGGGATGGACCACAATCTGCTGTAGGCTGACAAAATTCATGTGCCCCCCACGATGGAAGGCAGCAGCCACTCAGTGCCTGTAGCACTGCAGCATTTATCCAGAGGCATAAATAACTTGTGTTTGAAATGAGAAAAGATTTTTGAAGGAAGCCTGAAGTAAGTCAAGTAGTAGTTTAGTTCAAGGTCAAATGTTTCCTCTTCTTACTTAAAACCAGAGTAAGGCTTACAGACATAGCAAAAAGATATTTTTTATATCACCAGATCTGCCACATCAAGAGAATTGCCAGGATTTGGGATTCAACTTGGCTGTTTCTAGACAGCAGAGCATATGCTGTGCTACTGCCTGCCTGACATGTCTCCTCCCTGAAATGTCTGTCTGGGTGTCTGCCCACCTTTACTTTCTCCTCCCTTGCACACTGGATCTTCCTTCCAGAGGGAGAGAGGCATCTGCTGGATGCTGCAGACAGTCCAGGCCTGGTCATTGGCACCTCTGAAATTACCTGCAGAGTATTCCCAGGAAAAGAAATGCCTCAAAAGTGGTTGAAGAACAGGGCTGTGTCAGCTAAACATTGTGTTAGTGGTAGGAGGAAGGAAAATAAATTGAACACAAAGCAGCATGAAGCATGGGCAGGTGAAACATTCACAGGATTACAACCACTCTTTCACAGGACTAGGGTCAGTAAAGATTTATAAACCTCAGTAACAACAATGTCTCAGCCACGAACTGATAAAATTGCAGAGGACTGACTAATAGAAAGAGATAAAACTTCAGGAATAACCAGTTTTATTTTTTTTTTTTTTTTTTTTTTTTTTTTCCCCCATGAGGAGCTGGTCACCTGGTGAAGGAAATACAAAATTCTGGTGATAAATAACATTGTTATTAAAAAAGAAGAAAGATATAAACTGAGACAGTGTACCACTGTGGCCAAAGGTGGTAAAAGACTTCTGGCATTCTGGCTACAGGAAGTTTTTCAGCACACACATTATGCCACAGCCTTTAATGTTATTTAAGCATTATGTACACATCATACACAGTTAAGTCTTTCCTGAAGCTGCAATCACACAAGACAGTAACTGTACTTGCTTTCCCAGACCAAGCTGTTTCAGAAAGGTTTTCCTGGCTTTTTTTTTTTTTTTCTAGGCATTATCTGAATGCAGCTAACAACCACAGGAGAAAAGAGCAGCCCATGGAAAATCTGTGAGTGCCAGGAAAGATCAGCTTTTGATACACTGGTTTTAAATGGCAAAGCTTAGAATAGACAAGGTTTTGTGCACAATATCTTTCCAGTTTTGAAGAAACTTGATTTTAAAAAGATAAAAGTAGTTAATGACCTAGTGATAAGCACATGCAGTCCGTTATTTTCCTTTTGGGATCAGGCTAAACATCTGAGGGGGATAATACCTATTCATACTTGTTTATCACTCCACCCATGTTGCTGCAATACACCACACTCTCTGAGACACAGAAGCTCTGGAGCTGACCTTCAGCTGCCATAAATTGCCCCAGTATAATCAGAGGTACACACAGATTAGCAATGGTGAGATACTGGTAACTCAAGAAACCGTTGAAGGCATCCAGGCTGAAATGTGACACACACAATGTATGTGTGCATGAATTCAAAGCAAATATTTTAACTGGAAACATTAACAATGGAGTGGCAGCACCTATTTATTGCTATTTCTTGACAGGGCATTCACTGCACAATGTTCTGTGTAAATTATATGTAAGAAATAGAAAAGCCTCTGCAACAAGCAAGTTCGAAGGAGGAATGTGATCAGCAGAAAACCATTTGAGGCACAGGGGCCTGCAGTCTTGCTAAGTAGACTAAAATATCTTGCTACTGCAGGTATTTGTATAGTTCTGCTGACTTAACAACCCCTTACACTTTTTGGCCTTTCAAACTTTGGTGGATAAAAATTACAATTAAGCAAAAAACACATCCAAGAGGATGTTCTTCTCTCTCTTTTAAGTCAACACCCGGGGACATCTTTTGCCCTTCTCTTTCACCTGAGATGGACTGGAGGGATCTGTCCAGTCCCGTGACATCGCTGAGAGCTCCACAATCCTCATATGCAGGTATCCTCTATTAGTGGAGCAATTGGTTTTCCATTATGAAATATCTCATGGAATGTAGCAAGCACACAGCTGTGCCAAGACCATGTGCATGATTTTCCTATACCACCCATACTGGTTTCACTGATTACTCACTTCCTTAGCTACAAAAACACATGGCAAGTTTCTTCAGGCTCAAACATCTGTACACAAACTATTTGGGCAAAGATGTTTCCATTCACTCACGCCTCAGTTGCTGTGACTGACATTTTAAACCTACCCTAACCAAACAAAACTTGATTACAGAAAACAGCAGGCTAACAAATTAAATTACATCCCGCCAGAATGTATCCTCTGCTGTAGTTTGCTGCACAGTCTAAATGGATACACCAGCACTGCCCTTTTCACCTATGCTTCATCCTTTTCTTCTTGAAAAT
The DNA here is from genome assembly GCA_013398275.1 of Promerops cafer. Taxonomy (NCBI): domain Eukaryota; kingdom Metazoa; phylum Chordata; class Aves; order Passeriformes; family Nectariniidae; genus Promerops; species Promerops cafer. Next base: position 164,244 of record VZSE01011627.1, on the reverse strand, counting down.
TTGATATCAGGCTGAAATTACCCTCCTCCTTCAGGCACATATTCCCCTTCTTTGAACAGCTTTTAAAGACAGATCTCTGTGTGCAAAAAGAGCCTCTTGGTGCACTATTCAGCTGTTGGCACTGCTAAAGGAGGTTGATGGGTTTAATTTCAACAATAAAACAGTACTAGAAATGGATTTGTTCTTTTTTTCTGTAGACCTTCCCCAATACCATTTTACTTAATGGACTGTGGAATGTTTAAAATGCAAACTCCTCCTTAATGTGTAAATTTGCACACAAAATATTTTGAGTTCATCTACATAAGGTATGTGAGGATGATTTATACATAAAAAAGAGTCAAAGTTATCCTCAAAGCTTGAATTGGCTACAGAGGTTGCTTTCTGAGATACCTCCTGGGAAGATCTGGATATGAGAATCTGTGAAAATTCAATATATTTGCACCACTGGAATCTGTGCAATAGTTTGAAATGCACATCCCACGGGCTGGTTTTCTTCCTCTGTGTACACTCTTCTTTTCAAAACAGGGTGTGCAGATACAACAGACACCACCACCTCAACCCTTCTCCACAGCATATACCTTAAATGTGTACTCGTAATAACATAACCAAAATTGCTAAATCTTTTACAGGCGCCAATATGGCTGACATCCAGATGAATCAGCAAGTTGAAAACGTGTTATCTTACCAGCCATAAGTCTACACCAAAACAATATTTGCAGCTGGAAATTTTAACAAATGGGTTTTATACTATGCCTTTTCGTATCAGTGAAAGATGAACTGTAATATACTTTCCATAAGATAAGCAGGGAATAAACTACAAGATAGTCAGTACACATTAATTTAGTTATTTCTATTTTTAAGCCTGATGTCAGTATTTTGCCCTGCTATATAGGACATAATAGACATTAACAGCTTTATTAAATAAATGAAGAAAATTAGACAACTTCTGTGAAATAGCTGCCCTCATCTAGTTGTGAAGGAACTTGAACCATCTCCCACAGCAGTTAGAGACAGTTACAATAATCTTTAGTTTCCATTCTTCTGCACTTGTATTTCTAAACATAAATGATCAGGGACTGTCAAAGGAATGGTGAATACACAAGTTAAAAATCTGCATTTTTAAGGCTTAGAATTTTGCACAAAATAAGCCCCACAAACTCAACTGAAAATCCTATTTGTGTGTAAGAAGCAATTAGCTCACAGTGCTGTCATTTTCTTCAAGCAAGGCTATAATTTCAGCCCTACAGCTTTGCAGTGGATCCTGCATGGCTGAGTACAGCAGCCACCATGCACACTGTCTGAAACATTCTTCAGCAGAATATTAACATTCAAAAGGTGTTCCAAAAAACCCCCCAAAAACCCACCAACAAAAAAAAGATGAAAAAACCCACAGGATATTCTCACATCTCTGCAAAATAAGAGCAAAAAATCTTCTCTTTTCTACTCTACTGATTGTTGCCAGTAATCTGTCTTTTTAACTGCAATTAATACAACTTGTATCAGTCATTCTGAATACTGATGACAGTTTATGGTCTTCAGACAAATTCCCCAATCCCTTACCTTAAAATATAGTGGATGATAGGATGCTAATGGTGTACTTTATTTAGAAAATAATCTGACCATGCAATGGGAGAGGTATAGTCAGTAACATTAGCTGCTTAATTTCTGAACTTCTTTCTAGGTGTTTTTGCCCTGGGAGCTTCATTTATTTCCATGTCTTAAAGCTGCCCTTGATCTAGCTGCTTTTTATTTTGAGGGGAAAATAGATGACTAAAGCAAAAAGTTTCCCTGTTTTCCTTTCCCATGAGAAAAATGAAGTCAGTTGTAGAATGTCAGTCAGATAGACTGATTAAAAAATGTCAGGGGTTTTTTTAATTTTTTTTAACTGAGAGTTTCTACTTAAAAGCAGGCAAATACGTATAGTCTCACACAGAGACCCCAAACTATTTTAGGTTGGTCATTTGTTTTGTCCTCTTACAGGGAAGTTCAGTTTTCAGATATTTCATATTTTCACCGACCAGAGAAAGAATATGGGATATTATTCTTCTCTCATATTTCTTTCAGACTTCTCCTATGGACAATAGATTTGAAACTCACCAGAACTATCTTCCTTTTTCTGACCCATGAGGATTTTCCCGTGGAGGCATCTTTTATTTTTAAACATTAATTCTGTCAGCTGCATTGTGGTTGTCAGGGTCAGCCTCGCGGAGCGTGGGACCACGGTTTTGTGCACGTAACAGGACAAACTGTGCTTGCAGAGATGATGCAGAGCTGCCACCCAGGTCACCACACTGCAGAGATGGTCATTCTGTGGACACCCGTGTGCACCCTGTGGGTGGTCTGGCTTGAGACCATTCACCACCTGGCTTCTCATGCCTTACATGATGCCTTAAGTTTTTAGCTTTTATATTTTTCAAATGCATTAGTGTGTAACTCCGAACTCCATATACAGTGTTAGTAAGCTCTCTTCACAGAGAGCTTTGGTCAGACAAAACTCTCTTCTTCTTTGGTCAGACAAAACAATCCTTCCAGGCCTGAGAACCAAGGACACCCTCTTCCTCAGTCCCCAAAAATATAAACAAAAGTGAATTGGAAAGCAGCAAACTGGGGGAATATGACTTCATTACCTGAAGCTGTAATTGGAGAATTAACTGTGATATGCAAATAGACCAAACTTATATCTGTCTGAAAAACTCGTGACCCCTGTTTGTCTTGGGTGTAGCCTCTGCGAGGATTTTGCACTGGCTAGGGTGTATCTGTTGAAGGCCTTTAACAAATTCCCACTTTATTCTCTTAACTCTGTCTAGCCTCTGCTCTAGGTAGCCCCCCCCAAGGCATCATACACAAATATAAACGAGGAGGAAAGCACCTCCTCCTGCTGTCACATAAAAACCTCCATCCACGCCTCCTTCAGAACCTTGTCCTTTGCAGGTAGCCAGAGCTATCCAGGGACATAGGCCTGGCACACTCTCTGAGTGAATGTGATCATTATTTTAGCTGCCTGCATGTCTCTTTGCAGAGCATTTACACGAGAACACACCTCAGTAAAACCACAAGGCTGTCTGCTCTCTGAAGCCATTAATTTCACATCATCGTATGCCTCTGTCTCTGCAGGAAAATGTTTCAGGAAGGATTTTTCAGCTCCTTGTTCTCCTTCCTCAGGATCAGTCTCTCTAGACGAGATTTGAAAAGGGTGTCCCAAGGCCCCTTTGCTACAGGAAGCAGCTTCTGGAAGGATAATTCACAGGGTTTAGAAACCCCTCCTTGTCTGGAAGATTCATGATAAGACTTGACAAAAGATGCTGAACTGCATTCCCAGAAGATTTCTGGCATAGAGGTTTCATAATATTGATTTTATATTTTGCCTTTAAGGATTCTCAGATCACACAAGGTGTTACAGAGTCAGTGACACATTTCTGCAGTACTGCTGCTCTGTGATCCAGGCAAGCTGGTGTTCTTCCTGGGAGTATCCTTTTGTCAGGAAGAAACTTGTCATCACACACTTCCCTTTAAACAATCCTCATTGTGAAAAAAAATTGTTATCCACTCAACTCTTAAGAAACCCAGCAAGTCTGCAAAAAGAAAGAAGGAATGATTAATCTCTTAGAGGAAAAAATATCATATAGCAGTGAGAATCTATCAATCCATAAATCCTATGAATGAAGGAACTTCCAATGAAGGGGAGGTTTGCTCCTATCATGTTATAAGCATTTTATATCAAGTAACTATTGGATTTTTTTTTTTTTTTAAAAAGAACTAGAAATAATCCCAGGAGCCATTTTATGGACATGTAAAAGCTGGATGCTGCTGCCACACCATGAGCTGGACCTCAGAGGTGGCAGTGCTTCTGCTAGGACCTGGTCCCAGTAAGGTTAAAGCAGGAGCCAGGAAATAAGAAGGAAAAACCCTGAGGTGCCTCTGACCAAGCTGGTCAGAGAGGGGAGCCAGGAAAACAGTCTCGTGAGTTCCAACAGTCATTAGCCAGGGAGGGCTTGGGATTTCAGAGTTATAGTCCCCTTAATATTGCTTTAGGCATCTAAAGTTTTTGGGTGTGACTTTTGGGTTTCACAGATGCTATAGGGTCAGTTCTAGTAGAGTTTGCAATGAGTGCATCATATCCTGGCTTCCAGCCCTAGAGATGGCAGACTCCAAGACTCTTGTTTGATTTGAAAATAGTATGCTTCACAGATGCCTTTGAATGAAAATAATGTAAAATTCTTCAATAAATACCATAAAACATTGGTATTCCAGGTAATTTCCTACAGCACTGGCAATGGGGTGAATTTGCATCTCCAGATATTTAACAGAAAAGTTCCTTTACTGCCCTTCAAAGAAAGCTTTTTTCTGAGCCAATGTCATTAAAATATTTTCCATAACCTTGATTTGCTTTGCTATAAAGCTGTATCTTACCCTTTTTGAAAATGGAGACTTGAAGATAATTATGTTTAATATTTAGATGTGCTTCAGTTCCAAACTCTACATCCATTTCAAATAGTGTAAATAAAGGCAGCCTTTCAGGAGAAAAAAAATAACAACAACCAATTTTGATTAAAAGCCATAACTGCAATACTGAGACACTCACTGCGACTCAAGAGACACTCCTGCCAGCTTGTTAGTGTGCTTCTATTTTTGTCTGCCCACAGAATCTGTTACTTACATTTGGGTGCTGGAGGTAGGGGCCCTGAATTGCTGCTCCCCACAAGCAGAACATGCAGCAGTGTGCCACACACTCTGTACCAGGTGTCCCTCTTGCAGGTCCTCTGCCACCCCACTCACTCAGAGGGGAAAGGACCAAGCAAACCTGATTTTTCCTGCAGAGATTCCTCTCACTGATACTTTTCCTGTTTTGGGAATGTTTCCTTTGACAGGTGTGTGAAGATGCATGAAATATCTCCCTTAACATAAACCATTCAAAATGTAATTTAGACATTATCTGAGGGGAGTAAGCAAGCAGTAGGACTAACTCCTCATTTGTAGAACTATCTGGAGCACACCTGGCTCCCCTGTGGTAACTTCAGAAGAAAACCTTGACATGGTACCACCTGTTCATATGCCTTGTCTATTCAGCATGCTTCTACACTGGAATTTCATCCCTGTGATCCAGATATCAGCCAGAATTTTCCACAACAATTGCTTGAGCTCTCCCACATTTGTTGTTTGCCAGATTAATTTTTTTTTTTTTTTTTTTTTTTTNGATGGTTCTTTTTTTTTTTTTGGGGATCATGTAAAACTGAAAATATTTTAAAAAATAGAGCATTTCCAAAAGATGTCTCAGCCTGGCCAGGAAATATGTACTTCTGTCAGGGCAAAATGAGAAGGATAAAACATTGGGGAAGTTAAAAATGTTCAGAAATCTGAAGGAACAGTCACACCATAAATATGGTTTACTTTGGAGGCTGTAGCTTCTCTTCTCTCCTGTCCTAACATAAGTGATTATCTCACTTTTGCATCCACTGCTGTAACTTTGCCTCAGCCTGTACACAAAGCAGAGAGCCTGGAATCCTGGCTTGGCCAGAGAAAGATATGAGAGATTTTGTTTTGCACTCAGTGTAAATATAATTCATAATCTGATAGTCAATGCTGACGTGTGTTTATACAATCCCTACCTAAGGAGACTCCTAAAATCTGGCTAAGAACAAGGTGAAAACAGCAAATGTTGGGGCAGAGAAATCTGTTTTGTCTGACTGCAGAAGGAAGGGAGAAAAAGAAAGATGGATAAGTTGTGGAGTGACAACATCTACAGACACATTTAAATCATCTTAACCCAGAGGTGGCATTGGATGCAGAAGTAGCATTTGCAAATTATCTTGCACTCATACTGATTTGTTTTTCCTTCATTTGTATTCTTTAGTGTGCACTGCGACAATACCAAAAACATCCTTAACATCATTTACATAACTCACCATAAAAGCCAAGATTTCAAAGTTAATTTACTTTCTCCGTATTTTCCTCTACTTCCCAATTTTGCCTCAATACAGCCTAGATGTGAAACCTAGCATAACATGACAGCAATTCTACTGCCAAAAATATAAAGGTTTGTAAAAGATTCTGCTTCTATTCCTTCAGCCGGTTTATGCAGGCAGCTGGGTAAAATTTGGGTGGTGTGTGCAAATAAGAGATTACTAGACATCTGGTGGCTGGCAGCTCCAGAAAAACACTGATTTAAACTTACACTTTGCATGGACACAGCAGAATAAGAGTGTGCAGATAGATCTATCTTTAATCCATAGGCTTACTGGTAATTAAATAAGTAATGTGCAATTTTATTGCTATAATTCTAAAGATTGAAGAAGGATGCCTTCCAAAAGGCATTGTGTAGGAACTGTGATTTGGTGTGATGCAGTTCAGCAGTGTCAGCCAAGACACAGTTTATATCCAACTCTCATTAAAATGACCCCAGAATAACATCACTGAACAGATTTTAGTATGAAATTATAACTACTACCTAACCCACATTAGTTAGCTTGCCTTACAAGTGGTATCAAAATAACATAAAGGCCTTTGGAGTAATGAGGATGAAGAGACATGTGAAAGCTTAATGAGCAGGCTGCTGGCTTTCCTGCAGTTTGATTTTGCCCTGATTTTCAATAACTTTGCAGAGCTGAGGGCTGCTGCTGAGAAGTGAGACAGGACTGTCTCAGCAGAAAGGTTGGTTGTTGCAGCAACACAATTGCTGACCTTCAGAGCAATTTGGAATGATGAGTAAGTTTTTCCCTTTCAAGAATCCTGCTTCCTTTACAAAAAAAAGTGCCCCTTCTCACAATGATGTCATCCTTTGAGAGTGTGTCATGAAAGGAAGAGGTAGCTCCCTGAAGTAAACCCATACAGCTAAAATTTCTGTACAATGTGCTGCAGAATGCCAGGCGAGGAAGCTGGCAACGCCCAAGTGATTCTTATTCACTGTTTTGTTTAAACTGGGGCCTTAAAGAAATGAAAGTCATCCTGCTGGCTAACCCAGAGATGCCAAATGTGGCAGTGCTTTCTCAGTGAAACCCACAGAAATTCCACGATGAATGTTTTACACACCCAGCAACGCAACAACTCACACTGACACAGCCAAACTGGGACTTTCCCCCCCCCAGTTAGCTGTTGTCACTCATCTAATGTCATACCCTGCATTTGGAAATAACTGAATATAATATACGGTAAGGAAAATGGTCATAAAAGCAGTTATTCAGTGTAAAGAATACTACCTGAACAAAGGCTGCAAATATTTCAACTGGGAGCATAAAGATTTCACATGGCAAAAGATCAGTTACGCAATTCTCTTTTCCAAATAGAATAGTAACTAGCATATCTTAATGCTAACCACTTAATGTCCTGACTCATGGAATTTATAATTCTCCAAAAGTAAAATTAGTGTCCTTAATTAAAGCTAAAAGCATGTGATCCCACATAAGGAAACACACAGACACAGAGCTATTTACTACTGCAGTTAATTTACATTCAAGATAACCTCACATTTTCCATGACAGGGGCAAATGACTTAATTCTGTTTTAAAAGGTAATAACAAATGTAATGGGTTTATTCCAAAGGCCCACAACCCATTAATTAAAATTAATCTGAAGGATTTTGTACTAAACGAAGCATACTCTCGAACTGTGACAAACAAGAGAAAAGTATGGTACATTGAAAAAGAGATTTCAAAAGCAGCAAAGCTTCACTGTGTATTACTACATTTTTCCGTGTCAAAAAATCTTTTATTTACTAATAGAAATACACCGAAAAAAATGTATAACTATTAACTTGATTCATATTAAAACTGCTAATAGGTCAATAAAGTCCATCTACATTCCTATTTTGAAAAGCAATTGGTTAACACTGCCCTCACTTTCTTTAGCCTGATATTTCAAAAAATCAGCAATGGTCTCAAATAACACTGTTTTTTCTGTATTTTTCCTTTGCTTTGAAGCATTAATGAAAAACCACCAAACCACTGAACAGAACCTAAGCTACTGTAGAATGCTTTTGGACCGGCAGCAGTGAGAATTTCCACTCAATTTCCACTCCCTCCTCCAATCTCCTCCAGGTTGTCCATATCTTGGTACTTCCACCAGGGAACTGAGGGCTTTTTCTGCTGGAAAAATCTGCAGCCAGCCATTCATCTCCCTGCTTCTTGCTTTGAGAGAGGCTTTTCACAGTCCAACAGTCAGTGTGTGTGACAAAAAGGGGAAAACCCACCCCCAACCCACCTTCCAGCCCCAAAGGCTGCCACCACTCCTTTAGCATTTGACACAGCTGTTGTGCAACTGCAGCATAAATCAGGTGTGGAAAATTCACCTGAGGAATTAAAAATGAAGCAAAACAAAGACATTACCATCAGACCAGTTAGCATCTCGAGAGATGGGCACAGGTGGGGGGAAACTGAAGACAGAAGAGCAGGGCTGCCTCTTCCAGCAGCAGCTGGTTATTAAATTGGCTTTAGGCTGCAGATTGAAAGTGCAGCCTAAGCCTTGGTGCAGAGCTGGGGAGGAAAATGACTGTGCAGTCACCTCTTCTTAGAAACAAAGAGGTCAGAACAGAGGAGAGGACCCATGGGTGTGGCAGAGCTGTGAGTGCCACACATGCAGCAGGATGGGAGCAGATCCAGGGTAAGAGGGAGCAGACAGACGCAGAGATTTCAGCAGTCTGTGAGCATGGAGAGAGAGGAAAAGCAGCTGTGGGTGGGGATAGAGAGAAGCTGCAGGAAAAAAGGCTGAAGGCAGAGAAGACTCGGGGGACAGAGAATTGCTAAACCATGGTTTTCTTCAAGTGAGCAGGAGAAAATTGTAATGACTGAAAGGAAGGGGCAGAAGTTTCCTACATATCAAAACACCTGGGAAGAAACCACAAGAAAACACCAGCTCAGAGGATGTGTACATACTTGGAGACACATATTAAGGTGTTAAGATTGTAATCACGCCATAAAACAAAGGCATATCTGATAAAGGAGCAGATTATTAATGGCAACGTGCAAGAGTCTCAGCCATGCATACCCACACTTATCTACACTATTTGCACACCCCCTGACACCACCAGCAGTCACCTTTCTTATGGTCTCACTGTGAGACCATGAGACAAAACACAGGGAAAACTCCAGGGCCAGATTCTGGGGGGTTGTTTATCTGTCATGTCAAACTTGCAGGGTGAAAAGTGTGATTGTAGTGTTTTTAAATTTATTGTGATAAAGCTAAATCTTTAAATGGTTAACCACTTTAATGGTTTAAGCACTTAAAATAAAAGGAATATCTAAAGGTCTTCCTCGTGTTCTGTATCCTTCTTAAATTATTATAACAAGAAATGGCAACCATTTCATCTTGAAATAACACATAATTTTTTCATGTAGAGAACAATCAAACACTGGAACAAACTCCCTGCAGACGTGGTAGGATCTCCATCTCTGGAGGTTTTCAAGATGGAATTGGACAAGGTGGTGGGTAATCTCCTTGATGCTGCTTTCCCACAAAAGGGATCTTCCAGCCTGGTCTATCCTGTGATTCTATGACTCGTTTGATACGTCTGACAAACGATCTGTCAAAATTTAAAAAAAGAGAAAACAAGAGAGGAACAATAAGCATTGTTCTGGGAGATCTCGTTAAACATCATAAAGATGAAAAAATGTTTTCATTACTCTTAAATTGTTCTGATTAATCTCAACCACTGGTTTTCAAATCTCCTTCCAGTATCTTGACATTCAGCCTTGTTGAAGGCAGGTTCAGGATAAGGTACTGGGGTGATTTCTAACTAAAGGTTGCAGCAATGAACACTGAAAATGTCACCAAATGAGGGTGTCATTGCTTTCACGGGCACAAGGTTATTTATCAATAATAACCTAATTTCTGATGGTGTTAGATCTTAGTAGCCCTTCAGACTTTCCACATTATAAAACCACATTTCACATGAAATGCATGTAAAACTAAGATATAATATTGAACCACTTTTGAAATTTAAGAGAGAAGATGGCTTATCAGAACTGGATACTCCTCATTTTTGTTTCTCAGGCTTTTCAGTGATATGACTGATCTTTTCCCTGTTGCCTGCCTAGGTAACGTTGCTCTGGCTTGGTGGGTGCTAATATTGATTCATTAACTCTAATTCACTCCTTTTGCCAGTCAACTGTAAGACAAAAGAGATATTGTTCAAAATTCTCTTTTGACTTCAAATAGAGACCTCAGGCTTTTAAATTCAAAATAAAATATTCATTGGGGCATATACTGCAGAGCAACACACAGCAAGCCAATATTGCTGGTAGTACTGGTCAGAGAGTTTATTTAACAAATGCAGTTTACCTTTTTCCTACTGACAGACATTATTTGAAACACTTCCTTTTGAAGGGGTGAGCAATAAAAGCTCACAGCCTAGCAATGCCTGGTGATGTGTCACAGCTTCTTCTCCTGTGCGCCCAGCACGTGAAGGGGCAGAGCTTCCCCCCTCCTCAGTCGACCTGCTCTGTGGTCAGCCCCCCAAGGATTTGGCAATTGCTCCTTGAATACAACACACATATTAACCTTGCTCTCTACTTTCTCTCCATGCCCAGCCATTCTGAAAATCCGAGAGCACAGCCCTCCCTGTCTCACCCTGCTGTCCCACTGCTCCTGCCACCTCAGAAGCCCCTCCAGGCACAGGTCCCGTCAGAAGCTGTCACCCTCTGCAGGCTTTCACCTCTTACAATTGCACCTGCTGTCAGCTGAGACACCTCAGCATCCTCTTATCTGGTCATCTACCAAGGACCTGTGCCAACGAGCTGCATTTGAGTCACTTCTTCAAGTCACCCTGGCTTCACAGAGAGCAGCCAACCTACCTACAAACAACGGATCAGTCCCTGCTCATCAGCGCTGCATCCGCACCTGCGAGGCACTGAGGGTGCCTGGAATGCAAAGGTGCTGGATTTTCAGCAAGGCAGTGCCCTCACACTACAAGACATTGCTTTGTCACTGCTGCAGTAATATTAGGAACAGCTGCAAAATCAGCTATTGCTCCCATTCATCCTGCTATGCCGCTTGCCTAAGTGTATTTCACTTCAGAGAATTCTAAATGGTCACATGAGTATTTCGGCTTAAATTTAGTGTCTCCAGCATTCACCTGGTTTTTCATCACAATTGAGGGGGCATATTTTCACACTCTCTTTGATTTTTTCCAGTTCCAGTTGAGAAGAACCTGCTGTGCTGGTAGACTTGAATGATATCATTTTTTCTGCACAACATCTTAACAAAATATTAAGCATAGAGGGCTTCTTGACCGAGAAAGAAAAGACATTCTCTTTTGATAAATTTTATAATAATCTCTTAATTGTGTAAAAAAAATTCTCTGAGTTTGCTTTCATTTCAGAAAAATGTGGTCCCCTGCAGAGGATTTTGATCCTGGAGATACTGCATTTTCCAATGAAAGGTATTTCTCTGAAAGTTCTCAAAAAAGGTTCATATTAAACAACTAAAAATACCAAAGTGACGTATTCTTTAAGACATAAAAATAGGGATGAAAATCTCATTGTCCCATTCACAGCCTATTCTTGTCATTGCAAACAAAACTTGAAATTGATGCTTTTTCAGTACATTATTGGAAGCCAACATGAGTTTTTCCCAGGGCAAAACCAATTACAGCAGAATTACTCTGGTAGATGTTTGTCTGACATCCAACAAAGAATGTTTCTCCTTTTCCTCCTCCTCCTCCTTCATTTTGTGAGATGGTTGTGTGTGTTTAGGTCCCACTTGCCCTTAAATCCTGCCTTTTGATGGCCAGAATCTTCATTTTTCTCTAAATGGAAGCTGAAGTTCTCAACGTGGTCACAAGCCAGTAGGAACTGGGTTTTAAGTAAAACATCAAACGGCCATAATTGAATTTCTGGAGCTGGCAGCACCGCCTGAACTTGCTGAGAGAGAAAAGTAGGCGAGTTTTTGAGTAGCTGGAGGCTCTCAAGTGGAGCTCTGACTCACACAGAGGGAAAACACACGACATTGTTTTGAGAGCTTCTCTGTGCACATTATTCTAATTTGGCAGTCCTGAGGCTCAACTGGTTTTCAGAAGAGAAGTGTCATAAATCACTGCCTTTTCTGTCCTTAGCTACCAAGAAAAACAGGCACCATGTTGTGGGACTTTCTTACACTCCTTCTTCAGACGCAGGTTTGTTTGGAAATGCTTTGAACTGCACATCAAATGCCCCTCATAGTACAAGTAAAAACTTCACAGAAATGTTTAAACAAGAACTGTGCACAACTGAACACAAATCACTAAATCTGAGTGGCTGACTTTAAGATGCAGTTGTAATGCTGTGATGAAAAAGGCTGTGTCTTCCCTGCTAAAATATGCACCAGACATTTGTGGATAGGTTCTCTGTTCTCCCAGTGTCCTTATGAACAAAAGTAACAATTATAAAAGAAAATAACAATTACTTTGAAAATGTATTATCCTTAAAGAAAATGCCATATGTTCTTTGGAATTAGGGAAAAAAAAAACCCTAGTAAGGATGGGACAGCACAAGACAAAGAGGTTAATTTGGATGCAGATCCAGCACAACATATGTCAACCTTCATAAGGTACCTGACAAAAATGATTGTCCACATAAGCATATTGAATAAGCTAAAATACCATCAGAGACTCAGATGTGACCACAAATACAACTGGAGACAGCAGCAAATGAGATATGGGCTTGAAGGTGTGATGGAGAAAATTATGAAAGTCGACTGCAAACTGAGGTTTGGGGCCCTCAGCACAAGGAAGATGTGGAGCTCCTGGAGGAGGCCACAAAATTGTTCTGAGGGCTGGAGCCAGGGTGGGAGAGATGGAGGTGCTCACCTGGAGAGAAGAAAGCTCCAGGGAGACCTCAGAGCCCCTTCCAGGGCCTAAAGAGACTCCAAGAGGGCTGGAGAGAGACTTTTTAATAAGAAGATGTAGTAACAGCACAAGGGGGAAATGCTTCCCACTGCCAGAGGCAGGGTTAGATGGGACACTGGGAAGGAATCCTTTCCTGGGAGGGTGGGCAGGCCCTGGCACAGGGTGCCCAGAGCAGCTGGGGCTGCCCCTGGATCCCTGGCAGTGCCCAAGGCCAGGCTGGACACTGGGGCTGGAGCAGCCTGGGACAGTGGAAGGTGTCCCTGCCCATAGCAGGGGGTCTAATGAGATGGGTCTTAAGGTCCCTCCCAAACCAGACCATTCCATGATCCTTCAACTCTGTGATCCTACGATTTTGATAAAACTGAGATTAGGACCTAAGAAAAGAGGAACTGAGCAGGAAAAGGATTAAGACGGACCACAACACAAAATGGCCTTTTAACAAAAAAGGACTTTAAAGCCCTAGTGGTACAGAAGAATGTGTCAAGCCTAAGTGTGTTGTGGAGGACTGACAAAGAAGATTATCTCCAAGGGAAGGAATTTTCTCCCTGGAGGAAAAAGGAGCACAAGTGGCACAAGAGAATGAGATATAGCTGGTGGTAAACTTTACCTTCCCAATGGATGGACTATGTGAGACCTTAAGTCTCTTAAACTTAGCAGAAAGACCTGGAAGAAGAATCCAGAAAAAATCTAAAGGGATTTTCTGTTTTCACTTTATGCCCTTAGTAAAGACAAATGCAAGTACAGTGGCCTTTTGCTGTCATAGTGTTTGGGAAAGAATAAATCTGGACATTAGCCCTAGGAATAACTTGAGCATGCTGATACTTTTTTCTCCAGTCCGTATATAGAAGAGAAACAGTGAAGACACAAAAGTTTGAATACACTTAAAAATAAAATAGGAGAGGTAAAGCACAAAGATATTTGTGTAAAAAGAACACCTTGTCATATAAGAAGTGAGTAAACTTGATGACACAAATAACTGAAACTTTTCTGAATTTTAGAATAGAGATCCCTGCTATGCACACAGGGTCAAATGGAAAACTTATGTTTCAAGCTGAGAATTGACTAAAAAAGTGAAGGAAGTGACCTGAAATTATTCATATGACCATGAGATGAGTACAAGTACTCTAGATAATGACTTGGAGCATTTAAATTAGATTAATTAGATGTGCCTTCATATGGCTATACATCTCTAGAGACCACAGAGGAAAACTGAGTCTCATAAGCCCTTGTTGGTCATGGGTGGGCCCAGCAACAAAAGATAGTTCAGATATTTATGTGAACAATACCATTAACCAATTAAATTCTTACTCATTTCTGTGGGGAGGAAGACGTTAAACAAGCAACCAGAAAAAGCTGTGCACTACTAAGTCATGTCAGATGCTACACTGATTTTTCATTATTTGCTACTTCTGCAGAATGTCCATGCAGCTCTGGGAAAACACAAGATGACTGAGTTTAAACATGGCTCTACATGGCTCTAATTTAATAAAGTGCAAGCACAAGTTTAGCATTAGAAGTGAACCATCCTCTCTAGTTCCCACAGTCTATCCTAGGTGCCTGTGCTTAATAAGCTACTTAGTCTGATTTTCCCAGCTTTTACCTACAAAATTGATTGAAATTCATATTGTTTTATAGTAATATGCAAAAAGTAAGACAACATAAAATTTAGGGTGCAGGATAGTGCATTATTCTAACTTTATAACTCCTTACAGCGCTCAGTGAAGGAGAGAGGAAAATCTGGCATTGTGAACATGCTGGATTGGTGGGCATGGGTGCTCCCTCTGGGGAAATTAGTTCCAAAATGGGTGATCACTGACATTTTTCCTGTAAGGATGGTGGTAGGAACAGGGTTTCCTCACCCTGAGGTCAGGCAGCCTCTCAGCATTCACTGGAGTGGCCATGGGGCACACGTTTCCTTGCTGGCTGTGATGGGACCCAGGTGCTTCCTCTTGTTTCAATGGCTGCACTGTGGCTGTTTGTGAACCATAACTTGTATTTCCACAGCAGTGACAGGATGGGAGTAAATGGCACAGAGAGTGTCTGANGATAAAGTTATAATTGTTTTTTTTTTTTTTTTTTTTTTATTTTTTTTTTTTTTTTTTGTGTTGTTTCCCAAGAGTTCCTGTTCCAGAGTGGGGACAGAAAGAAATCTGATGTTTGCTTTTTTATTAGCAGAGAAATAACTAGCCAGGGCTGATGACTGAACTCTGATGAAAAACATCACCACCTACATCTAATCAAGTGAAACATTCAGGCCAAATGCACACTATTATATAAATGTCTTTGCAAAGATCCACAACACTGAGATACTTAACAGGCTTGTCTTTTCTCATGTATATTCCTTTCAAAAAATGCTGAAAAATGGTATTTTCTTTTCCATCTTGCTGAAAATCCAAGAAAAGGAGGTCTCTGCTGTGTAAGAGGGAGAAGAGTTCTGCAAATTATTTAACTTACAGGAGAAGAAGCACTATCAATGCAGCAATGACACTGACATAGTTTGTAGTCACAGTTGGAACAGAGAGAGATGATACTGCTAAATATGGCTAGTGGAAGTTATGGGCATGAATTTTATCTGCCACAGCTTCTACTGAAGACCTTTTTATTAAACAAGCATTATTTCCAGCATTTTCTCCAGAAGCCTGAAACAATTGGCTAAATACTGCTGGAATTAATTATGCTTCCCCAATTTTTATATGCATTTAAACTATCCAAGTATCTCCAATGAGTGTGTTAAATGTGAAACACTGAGGACTGTTAAAAATAGCAGGTTTTAATTAATTTCTTTGGTTTAAAAATACCTGTCTGCCACTGTTGATCCAGTGAGTTTCTTTTCTTTGGAACTACACGCTAAAAAATCCACCCAAGAAGAAAAAAAATCCAAGGGAAAAAAAAAAAAGAGCAAGATATTTCCGAGGTCTTGAAAAGAAATGAATGTTTCAATTAAAGAAATATCTTCAGAAACAAGAGGAAGAATAAGAGACCGAGAGATTTCCTGCAGATGGGAAGGTGCATCATCACAGGGTAATGATTATTTTGATTTTTTTGTTAGAGTTTTTTGGTTTGTTTCGTTATAAAGCAAAACTGATCAAGCCAATTTTATATATGATACCCCCACAGTCAGATTACAATTATCTGTCCAAATACTTTCAGTATTTTTATGTTTCTTTCTTCAGTATTTTCATGTTTCTTTTCGTGTTACTTTTTGAACATTTCCTATCAACTAAAGAGAAACATTCAATAGGACTTTACTACCGTCCCATCAAAGTGCAAGAGTACTTTTTACAAGGAGTTGACCAAGCTACAGGAAGCAGACGCCTGAGTTATCTCTGAGGTATTGTCTAAAGGGCAACACTTCCAGTGGGAAACAATTTTTGGAACTCACCAAAATCTTTTGAGCAGAAGTTACTGCACTGCTAAAGCTGAAAGCAGCTAAATGTACTTTTTTTTTATTACAATTACTGAGCTCTTCCATTCAGATCCATGATGGACCAGGAGAGCTTGGGTTTTCAAACCATGCCTACCATTTATGGATCACATGGCAGGCAGATTATCTCCCTACTGCTAGCTAATTAAAGTCATTTTTTCCTCACAGGGCTGGACTCTGTAGTCCCCTGACATCCAGTGCCACCATGTGGAGACATGAATTGTTACTCTCTGGATGCCTGAGAGGACCTTTTCCTAGGGACAAACAACTACATTCACTTAAAATCTTGTATTTGCGATAACGAAACCAATATTTTTTGGG
Organism: Promerops cafer; assembly: GCA_013398275.1. Classification (NCBI taxonomy): domain Eukaryota; kingdom Metazoa; phylum Chordata; class Aves; order Passeriformes; family Nectariniidae; genus Promerops; species Promerops cafer. The sequence continues at coordinate 147,688 of VZSE01011627.1, read as the reverse complement.
AAAAAAAATCACATTAATAAGGTGTTTGCCAGTTAAAATTTCCTTGGCTATTAGGAACCTCCTTAATGCCTCAGATCTGTACTGCTAGCTGCCATGACTACTCCCCGTGTTAAAATAAAAGAACCTTTTCTAAAACACAGACAGAATTTCTTTTGCTCTAATCTTCTAAAATGGCGTGAAAGCATCAGCCACTGGAGTTTATTTGGTACTAAAATTTTCACTGTCTTTCCTCAAGGACAAAGCGACAGATTCCTTCCTTGAGAAAAAAAAACAAAAATCAGTTTTCTCTTCCATTCATATACAAATATACACACACACACATACACACACGTATATTCATGTGCACACATACACAATAAACCATAAAAATATTTAACCTTGAGACAGAATATGGGGGAGATGATGGTCTTCTTGTGGTCACCAGACATTTTGACTGCTCTGAGACAGGAGCTCCACCCTCGTAGGTTTCAGACTGAGTGGTAGCCTGAAGGCAAATCCATGTGAAGAAGCAGAAATAAAAGAGTAAAACAGTTTGTGCTCACTTCCAAATTTTCAGAAGCTGTACATCTGGACAGAAAATACAGGTGACAGGTGAGTGTCCTATTAGCAAATGTCAGGTGCTGCAGTGCACTAACTCCTTTTGCCCCATGTGCTACCTGCCAGAGAACTAACATATTTAGCTTTGGCACAGCAAGTTTTCTAAGGAGGTCAAAATGACCTTCAAACAAGCAAGGTATCAGTGTTTCTTTAAAGCAGGTCGATGATGCTTATCAGAATCCATTACTGAGGATAGCAACAGCACATTAACTTTATTCAAAATGATACCCTGTGGTCTGTCTCACTGCCACAGCCCAAACATCCAGTGCGGAGATATTAACCAAAGAAAACAAGTGGTCATGTTTCACCAAGCATTAAGAAGGAACCAGATTTTGCTGTGTGACTTTGGCAGGAGCTCTTTTAATTACACAGGCAATGAATTAGGATCAGATCTGTACATGGAGGGAAATGAAATCTGAAATGAAATTCTGAAATGCTCCCCCAAATGCCCACAACCACGATGAAAAACATGCACAGAAACAAGCAGAGTAGCAGGAATTCTACATTTGTCTTACTTTGTGTCAGACATAGAAGCATTGACAGCATCTCTCAGGTTTGAAGCGAACAGGTTATCACCCCATATAGCAAAGTTCTAATCAAACCACTGTGACACTTTTAAGGACTTGCTATGCCAAAAAACATTTTACTAATCTGGATTAGCAAAATAAAAGCACAGAAAAGGCAGCTTTCCTTCCCTTTTTCAGAAACTTTTCTTCTTGAAGCCCAAGGCACCATGAGTGGTTGTGTGTTACAGCTTAGAACAGTTCTTCTGTTCTCTTCTTAGAACAGCTTAGAACTGTTCTTCTGCAACACAGTCTCTTCCACACAGCTTTTATAGTTTAGGGGGAAAAAAATGCAAAGCATTCAAATGAGGAGGCTGATTTGCCTTCTTTATAATACACCTTTTAATATACTATAGAAAATATATTAAAAATTTAATAATCATGTATACATAAGGTCAAATATGTATTTGTGTGTGACTGAAGTAATAGAAACAGTCAGGCTTCTTGATGAGAATACAATTTCTGCCCTGTTTTGCCTAAGCTTATACAGGTAGGCAACTATAGCCTCTTAATTTGGTGGGCCAGTTTAAACAGGGCCAGTTTAAACCAGGCAAGTAATTACCAGGTCCTCAGGATTGTGTCCATGGTGAATAAACCAGGAGGATTCTTTGTTAAAGAGGCATCAGTAACTAGTCTCTGGGCAGCACTTAAATCAGTAAACAAGCAGAGCTGAGGAAGAGGCTCAAGTACAGCATACTCAGAGGTGTCACTGGTTTATGCCATCCTGTGCTCCACCTCATGATTCAGAAGGGCCAAGGCCAAAACCAGAAATTAATCTGGCTACTGCTGTAACAGACAACAAAAATATTTTTACAAATACCTCAGCATCTAAAGGAGGGCCAAGGAGAATTTCGATTAGATGCAGGGGAAACACAGGAGTAGGAAAAGGCTGAGGTGGGGTACCCACCCTTATGAAACGTAATAAAGGATAAAACCCCCATAATCCAAGGAGAAGGGGTCAGTAATGTGCTATGTGACTTGTGTTTAACTTGCGACAACCACAGATCTGTGGGGCTGGATGGGATCCACCCCAGGATACTGAAGGAGCTGGTGGAAGGCCTCACTGAGCCACTTCCATCCCTTTAGCAGCAGTCCTGGCAACCCAGGCAGGTCCCAGGCGACTGAAATTGGCAAATGTGGCACCACCTCCAAGAGGCCCAAAAGAAGGATCTGGGGAAGCACATGCCAGTGGGTGAGCTACAAGAGTGTGAGGGGCTGGGTCCTGCCCTCGGGTCACAGCAACCCCCTGCAGCTCCAGGCTGGGGGAAAAGTGTCTGGGAAAGGCCCTGGGGGTGCTGGTGACAGCAGCGGGACACGAGCCCAGGTGTGCCCAGGTGGCCAAGAGGCCGATGGCCCCGGGGCTGTGCCAGCCGTGGGGTGGCAGCAGGAGCAGGGCAGTGACCGTCCCTGTGCCGGCCCTGCTGAGGCCACACCTCGAGTGCTGTGTCCCCCTCCGGGCCCCTCACGGCCGGGAACTGAGGGGCCGGAGCGTGCCCGGGGCAGGGAACGGGGCTGGGAAGGCGCTGGAGCCCCAGGAGAGGCTGAGGGAGCTGGGAAGGGGCTCAGCCTGGAGAAAAGGAGGCTCAGGGGGGCCCTTGTGGCTCTGCACAGCTCCTGCCAGGAGGGGACAGCCGGGGGGCTCGGGCTGTGCTCCAGGGAACAGGGACAGGAGCAGAGGGAACGGCCTCAGGCGGGGCCAGGAGAGGTTTAGATTGGATATTACGGGAAATTTCTTCCCCCAAAGGGTTGTCAGGCATTGGAACAGGCTTCCTGGGGAAGTCGTGGATCCACCACCTCCAGTGCAAGGAAGTTTTAAGTCACCAAGGTTATGTTCACCTAATATCTACAAATATCACATGCCTTGTGGTTTTTTTATCTTTAAATTTTCAACAGTTCTGTTTGTGCAATGGCAAAAGAACTGCCCTTGGCTTCAGCTGAAGCAGGACACAGCAGATTTATGCAGGCGTTTGTGCTCAGCAGAGAGAGACACACCAGATACACCCAGCTGTTCTATCTGCAACCCCTCACACAGGAGTCTGGCACCTCTTTTGATTTCCCTTTCTTGTTTTTTGGCCTCGGTATCCCTCAAGTGGTTAATTATAGGATGGCTTTCAGGGTAGCTCATCCCCCTTTCAGAGAAGTACACAGACAAAAAGACACACTCAAGGATTACACATCCAGAATGAAAAATGCCAAAATGCTTTCATCCCAGTACATGGCATATGCAACCCATATAATTAATACAGAATTACAGCACTAAAGCGGATTATGAATAGTGCTAAGTGCAAGCACACAAGGAAAATGTGTAAAAGACAGTTACATCCTTTATCAAGAAACATTTCCCTCCTACTATACAAACTTTAGAAAAATATATACTCTGAAACGTCATTATTTTATCTGTTTTATTCATACCAGATTATTAAAATTTGCTAGAATTTCCCTGTACAAGCAGGAATTTTCTGAGTAGGTACTTTGTATAGTTTCAAAAACCCCTCAGCAACAACACGCCTTTCATTAAAAAACTAAATTTAAAACTTATTAGGCAACTCCACAGTTGGAAGGATGCAGCAGAGGCAGGAGTCCATCCTGAAAAATGTGTGTCAACACTGACTGGAAGGATCTGCTCTCACAGAATAGTGTTTATTCAGCTCTTCTTTCACTTCCAGATGAGTTCATCCAATACGAAGAAGAAGGGTGGGATTGATCACAGCCAATGAGCAGACATTAATTTCTGGAGGAATTCTGGACAGCATCTGAACTCTCAGTTCTCAGAACTAAGAGAAATCTGCAATCTTAGGTTTCTGCAGGCTTCATTAAACTTTTTTTAGATGTGGATTCAAACTCTGTTTGTTTGTTTGTTTTGCCATGACTCAAAAGTCAAAACAAACTGTGAAGAAAACACTTTTTTTTCCCTATTCAATTAAGCGTATGGGAGCAATGCTTTGGTGTTAGACAGTCCTACAGAACTTGGAAAAAACCTCTCATGACCTGCTGTCTTTTAATGAAATAAAATCATGAAAATGTGGAGCTACCTTATCATCCCACATGAACTGTTGTTTCCACTTACGTTAATAAAACAACACTGATTTAAACTAGCAAAGGACTGAGACTTTGACTAAAACCAGTCATGTTTCATTCAACAAAAAAGTGAGAGGTGGGCTTCCTTATGAAGAAAACAGAGAGCAAATACTGTATACAGAATATAAACAGCCTGCAGTGAGAGGACACTAAGATTAGCAGAATAAATTAAAGAGGTAGCTAAAAAATGCAACAGAGGTCTTTTGTGGGTAAAATGATAAAACCTTCTCTTCATAGCAGGAGAAACTTCATTACTAGAAATGAGTCTAAGAAAAGGCAGCACTCCTGCTTCCTACGTCTAAAAATGTGCATTCAAACCCATGGCTTTATGCAATTAATGTTTGCCAATACTGCTTCATGTGCATCAGATAATGGGACAAATACAACAATGCTTATTTTATCACAATTACAATTATCTTCTAAATATTGGGATGTTCACTTCTGCAAATACTCCTGAGAACCACAGACAAAACGAACCAGATAAAAGTGCAATTACTGATTACAGCAACTCCCATTATGATTACAATATTCTCCTGCCCCTTCCTTTTCAGACACGGGTTTGTTGATTTTTAGTTTTAATGCATTTTATAAAAATAACTAATTTCAGTTTCTCTCTTGCATGTGTGTAACTCTTGTTATCCAAGAGCAACATCTCAAGTCCATCACTATTAATAGTGTAATTAATAATAGTAATGTTAGTAACTATTATATATTATGTATCATATTATTATTGTTATTATATAACTGGTCAGCCTGGGAATTCCTTCTAAGCCTGCTGCTGTGCCAGATACTGTTTTTCACCTCTTGTTGGATGGCACAGCTATTCGGAATCCCACTGCTGGTCAAAACACTTACACAAAACTGCACTTCTCCAAGAAGCTGCAGAACATTCAGCACTTACTTTGCAACAGTTGCTCCTGCAAATGTAAGGATTACATAATGAAAATGACCCCTGGGTACTGTGAATTCAATGTGTTATTGTAAAAGCAGAGAAAACAGATGATACTTGAGGAAAAAATAAATTAGGGCCCTTGTCACAGCGGTGAGCTCAACTGCAAGGCATGAATACACAGATATTCAAGCTAAGGCAAGTGAAAACTCTAAAGTCAGAGGACTCTTGATGGAATACAAAACTAAGATGAGAGAGGTGCTTGACTTAGTGGTTCAATGTGTTTTTCACAACAAAACTACAGCAGTAGTTAATTTTTAGTCTGATCTTTATCAAATACAGGCTGTTTGCACAGATCTGATAACAGAGATTAAAACAACTTTGAAAGTTTTGATGTGTAATTTCCAATACCAGATTTTTTTTTTTTTTTAAATATATCACATTCACTTGTGTCATGGAGCATCCTTTAACAGGAAGCATGTTTTTGTGATCAACACCAAAAAACCCCAGGCATAACACAGAATTCCATGTAACTTTGTATTAAAACAGTCAACATAATCTTGCAAAACCAACTTATCTGCTTTCTCCTTTACTTCTGTGAGGTACTTTCCTGTTTTACAGAGGAGGCCACAGCTACATTTGCTCACACACGTAGAATGCAAAGACAGTTGGAAATCACTTTCTCACATGAAATATTTTATTTTTTCCTGTAACCTTAAAGCTACATCTCCTTTTAATCCAGTACATGAAAAACCCCTGTGTTAGCTCAGAAGCAGCTGTTGAGTGCTTTTGGACCTGTTATTCTTCTGCAGCACTGTGTAGTCCCAATTTAACTGACAGGCCATAGTCTGGCTGCTTTGCAGAATCAGCTGGCTGGAGTATCCAAAGCTTTGACAGGATTCTGCACAATGAGATGATAAATCAAACAATTTGGCCCCTTTTTCTTTTAGGAACTCTAGATGCATTCACCATCAGTTTTACAGGAATAGTTTCTCCTGAATTATGTAACTATGGATGGAACAAAGCCATAAAGTCAAAGCCAAATGGCTCCAAGATTCAAGATGTCAACATATGAGTTCTTGATAGGTTACAGACAGAAGTGTTGAAGTTAAAATTCACATCAGAAAATCAATCAAGTTTGAAGCTATTCTACTTTTGCTTTTAAGTCTGTTAACGACATGTCATATGATACCGAATGTTCAAATTTACTACTTTATCTTGTGCTTGCTAACAGTAGGAAATAAAGAAAAGCATTTTTTTCCTCTTTTTAAAAATTTGCTGGGTCAAAATTATTAAATTTAATTGCTAAGTAAACATAGAGTTCTATGTTGCAGAGTGAACACTATTAAGTGATAATGCCTTACTTTCATCTGCAAAGTTTACTGTTGTGAAAAAAAGGGGGATATTTTTACAAATATCCTTAGGAATTGTTACAAAAATTCTTGTTTTCACAGGTTTATAGTTACATAAGTCCTTCAGAAATGTCCCACTTGGAAAACACTCCCTGAAAAACCTCCCCTATGCTGCATGGAGGGTTAAACATCAAAAGCAACTTGTAAACTTCATTAGACAGATACAGAATCACATCTGTACTAAATGTTTCTGCATGTTTGTGTTTGTGCTCTTCTAAAGCTGACCAAATCTGGCAGTATCAGGCACAAGTTATTCCATATTCCTGATTTCTCAACTACCCTCTACCACCTCCTGCATTCAGGACTCACCAGACATTCCTATTTCTCTGGGACTCTCCTGATTACTTTCACATCCTTCCACCCTCTATTCTTTCCTTTGCCCTCTTCTGCCACTCCTCACTATCTTGCCCAAATTGAGCAGGGGTCTAAAAAAGGTGACTGGTATTATTCCTAAAAGCCTTTTGTTAAAGGAGAACACTCTGGGTAATGTGTGAGCAGTTCTTGAGGCTGTTTTGTTCCTGATTTTGGACCAAGATCTTAGACCAAGCCGTAACTGCTGTTCCACCAAACCCCACAATCCCTCCACAGACATTTAGGGCCAACCTTGAGAGGGGCAGCTGGGTGAAAGCTATCAGACTAATTTCAACAGAAATGTGTGGGGAATTTTATATCCATGGTTTTTCTAACAGAGCCATGCTGTTCTGAGCAGTGCTGTGATGAAAAATTGAGGCCAGGAACAGAGCAGTAACTTCTCAACAAAACCAGCAACAAGTGCTGAGCTTTTACCAGCATTTTAAAGAATCTCAGTTTAAGGACCTCAGAGATCTTCTTAATGTAATGCAAACTCAAAAGAGCTTGGCTGCATTTTTTATGTGAAACACAGTTTAAAAATGGTAGTATAATACTAATACACGTAGTAGCTTTCTTGACTTCTTCTGACACTCACATTGGAGCAAACAGCAGAAATGGCTTCTGTAACTGCACCTACAAGTCACCCCCTGCCGTGACACCGCAGTTGAGAGTTGTAACAAAAGTGACATGTCCAAAGTGTCTCTGCTTTTCTAAATTGAACTGTGTATAAATTTAATGCCCCTGTTGACCTTCCTCGCTCATTATTGCCCACAACACAGCCCTGGAGGTGGTAAAAAGCTGAACTGTCTCCATAACAAGGTTCAGAATTCATCCATGTAACTCAGACCCTGAGCGAGCCCTCCATGCAGGAAGCAATTTCCAGATTTTTAGCCTCCCAGATCATAGTCCAGACATTTTTCCTTCCCTTGGCCTCTCAGGGAAGAAGCTGAGCTTGTGGTGTTCATGTGAGGATGTTATTTTTCAATACACAAGCAAATAATGCTCCCCAAAGGGAAAGAACTACTTGGTAGTTTCAAAGCTACATCATTTTAATTCTTCTGGGAGCTGTCAAAAATAAATCATGAGACCTTCACTGAGCCAGAGAAAAACCATTTCACGTGACCACATTGTCTTCCTCCACTCCTCTCAACTCTTAAAAAGTGAACGCCAGGGCCAGGAAAGGGAGAAAGAAAAGGGTTGTTTCTCTTAAGTTTTAATTTTAAATCACGCCAGGGCACCTAAACCTACTGATGACTTCACGTCCTCCTCTGTTGCATCACGGATGCTGCAAGCAGAAGATAAAACAGCAGCATTCAACTTACACACTGCAAACTGAAATTACAGTGAATACAAAGATGCCTTTACTGCATAATGACAAAGAAAACTCGCTGTATCACCCTTTTGGTTTAACACAGAAGCAGTCTCAATGAGGGATCTCAAGAGTGAGAGCTGGATCATGTTTGCTTGTTTAGTATGTGACAAATCTGCAAACTGACCACGCAAATATAACTTCAATAAAGATGTTCATCATCTGTAATAAAAACCAAGCCTTTAAAATAGATGCAATTCTCTAGGGAAAACATTTATTCAACTGCTTTACAGAGTAAGCCAATTAAGGCCAAATATATTACTTGGAAATAGACAGGCTTTCAGTGAGTACAAATATGACCTGGCTTAACAGTACATTTTATACAAAATGTTCTTTGAAAGCATCTAAGAAAGGTAAAGGCTGAGCCATATAAGCTGAAAAACTGCTTCTTTAAGGCAAACAAAAAGTATTGGTTTATTTTTTGTTTCTTAAAAAAGTCTTATTACCAAAATATTTTCTTCACAATTACTTCCATATTTCTAAGTAAAGATTTAAGATTGTGTGAGCATGGATGGAGGATATTTATAGCCACAAATAAAAATCAGACACCACTGAAAACTTATATGAGAAACAGTGAACTCATGACATCATAAAAGCTTTTAGACTTTGAAGTGTTAAGAAAACCCAGAATAGCAAAGCAAGTTATACACACATCACTGTTTTCCATTATCAAATTACTGTCAACTGTAACTACATAGAAAAAATTACATAATTACGTATAACAGATGAAGTCTGGAAGCACTGATCATTGAAACTGCTGAGATGATTTAATGTGGGGAGTGCAGTACCTGATCTAAAACCCACTTAAGCAACTTGAGATTTTGTCTGTGGTTCTTCAGCTGGCCACAAATTTAATTACTGTTACATAAAAAGAAAGATGCAGCATAGAAAATGAGAATTCAGAATTATTTAGCAACGACTTCAACTAACAGGGCATGGATTTGTGCTCTTCTTCAGCAGCTCACAGTTATGTGCTGTAGAGACTACTTGGCATCACTCCTGAGAACTATATACAGACACCAACCCAAGGAGGTGTTAAGTATCCCCTAAACACATGCCCCCAAAAAACATGTAATACAGAAGGTAGTCTCTCTGGATTGAAATGGATATATAACATACATGTTATGCTGGCAACATGTTTATATTACTAATATAATAGAAATAGCAAAACAAATATCCCCTTTAGAAAGAATACTAACTATCTCAGCAAATGCCTGGTAAGGTGTCACACCACAGCACGTTCCAGTTAAAAAACTGCAATGCTGCCTGTACCAGTCATAAATACATGTTTGTTTTATGAATCATACTGGAAATCACACATTAGCTAAAAACTGCAACTGCTCACTTCCACTCCTGGAAATCACCTTCACTTCTCAAGAAGTACAGATGTTTTAGAGTTAAAATTACAAATCTGTGTTGCTGAGAATGGGAACCCACAGCTTTCACTTCGATGCTAGACTCAAACCCAGCATTCCTGGCATGAGGGCGTCACTGCTGTCACACGGTCCTGGGTGGCAGCTGCTGTTTGTACATCCCTGCCAGGGCCTTGGCCGCGCTGTAGATCATCTGCCGGCGGGACATGCCCGTGAACACTGCGTGCCAGTCCGTCCTGCTCACGTTCAGCACGCTCTTCTCCAGCACCTCACCCACCGTCACCAGCAGGCCTGACCACCTCAGGCTGTAGTCCTGAGGGGTGAGACTCTTGGCCTGTGTGTGAAAGTTTGAGAAGTGATTACTGAAACAGTTTGGTTTAGCAGATTTGCTTCCGTCTTCAGCTTTAACCAACTTTTGCAAGGAATCAATCCCATATCAACAGACCTTATGTGGCAAATTAAAGGGTGTGAGAATCAAATTTCAGCTATTCAGAAATTGATGCTACTGAAAAAAGCCCCAAAGTTACTATTTGCTCTCCCAAAACAACATCTGAGGATCAAACCCCAAACAGTTTTGGTTATAAATTCTTCATGGAAACATTTATTTTAAAAGAATTTTCAGGCCAGAGTTAACTAAAGTATGACTCATATCTGCTGTCAGGCAACATGCACTGACTGGAGTAATTCCCAGTCTGTGCCCAAAGACAAATAAACCACCTCAAGTAAAACTTCTTTTGGTGGTATTTCAGAACTGCACACTACTGCAATTCATCCCATTATTTCCAATTGAATGAACCATGGTATTTCCAAGATTTAAATCTTTTGACTTCCAAATTTTACATCCTTGTCAGAATAGCACGTTTGAAATCAGCCTTGTCTTTTAGGTGGGACACTCTGTGTTCATAGGGGAATTAGGTCCAAGCATTGATCTGGAAAATGGGAATCTTTGTTTTTAGGAACAAGTTTTCATAGAGTACAGTATGCTGCCTGCTTGGTTAGTATTTCTTCTTAAATAGGAGAGTAAAACTTGTGCTCCAAAGTGATAGATAATGCAGAATGAGACTCTTGACTAAGAAAAGCTTTACAATAAATGCCCAAAGATTAATTCATAAACATTATGCAAGACTATTTTGAATCCTCATTTCATAAATAAACATTTAAGTGTAATAACTTTCAGTAAGAACTGACATCATAACTAAAATTAAAACTTCAGTCTTATATCTCAGCTATTAATTGGTAAGAAAACTGAAAACTCACCTGCTGAACATATTGTAAAGGCACTGGTGTTGCTTGGGTGAATGCTTCCAGGTGAATTCCATGGATTGGATCCTCAATAATCAGACATCCAATGTCAAACCACCTGCAGTGATGTGCAAATTGTTTTATTTCTGAGTACTGAGTATCACTCTGGTGAAAACCAACATGCTGAAAGTTGAATTATGAACATTTTACAAGCTCTATTACAGCTGTAGTAATAATGTAATAATGAAACTCATAAAAGTGTTGTGGTATTTTGCAAGTGAAATTTGCATGTGTCACTTTTCATCTATCTATCTATCTATCTATCTATCTATCTATCTATCTATCTATCTATCTATCTCTCTCTCACAATAGTGTATGTGTATGCATGTAAAATACATGAAATACACAGAAATACAAATTACATGAAACTTACAAATCAAAGAAAAAAAGACAGCTGGAGGGGTGGGTGTGTGGGCAGGCATAATCCTTTGGCCACAGTTATTCTGCTACAGCTTTCATTCAATCTTTTAAAGAACATTTCTCATTAAAATAACCTTCCCTAACAATTTTTAAGAAAATTGTCTATCATTCATGTTCTACCTTCTGAAGATTTTTTGGCAAGTCTAGTGCTGTAGCAATCATTTAAATGATTTATTCAGAGAAACATTTCTGCCTGTCTGGGCCACATAAGCTCCATGGTAAGAGTTTAGTGGAGCCAGACAGGAAGAAGCACTTCCATCATCTTTGTAGCAGGGAATAGAGCCCTGGAATGCTTCGACTGGCAACTATTAAAGACTGCTAAGAAAGCCTGGTGGTTAAATATAACTTTCTACCAATTAATAACAAAGTTACTGGTATTTTCTTGTCTTCTAATGTTTGCATTTTTATGCATGTGATGTGCTTTTATTTATTTTTTTGACAGATACTCTCCTTTTTCTCTATTTTTACATTTAGTATTTTTAGTGCAATATGAATGAGGTATTTTCTAAAGTAAATAGAAGTAGGAAGAGTTTTAATTTTTGTTTCGTATTTATTTCCATCTAGTCTGATTTAGATGTTTTATGGTCTTTTCACAGAGGATTAACTACGACATATGTTATTGGTAGTGGTGGGTGATTACTTGAAAACTCCTCTCCTTTGGACATGCACAAGCATGGTAAACAGTAGAAGAAAACTATTTAAGTTTGCTTTAAGAAAAACACAGCATTGTCCTTAATGTTTTTTTGAAATTTAATTAAGAAGCTGCTTCAACAACTGCCTGTCAAACAACATGTTACAAAATCACATTGCAATGCATTCTTAAACACCATTTTCATGTCTGTGCAGTGCAAGTTAGATGCAGTAAGTACATTTTCAGTGAAAGGAAAACAGAAAATACATTATTTGATAAAATCATATTATTCTAAATGCCAGAATATCTCCCAATATCTCTTCTGATACAATTTCAGAGAGAGAAGGGAGGATGCACACAACAATGCACAAACTATTAGCCAAATTCCAAATCTTACAGCTCCTTAGTTTTTTCAGCTCACTTCACTTCATTGTGTTTTTACATTGTGAATCTACAAAAACCTGACAAGGATTTTTTTATATTAAGGTCTCAAGATGCCTGGACAAAAAGCTGAATATCATCACTAAGACGAAGCCTGCCAAGACACTTCAGACAAATCCTCTCCTCTGCTTAATCCTCTCCAGCTCCTTACAGGCTCTGAGGCAACAAGGAATATTCCCACTGTGTCCCCAGCCCCCTGGAATAAATTCAAGGTTCTCACTTGTCAGGAAGCAGCTCCTCAATGAAGTTTTCCACTGACACAGCAGGCTGCTTCTCGTGGATGACTCCTGTCCGGCGCAGGCTGTCTATCCTCTCCTGGGCTCCCTGAGTGGCAACACAAGCTGTTACACAAAACTCTGAACCACATCTTAGTGCAATGCTTGCATATCAATCCCAAAAGAACCCTAGAATGCACTTTTCAAAATTACTCAATAGGAAAGAAACCCCAACTACCCAAACTAGTGAAAGGCCAAGAGTCCTAAACAGTAACAAGACTTATGATACAGCTAATTAAATATCTTTAAGTCTTTTACATTCCAAGGAAAAAAACAAGGGTAGCATGCAAAGAACTCCTAACCTGTGACAAGAATTCCTAACCTGTGATAGTTTTAGCTATCAGTTAAAGCATCTGTGTATATTTGTGTTACTTTGACATTTCTTCAACTTAAGACTTCTTGGATTTAGAGCCTTTAAGAGCTTTGGACCAACTTTGTAAGAGCAACAGAAAGAATCCATTTGTTGTGGTACATACCCAACTAACACACAGGAATTATTCCCCTGAAAACTGTTACCACTCTGAAGTTGTAACAGAAATACACTGAAACAATACACTGCAGGAGCTAAACAATTAAAGGAATATGCACATTATTCTGCTTTATCTCAATATAAAATTGCATCAGAAAATACACTGTTATGAGGACAGGCTTTACTCCTCTGCAAACACTGCTGCAACAGTTAGGGGGAAAGGCTTCCTTTTTAATGAATTTTTGCTTACATTTAGTAAATAGAATATGAAATCGCTGTTTTCAGGATTTTTGGTTATTGGCCAGAACTGGTGAAACAACCTTTGCTAACCCTTCCTCTGGGGTGGCACAGCAGTTTGCAACACTGCAAAATGAATTCCTATTTTTCAAAGAGAACACAGATCTGTTAAGGAAGATCAAGTGTTGATCAAACTGTCTTTGATCTACAGAATTAGTGGGGAGAAAAATCAGTTTTGGAGACTTTTAATTTCTAACATTTCCAACATGACGTGCTGGTAACAGACTTCACTCACTGCAAATGTGTTTGCAAAAAACGTCAAAAATATTTCCAATGGAGAGCTTTAAACTGATCTAATGTTCCGAACTGAGGAAAAAAAGACAAAAAAACCCCAAACTCCTTAACCCCCAAAAGAAAAGAACCAACCAACCAACAAAACAAACAACACAAAAAAAAAACAAACGAAAAACCAACAAAAAAACCAACAAAAAACACCCTAACAAACAACAACAACAACAACAAAACCAAAACACTGCAAACCCCCCCAAAAAAATGTTTACCTATTCCAGAAACAGAAAATGAGATCCTTCTGGGTGAATTTCTCTTTGCTACTGCTGTGTATCAACTTACTTTTAAGCCTGCAGCATAGCCCACGGGCTGCGGTGCAATGTTGGACTGTGCAGCCTCTCCAGTCACAACAGCCATCCCAAAGACTTCTTGAAAGGCATCCCGAATTGCTGCAACTTTCACCTCTTTATTAGAAGTAACCACTATGTCCAGCTCTCCCCCAGTTCCTGCAAAATAATTTTGCAAAGTGATCTGTAAAAAATACATCCACACATGGAATACTCCTCCTTCCCATTGCTGGATAGTTCAAATACAGTTCTACACCTTCTCCAGCTGCTTTTTTTTTTCTCATGCACTGGACAACAGTTCTTCCATGAAGCAGAAGTCATTTAAGTCAGGAATTGAAATTCAGATGAATAACTAAGGGATGCAAGGGTGAAAGACAGGCAGCAGGAACTGACCTATGTTCTGGTGCAGCACCCGAAAAAAAGTCAGACCACTCATTCAAGATGACAATTCACAAAGGTTTAGGAAAATAACTCAAGACATCCATTTCCAAGGATGTTTTGGTGTTCTGTGAAGCAGCAAGGAATATTGCAAACTCTTATGAATAGGATCAAGAACACAGATGCAGATCATAAAATCCAGTGAGCAGCTGCCAAATTACACGATTTAAAGGAAAGGCTCTCATTGCTTTTTAGTTGTCCTTGGAATGTGAACTTCAGTGTAATTATTGCTCTTTTTAGATATTAAGTATCTATGGAACCAAAAAGCTTGTACACAGTTCTAAACGTTTTCAACAGGCTTCTATCTCCATAAAGAAGTAGGAGCTTTCACTAAACTATTTCAGAATGAAACAAAACAATTCTTGAATTAAAAGAAATCTAAAACTACTACAGAAGACTCAATCACACCTCACATCTGTCTATCACAGCTAGATCACTTTCATTGTGCAGAAACACACCATAAAACCCATCCCTGCTGTGAGAAGCTTTCTCAAGAACAGCTAAATCTTTTCTCAAAAGTGGAATATGACATCAGAGAAAGCTGCCTAAGGAAACTGCATCAACCACACGAGCTTACAGAGTTTGCAGTATTTATCTTGATTCAAGAAAAGTTCTCCCACTGATAAGGGTAAACTCAAAGCTTAAATTTTAATGAAAAAGCCAATTAACTTTTTGGCTCATAATACTCAGCAGACATCAGTTACAGGAATCATCTTATTTTTATGAATAATCACCAGATAGGCTAAAACTGTAGTAAAACCTACTATTTTGGGGGTTTAGGGTAATTTTTTATCATTTTATTTATCAATTGCTTTGCTGAATGGAATTAGGTGTACAGATCACTGAACTTGAAGCAATTGTTTTAAACACTGTCCAATTACTAGACTAAAAATAATTGAGAGTATCTTTTTTCATTGATTCCTTCTTGATATAAATCAATTTAACATAATTAAACAAGTGCTTAAAATTGACTGCAGGCTTTTACTGAAGTTATCCTTGCCTGACCGCTCAGGAACAGAAATACTGTTAAAGAGCTTTTAATGAAGCTAAAAACTAATCCATAATATATCTAGTAAATTACTGACTAACAGTTTTAGGAATGGCAACTGTGCCTCATATCTGGTTGCAGAATACAGAGTATATTCTTTTGTATTACAGATCATCAAATATTAAAAGCGTATCTTTTTTCATCAGAGACACTAAAGAAATAAAACAAAGATATTACATGGGTTAAAAGAAACCATTTGTGACAAAATTCAGTAAAATGGAAACCTAAAATGTAAGAACAAGATGCACCCTGGTAAATTCAGGGCCAGAATTCTTAAATCAAGTTAAGCTCTGACACCCGAATGTGAACTTTCATTGTACCTTGAGCATTAAAAATTGAAATGACAGTTCCATATTTAATTTAAGATTCCCCATTGTCTTTTGTTGTAAAAGTACTGTTGTTTATGCTTATGAGGTGACCATTTCCTGTCTAGATAGAAATCGTCTGTTCCAGGAGTGGAACTCAGAAAACATTTTCACAATGCGCCAATGAAAACAGTTCAGCTCTTTTCAAGAAAGAGATTACAGAAATACTATTTGCTCAGATGAGGGAAAAAAAGAGATTTCAACCACCTCATCCAGCAGCTTTGGTAATTTCAGGTTTTGGCACAAGGAACATGAAATTCCTTTGGCACTGCAGTAATGGAGGGAGAGCAGAGAGAAGTGGGGCTATTGTTGAGGACATGGTTTTTGTAGAATACATTTTTTCAAGGAAGCACAGGCCAAGTTTGCAAACCTCTGCCCCATTTTCAAAACCTGCAGCAACAAAAGCAATGCAGTACATAAATGGCCAAGATGTATACATATGCTTCCCTTTCCAGCAGGACTTTAGAGAGCTTTGAGGTAACCACTGACTTAGTTTACTCAACATAAATCCTACAAACAAAGCATTTTATTAGAATTACTTCCTCCTCCAGATAACGTCGTTCTGTCAATAAACACTGGGTCAAACTATCCAGGATACCAAGAGATCCTGTTTCTAAATAGGGACAGTAATGACTGCAATAGAAACCTTAAATGCACTTTGCCAAATTGTGCATAATCAATATTTACTGTAGCTTTGCACTGCATCCTGCTACTCTTCTCAAATACCTTTAGAAGGCATTGCTGGCTAGCCTCACTGGTTTTATTCCCACTATCTCCTCACTAGACAGCTGCTGGGAAGTTTTCCCTTAAATGTAACACAATTAACTGCTATTCAATAATTAGGTCATCTTCCCCTGTCCTCTGCACTAGTACAAAAGTGCAGCAGTAGCTAGTTGGGTCATCTAATAGGTTCAACTGGAAAAAAAACATCTCAGGAAAACAAAATAATAAAAAAACATTTTAATGGTTTCTTCTCAGTCTTAGCTGTTTCCTGACCAGTTTTTTTCACAGGCAGAACAAGGTCAGTACTGGCACACCTAGGAGGAAGAGCTGCTTATCAGGCTGCTATAAAAAAAAAAACATGCCAAAAAACCCAAAACTGAACCACCACCCTGGACAAACGGTGCCTTTTGCTTCCTTATTTTACTCTCAGGTCAGCTAAATGTGACATGCAGTGTCCTCCAGTAGAATAAAAAATGGTGAGTAACACAAAGCTTTCCTTTCCTATTAATTTTCAAGCTGCAACTGAAATGCTTTTACACTTCAAGTGTAGAAGTACTGTGGATTGCAATGGCTTCTCTAGCATTTACAAGCAACACTTGATGGTTTATCATAAACACTTACTGATATATGGAACCATGCCAGGATCCAGCGTTGTGATCATGGTCTCCACTGAATGCTTGGTTTTATCAAGAACAGACTTCACCATGGGATTCTCAGCTACACCCTAAATTTAAGCAAATACGTTTCTACATTATCTTCTGGGTTGTTTTCTTTTTTTTTTTATTTTCCTCCTCAAGAAATTAAAAAAGTTACAGTTAAAAAAAAACAACAAAAAAATTAAGCTGCTCAGTAACATCTGCCGTGCATTACTCAGCACAAACACTGCAGGATATGACTTATCAGAGCACGGCTTTCCTGTTACAACCTCAAGTTTAAATGTTACCTTCCTCATTAATGCAGAAACAGCCCCATTATCTAGCAAAGCCAGGCAGTGCTTCTCCAGTTAGCATCCTGGCTACCTAACTAAAATAAAGTCATTATACAAATGGTTTCTGGACACTGCTTCTACCTGTGGAAGATGCCTTTACATGTTCATCTGCCTAGCACAAACAGGGTGAAATAATCCATATTTTTATACTAATCCAAAACGTGAAGTTATTGCAACAATTATTTGGAAATCAGTCTTGGAATTGCAATGGAACTGCTCAGGCATCTTTGAATGACTGTCCCATTCAATTCCAGACCATGAATTTATCTATTTTAGATTGTTGTAGTTTTTAATATTACTGAGCTTGAAGGAAATCTGAAAGGAAGGTGTATGATTTCTTAACACCACCAGAGGAAAAAGGCTGTTGTCAAATTATTTCAACAACAGAAATAAAGATAACTGTGGCAACTACTGTGTTAGCTCTTCAACAGGAAATTCAGAATGCATTTCTGTAAAAATTACCACTGCATGTCCCAGATTCTGGCTCGTCTTTAAAAAGCAGACTCTGATGTGGGCTTACATACATCATGAACTTGACTGTTTCAGTATAATTAATGATTCCTCATTCTTTCACTTAAGAAATTCTCAAGAAGGGGTTACTGAATACACAGAACACATGGAATGCTTGATACTCCAACCAAAATCTTTATTACTGGAGTCAGTGATAAAGACCTGCTCCATAAACAGAAACAGGACACCTTCTGGATCCTAGTGGCAGCACTAAAATGTGGATGAGATTGGTTTTTCAATTAATTTGCAACTGAAGGCTCTGGTACTCTAAAAAGGGCTAGAGAATCATGTTACGAGTGAAATGTTCTCTTCTAGAACACTGCCACCTACTGCAAGAATTAGGAGGAATATAATGACTGAAAGGAAAAGATTGTTACTTAAAGGAAGAAGGAAAATGTGTTTCTATGATCATGAGAAGACGTTTCTCCCTGAAAAAGGCAGCATGACCGCTCTGTTCTCACTGTAGTGATGGAGAATTAATCTTTCTCTGTAAGACTGTACCACTGGAGTAACAGAGGGTTCAGTCTGCCATGTCACACACAACTTCTTCTGCCACGTTTTCATGCTTAAAAGGGATTGAAAACCAAAATTCTTCAAGCGCACTGGGACCATAATCTTCTTTATTCTTCATTCACATTCATTGTGATATGGGACAGAATGTGGTGCTGCTCTTGAAGACAGCTCAGTGTTGATGCACAGCCCTCAGATCTTTTTGCCACAATCTTCATGATGCTACTTAAATGTAGCATCTCTTACAGCTTCAGAAGATTACAGGCTAATGAAATTCTACTAGTTGATGTTGCTGCTTACGTCCTCTGTCTGATGAGATGGCATCAGAAGGAGTATCTGTTCTGCACTATACACTCCATGCATTCTAGCACACTAATCTTATAAAATACCTTAGACACTTCTTGGAAATTGGAAAAATATGTAGTTTGTCTGTCCTTGAAAAAAGACAAAATATACCTTGATTGTTATAGAACAAACATGACTTGCATTCTACAGGAATCAAACTCAGTTAATTAGGAAGTTATAAACAAGATATGTAAAGCATTCAGGTGAGGTAAAACAGACTTATCTTCTTCTGCATACAGTCTTTGTGAAGCAAAAATTACCTTTCAGGTCTTAAAGGGTTCTAGAATTTCATGTGGTTAAAAAATATAACCATATGTAACAAGTTCCATCACAGGTTCCTATCACAGGAATCAAAATTAACCTAGAACACCTGCATTTGTACTCTGTACACACTCTATACTCTAGGTGTACTCTAACACCTGCATTTCTCTTCTGTCCAGAGAAAAAGTAGAAGCATAGTTTCAGCAAACACTGCTATTAAAAACAGCCACCTTGCACATGAGGCTGGAAAAAAATAAATTATTTCTAGCACCATGCACTTAAAGACTGCAACATGTCTTCCTATAGTCAGTACCAATTGGTAATCCTTTGTGAAGGTAACAGACAAACCCCATACCTTTATAAACCCCCAGAGTCCTCCAGCAGGTGCTCCACTCTGGGCAGTAGATACCCTGGGATCTTCATGCTCCTCAGGAAAAGTGATTGCAGAACCAGCCCCAGGAGACAAAGATGATGAGAAAGTTGCCTGTTGAGTAATGGGATCTGCCAAAACACCTGTAAGAGGGAAACATAAAACACAAGTGTTTAATATGTTATATTGATATAACATGAAATTGTTTTAACAGGAAAAGAGCAGGGAGAATAGAACAATTCCAGGCTAATTCAACTCACTTCTTGGAGGCCCAAGAACAATTCTGCTTGTTAAAGGCTAGCAGATCTAATGAATGCAACCATATCTGCTAACAAAACTGAGACTGCCTGCACATTATGTACAAGGTTAAAAAATTATCCTTTTTCTTATCAGATTCATTTAAAAGCTGTTATTTTTATTGTATTCAAATCTTCATCATAAACTTTCAGTAAAGAGAGGGATAAGTGTTAGTCTCTGAACAAAGATGTAGCAATGTTCTCATGCAATACGAAAAGTAGATTTTCTAACACCAAGTGGTGGAAATCAATAGTAGTAGAAAAAGGAGGAAGCTCTACATACTTTGAAGGAAAACAAAAGAAACTAAAACAGTGGAGAAATAAAATCTGACCCTTTGCCCCATTACTCAAGCTTATTTTAACAGATTTTCAAACACTAGCCTTAAATGAGAGTTATTTTGATTTTATGCTGCACATCTGATAGCTCTTTTTAGATATTTTCCTAATACAGACTACTTAAAAGAGATATCACCAGTAATAATAAAAGCTTGGCCCAACAGCAGCTGAAGAGCCAAGTTTCCATTCCACAAGCTGAAAATGACATCAGTTCAGCAACCACAGCAACTGCCTGCATGGAAGGTATGTATTTTTAGCTGTCCAATGCAATTTTGTGGCTGGAAACAAGAAAATAGAAGCTGGTGTGATGGACAGCTTTTAAGAGACAGATTTGCAGGGAAATTCTGGGGAAATAAAATGGTTGAAGGTGGCTCTCCCAGCTGAAGAAAAGCTGTTCAGCTGGGCTTTGCTGTGCAAGGTAACAAAAATAAAAGTTCTCAAACAAAAGATTTTCCTGTGAACCTGAATGCCACCAGAACTTGAAGTGGACTGTGTCCTGGACCATGAGTGTATTTTAAAGGCTATTATCCCTTCTTCTGAGTAGAACTACATTAAGGAGTACAACTAATGAAGTATACCCAGAAGAATAATAAGCCACCCAGGAGATCCCCCATCCTGTCCCACGAACAAGAAAGTAAATAAACAGAGAGTTACCTGTGACTGCAGGTGCAGAAAATGAAGGCATCAGTGGGCTCTGAGGTGCTCGGCCAGCGTGACCTCTGGTGATATCATAGGTGGAAGACATGGAAAACCCTGAAATGGGGGGACCAGTGGGAGGTGCAGGAAGACCAGGGCCAGCAGCAGAGCTCAGTGGAGGAGGAGCAGAGAAGTGGGACATGGGGGTGCTGAAAGCTGCAGGGGCAGCAGGAGGTGGGACAGGGCTTTGGGGTGGTGCAATTGTAGAAACAACTGCAGAAGGCACAAGTGGAAGAGAGGCCGAGGTCATCATGGGAGGAACTGGGGACACTCCAGCTGGCAAGGGTGGTGAGTAGGCAGGAGAAGATGGCATGCTTGGTGTGGCAAGGGGGCTGGACAAAGCTACAAAAATAAGAGAAAAAAAAAGATAAAAGAATTTTAGAAGCCCTAATCTCAGAGACTCATTCATATAGTTGTTCAGACTATTTTCAGTTGTTCAGACTAAATTTTCACAAAAAATTTTTTAGCTAGTCAGGGTTTTTTTCATTCAAAGTGAATTTGAAACTTCTGCTCGACTTTTCACACAGCACCAATGGCACTTAATCCTTGGTGACAGTATCTTGTAAGACACACCTCTTCCTACATGACCCTACTCGTCATTAGCTTAAAAAGACAAGTCAACATTTGACTACTGAGCTTAGAGCAGCTGAAAATTGCCTCAGAAATTTCTACCTGGTTCTGTTATTCCTGAGGGACTGCTGCATCAACTGACGATGCAGCAAGTGCTTGTCTTCAGGAATAAAACACACATTCCTAATATCCAGGAGGGTGGGAGCTGTTTCAGGGGTGTGGCACTGGAAAATGGACTGAACATAAGGCAGCCCTCTCTTCTCTGGCTCTCATCTTTCTGATCCCTCTGCTTTCCCTGTTTCAGCTGATCCTTGAACAAGCCAATTTTCCTGTCTATAACCAAACATAGCCAGGAAATTAACTCAGAAAAACAGAAATTGCAGTTTTTGATGGCAGTAACATGCTAAATCAGCTTAAGCATCTCACTGGCCTCAGCCTAAACACCACAGTCAAATGGTATGCAAATCACACTAATGCCATGGTTTCCAAATTTGTTCACACTCAGAGTAAAAAAAAAATTACATTCCCCCATGTAATATTTACTTATATATTGTTTACATACACCACTGTACCAGTATGTTATGTATATTATAAAACATACACAACAAAAAATTTAAAAAATATGAGATAAAGACAAATGAAAAAAATTCTTAAGAGTACAAAACATTTTCTGTTTCCACTGGAAATTGTTTTGATAGTAAACTATCAATATAATAATATAGCTCATTAATAATGGTTAACATACTATATAATACAGTCATTGATAATACTTTTTAGGGTGACCAGTGCAACTGAAGAAACCTCAGTAATTTTTACAATTTGGTTGAACATCTCATGATGCAAGAATTTAAAGGTCTGGTTCTACATTCTGACTATTCTGATGCTTGGGTTTAAGGGCTGAAAAAACACCTCACAGAGATCCACATGGAAGAATTGCCTTGTTGGCTGTGCTTGCTATTCATTTTCCACTGCCACCCATAAACCATGGAAAAGTTTTCCTTGAAATTTAGCAGCAAATTTTCATCTTCCCTGATGTCCATCAATTGCCCCTGCAAGAGGAACATGCTGTATTTTCTTATTTTTAATGAGTGTGTTCAAATCCTACGGAAACTGTTTGGAAGATCTTTACACAGGTCAGGAAATTCTCTTTGCAAGTTGATGTCCACAGAGCTGACAGTTTTTATGCAACGCTTGCATTGGTTTTGGCTGCAGGAATGAATAATGATAGAAGTTGTTTCCAAATATCAGTTTTGGAAATGGTTTCTCAAAAACATGACTTTCTTACAAAAGTACTTCCTGTATCACTTCTTGTTGAAATGTCACCTTTACCTGGATGGGACAAATTATGAGTGAATATTTTTTTGAAAATGTCAACTAGGTAGTACACTGCTGACAGCCTCTTGTCACCACAGAAAACATCAGCAAATCTGAAACTTTTTGTTAAAAAAACCAAAAAAGTTCCTGTCCATGCTAATTTCAACAACTCTTTTAACAGACCTTGCCACTGGTGGCCAGAAAACCCCTGTGCCATATTAAAAAAAAAATAAAATCTTTCATGGTCACTCCCTATGTGAGTAGAAAATACTGCCAAAAATGTACTACTTAAAGACCATTTTTATAAAATTAACTTTGTTGATGACATCCTGTAGCACTTCATGCACTTCTGGCTCTGCTTTCTTTGCTTGTGTATGAATGAGGCAGTAAGTACATTTCATGTGTGGTAACATCTCTGCAAGCCTACTCTAGAATCCATTCTTATCCTAGTTAAAGCAACTGCTTCATCACAGGTTACATTTCCACACTTTTAATTTTTAAAAAATTGCTTTTATTACAGAACTCATTTAATGTTGTGGGCAGATCTTCTCAGTATATTCCTTCTTTAGCATCTGACAAGAGAGACTGCAGAAGTCTGACTCAACAATACCACAAGTGCCAAAAAATTCAGTATCTGGTATTCAAATATGGTGTTCAGAATCTTGAAAAAATCAGAAAAAGCACTCTGAATACCCCCCCACAAGTGAGACCGTAGAGCACCTTCCAGTACCTAAAGGGGGTACAAGAGAGCTGGAGGGACTTTTTACAAAGAGATGGAATGACAGGACAGGGGAAATGGCTTTAAACTGGATTAGGGCAGATTTAGGTCAGGTATGAGGAAGAATTGTTCCCTGGGAGGGTGGGCAGGCCCTGGCACAGGGTGCCCAGAGCAGCTGTGGCTGCCCCTGGATCCCTGGCAGTGCCCAAGGCCAGGCTGGACAGGGCTTGGAGCACCCTGGGACAGTGGAAGTTCCATGGCAGGGGTGGAACAAAATGGTCTTTAAGTCCTTTCCCACCCAAACCATTCTGGGATTTATCAGTATTAAAGCACAAATGATTATTCAGGTTTACCACTACCCCTAGAGGACTGTAAATCTGTTTTAACTCCCTTCTATGCTGCTCATTTAACTGTGGACTGTAGTGGAAGGTATTATTTCCCTGGCCCTGCATCCTTAAAAAATACAAGTGCATCCACATCACTTCCCACAATAATTTCAAGAATAAAAAGTTTTAAAAATATTATATGTGATATTAGATGTATTACAGATAAGGGCTCAATTCCATAATTAAGAAACAATTTAAATCCTTCCAATTAGCCTGGAGAAGAGAACTGCAATTCTGTTGATTGCAACTGGTTTTGTAGTGCTTCAAAAGACATGACTAAAGTTTTCTGTACCTAATGTGACAGGGGTAGCAGCAGCAGCAGCCTCCCCTGCTGTGCTTGGAGGGGGTGTGCCAGGTGGAGTCGTCTCTATCCCACTCTCTTCCATCATTTTCCTTCAGCTACAAAAAGCTGTGAGGGGAAAAAAAAAAAAAAAAA
>VZSE01011627.1:2767-114596 GCA_013398275.1 Promerops cafer | reverse complement strand
TTTTTTTTTTTTTTTTTTTTTTTTTTTCTTCTCTCTCTTCCAAACAGAACTGCCCAATGAAGGGTGCAGCTATCCTATCACCTCACTGCAGGGAATGTCTGAGTCTGGTGATAGTACCAGAGAACAGTGCAAGCAGGTTAACAATCTGCTCTGTCTGGTAGCAGAGAAGTGGAAAGACTAACAAGTATTAGGGAAAGTGAAGGGGAAATAGACTGGTGGAGTTCTACCCTTTCATCCCTGAGAGAAGTCTACCAGGAGTCAGTCAGAGGAGCCCCAGGCCTCTTACCATGCAGAACAAAACCTATTGAATAGGGGTGGGGGGGATGGAAGTAGAAAAAACATAATACAGAATTCCCCTCTGTTATGAACAGGCAAAATAAGACTCAGATCTTTAACTGAAAGAAAGAGGCTCAAGCCTGTTTATTATATTACAAAGCAACTGGGAACGAGAATGCGAGACAAGCCCAGAGCCTACTCAGCGAGTCAGAAAAATACAAACTGTGCGGCTTCACAGGGCATTGCTTCGGACACAAGTTCCAGAAGCAAAAAGCGCTGGTGCTCAGCACCTGGGGCTTTTAAAGTCTCTTAGTCTCATCTGATCGGTGCACGCTGAATCCTTTCACTGATTGGCTTCTTTCTCAGCTGTTCATAGGTTCATAAACTGGTGCGTTCTTGGCTAATCATTTTGGAATGGTGGGACATCATTGGTCATCTTATTCTCCAGTCATAGTTCATATCAATGTCATCAGC
The DNA here is from genome assembly GCA_013398275.1 of Promerops cafer. Taxonomy (NCBI): domain Eukaryota; kingdom Metazoa; phylum Chordata; class Aves; order Passeriformes; family Nectariniidae; genus Promerops; species Promerops cafer. The sequence goes on along the minus strand of VZSE01011627.1, from coordinate 113,846 downwards.
GCATGAAGTCACTTTTCTGGAAAGTTCTCTCACTTTTCTCACTCCCACCCCCTAGTGGCTATATACTTGGACTACAATCCACCTTTTAGACTACTTTGCAACAGTGTTCACAATGTGTAACTTAAATTAACATAAACTAACATGAACATCTTAATTTGTAATTAACAACTTACATTAGCATTAATAACTTAGACAAAACGAACTTTATTTATTACACCCCCAAGCCACATCACCTTCCCAGGTTTTATTTCAGGATGGGTATGAGGCCCTGGATCCAGAGGGTCAGGCAAAACACAACAAAGAAAATAATCTGCTTGGAGAGTTTCCCTCTTAACCCTTCATCTGTCAGATAAATCACCATCTCTAGCATTAAAGAGAAAAGAAGGGTAGTAGTAGTTGCTGACACCCTTCTGAGGGGAAGACAGGGCCTTGAGTGTTGACCAGAGCCATCCCACAGGGAAGTCTTCTATTCCCAGAGCAGTGGCACTCCAGCCTTTTGTGGAACAACTTAGATGGTGCTTAGGATAAAGATTTCCACTCTTTTTGCACGCAAGGGAAGGTTTCCTGTGCGTTGCCCCAGAAATCACACTCCCAGCCAGCATGAACGAGTTGTGTGAAAAGAGCCTCTTCAGAAGAGCATCCCCTTCCAGGTGAGTGGCAGGCTTCCAGCGGTGCCTGCTGCAGAGCTGGAAGCTGCTGCCCACACTTAGTCTTTCAGCTGACAGATCTTGTCTTCCCTGCTGGCCATCTGTGTGGCAGCCATCCACTCCTCATAGAAGTCAGTGAGGAGGAGCTTGGATGGGATGATTCACAGGAAGTACTGCAATGCCAAGGGCTGTCACTGAGCCTTGGACCATGGTGGCCCAGGCAGGAGCCTTTGCAGCTGCAGGTCACAGGGCTCACCTTGAGTGTTGCATCCCATGGGAGACCCCAGAGGCCTCAAGAAGAGGTAGACTGGGCTGCATGGGATGAGACCAGAGTCTAACCCCAAACAGGCCACAGACCCTTCCAGAAATTCAATGAGTTATGAGTCCCTCCCTTCTTTCTCTCTCGGAAAGTTGATTGTCACTTCAATTATCCCTTCAATCACCCTTTCTTCATACCCCAGTTCTAGAAAGTTCTGTTATACTTGACACCCCATTGGGTCTCCAAAGAGTGTATCCTCTTCCCTTCATCCCTGTTGGATGAAGACCCTTTACCCCTCCTTCATTCCTGCCCTTAGGCCTCATAATGTTGGACCCTAGACCCTAGACTCCTCCCTGAGTTACCCCCTCAAAACCCCTGGACCCTCCATTGTAGCGTCACGCCGCTGGGAGCCCGGATGGTATGGCCCGGCAGGGCGGCTACCTTAGGGAAAGTCAGCAAGGGTCCCAAGAGTGGCGTAAAAAGAGAGATGGGCACAATTGCAGAATGCAAAGCAAAAGCATTTCAATGAGAAAACAACAAATGTAGGGTCCAAACACCATATAAGATTAAAGCAAAAGGCCAAGGGTCTGGCGTGGTCGCAGATTTATATAGCGTTAGGTGGGGGTGGAGTTGAGGGTCAGGGTCCAATGATAAGAATAAGAGAGAACCGCAAAGGGGTGGATCAAGGAGAACAACCAATGGGGAAAGCCAAGATGGCGCTATGTAAACTAATGCAGTGCAAGCAAAATCAATGAGAGCACAGGAAAAGGAGAACATTCTGTGGCCATTCCTTATCTGTCAAGTGGGGGCGGAGTGCCAATCCCCAGTCTTGTGAGGCCACACCCCACAAGGCAGAGGGGTGGTGTCGCGTCGCCCTGCCTTGTCAGCCCGGATGGGCAGGTGCACGAAATCCCGAAAGAGCGATCGAGCCCTAGGGCGCACAGCAGCGCAGAACAGACGTCGTGAGTGGCGTGAGGAATGGACCTCTGAGCGGCTTTCTGGAAGAATAAGGTTTATTGAGGGAAGGGAGCAGGGAGGAGTTAGGGAGCCAGACCGTGCCACAACGAAGGTGGAGAATCTGAGGGATCACAGGGTTTTAAGGTGAGGGTCCAGGGGCGGAGCTGAGGGTCAGGATCCAATGAGGTTGAGGGTTACATAACATGGGACCAATCAGGGAAGAGGGGTGTACACTGTGAGAAAATTTGACCAACTGGGGTACAGAACTGATGGAAACTTCTAGAAATATTACAAGTAACTCATAACTGACATTCCAGCAGGGCCAATGGGGATACAAACATTAACATATTCATAGGATATATAACGTAAACTCTGGATTGGGTCCATGGCCTCGGGATCATGGGGGACCGACACATCCCCACAACTCCCCCTTCTCTTTTTATTAAAAAGACCCTGGCCATGGACCTTTTAAAAAACTTTACAAAACACGATAAAAGAGATAGACATACAATAGTAATCATCAACAACAGTAACAACATCTTCAACAAATGTGCGGCCCATCCAGAAATGCCCCATCCATGGAAAAGCTCACCCAGTGGGTCCCCTGATTGTTCCTTGATCTTTTGTATATGCTCTTTCAGGTATTGGATACTTTTGTGTATGGACTCACCCTTTGATGTTAAATTAAAACAGCAGAGACCTTTGAAGTCTTGACAGCCGTGACCATGGGCCAATAGTAGGAAATCTATGGCGGCCCGGTTTTGCAGGGTGGCGTGCCTGGTGGTCTCAGCGTCTGCCAGCAGATCGCTGAGTGCAGTCAATGTCACGTTGGCCTGCTTAGCAAGCCAACATCCCAAATGGGATATTTCCCCTAGAGCTTTCGCAGCAGCCACCCATGGCAAAAATACAAAAACTGCGGCTCTGGTCCCTCTACTCCAATTGGTAATTTCATCATTACAATTTGCATCCAATTGAGTGTAAGATCTTTTTTGGTGGGTCAATTTGTCACCAGATTTCCATTCTTTGATGAGGGACATATTGGGGGTTAATGTGCTGAGCATGCCAAGGGTACATGGACCCCCCTTGAGGCGAGATGGTATTCCGGACCAAGCCCGGTCGCCGCAGATAAAAAACACTCCCGGGGCAGCAGTCTAGGACTATCCGTGGAAGCAGACCGTGTGATTGCAGTGTAATTGCACCATTTTTTTTTATAGATTTGTTTAACAGGTGACACATCAAATCTTTGGATGGAACCAGGGAGAATCCTTTCTTTAGGCCAGTAGTAAAAGCTGATACAAAATCGTGCCTTGGAGGACCCCAGCAGATCCAGTTCTTGGGGCTCCTCTGTTGCATGTGGTAAGGTCTGCGCCCATCTGTCCCAGATGTCCACCGGGTTGGGTTTTTTGCCTGCAAAAGGAGATTGTTCTGATGTCAGTGGAACTCCCACCAGACACGTAGCAAAAGGATTATCCACCCCCACAGCAGCCATACACATGTCCTGCTGACCCAAGGTCCGGGCTAGGGTGATCCATACGTTTTGTTGAGGCTGTGGCACAATCCACGGAGATACCCACGGAATCACAGTAAAAAAATACAGCAGGATGGAAAGGATGGGCGTCATCTTCTGGGCTGGGAAAACCTGGGAAATAAAAGAAAAAGCAGTCTACCAACAATGGTATTCTGCAATTAAACTTTTAACAACACAGTTCATAATACCAACAATGGTAAATACATGTCTTTAGTCAGTCCAGCTTAATGAGTCTTTCCATTTCTGTAAAAAACGTGGCCAGAAAGTCTTCCCCTGTGTCTGATGGCTCTTCTGAAGGAGGAGAGACGCCTGGCGCAGGGGCAATAGAGTTTTTCTTTTTCTTCCTTTGCTTCCATGCTTCTGTCTCTTCCTTAGATGTCTCTTCGGTCACAGGGAGAGGCTCCAGGAAAGGTTTCACGTTCTTGGCGGGGATCTATCTGGGACCAGCAGCGGTTGACACACAGGCGAATCCCCTCCCCCACGTTACTAGTTGGAAAGGGCCCTTGATCTCTTTTGTTTCCCGATCTTTGATCCACACTGGCGGTTTTCTCTTTTAACTTAAAAGTGGCCAAATTAGAGAAGCGCCAGATGATGGGGGGATTAGGCTCAACAATTGAATTGTTCAAAAAATTGAACACATACACCGCCTTGGCCAGTCTCTCAATGGGAGATATAATCTGGACCCCCCCTCTCTGTTGCTCAAGGATCTGTTTCAGCGATTGATGTGATCTTTCTACAATCACTTGGCCTGTGGGGGAATGGGGAATGCCTGTTGGGTGGTTCACCCCCCATAGCTGTAGAAAGTCCTGAACTGGTTTTGACTTGTATGCTGGTCCGTTGTCTGTCTTTATTTCTTTGGGTATCCCCAAGGTGGAAAATGCCAAAGTAAGATGTTTTATAACATCCTTAGCCTTTTCTCCACTGTGCGCAGAAGCAAAGATTGCCCCCGAAAATGTGTCAATTGATACATGGATGTATTTAAGTTTCCCAAACGGTAAGTAATGTGTGACATCCGCCTGCCACAGTTGCAGACTTCCCAGCCCTCTTGGATTAACTCCTTGTTCTGTTGATGGTAGGGCGTGAGTCTGGCAACTGGGACATGTTGATACAATTGCAGTAGCTTCGTTTCTTATTATTTTAAACATCCTAACCAGGGCTGATGCATTTTGGTGAAAAAATTGATGGCTCAACCTAGCCTGTTCATAAATGTTAGGTAGATGGTTTTGACCCAACATAGCTAATGCATCGGCGCGCTTATTGCCCTCAGCGATAAAGCCTGGCAAGGGTGTGTGTGAACGAGTGTGCGTAATGAAAAAAGGATGTTCTCTAACAGAAATTAAATAAACTAATTGGGATAAATGCTCAAATAAATGAGGATTGGATACCTCTTTCAAAATTGAGTCCTCTGCCCACGAGACTACCCCATAAATGTATTCTGAGTCTGTCACTATATTAATGCGTTCCTGAAACATTTCAAACATTCTCACAACTGCCACAATTTCTGCAATCTGTGGAGACCCTTGAACTAACTGAATATCCTCTTTCCATAACTGGGTTTGCGGGTCCTTCCACGTTAATACAGATTTGTGAGAGCGGCCTGAACCATCTGTAAAAATGGTTATGCCTTTGAGTGGTTTATTACTAAGAATACGTTTAGGATACAACTTAAATTGAGTCTTAAATAACTTATGCTTGGGATAATGTCGACTAATCTGGGCAGGGCAACCTTCTAACGCAATTTGAAATAACTCAGAATGCTGAAGTAACCAATCAATGTCCTCAGCCTTAAATGGAACAAAAATCTTGTCAAAATCACACCCTGATAACAATAGTAGCCTGATTCTCGCTTTCTTAATCAGATAAGATGTCACGTCTTGTCCGGTAGTAATAGTTTTAGTAAATTGATTTGGCCGAAAAGCCCACTCTATGATTACCAATGGGTCAGGGAGCTTTTCATCCCACTGGAAAATAAGGGCGTAATATTTAGGAGATGGTCCGAGGATGGCTAGATGAAAGGGAAGTTCTTGGGAGTACCTATGAGCCTGCCGTCTCTTAAGGGCAGGCTATATGGTGAATAGCTTGTTTAGCATCAGATGTTAAGTGTTTAGGGGCATCCAGATCACCTCCCCCTTTTAATAAATCAAATAAAGGTGTCATATCATCAGTAGATATACCCAAGAGCGGCCTGACCCAATTGATTGACCCACACAGTTGATGAAGCTCTCTAAGGGTCTTGGGGTCATCTTTGATCTCCAGCAATTGTGGTTTGATGGTACGCTGCATGATTTCGGTCCCCAGGAACTTCCGAGGAGCAGTATGTTGGATCTTTTGCTCGGCTGTCTCGAACCCTTCTCTTTTAATAGTTCTTAATACTTCTTCCAGGGCCTCTTTTACAGTTTCATGATCTTTGGAACATATCAATATATCATTAATATAATGTAAAATAATGGTGTCTTCGAATTTTTTCCTAATGGGGGCCGACATTTTTCCTACCACCCATTGGCAGATTGTGGGACTGTTCTTCATTCCCTGGGGCAATACCTTCCAGTGGTATCGCTGCCAAGGCTCCTGCGCATTGAGGGATGGAATGGAAAATGAAAAATGCGGGGCGTCATCTGCGTGAAGGGGGATGTGAAAGAAACAGTCCTTAAGGTCTAAAATAACCATAGGCCAGTCCCGGGGAAGCATGGCAGGTGATGGTAGGCCTGGCTGTAGTGGCCCCATATCCTCTATAGTTTTATTTATTTCCCTTAGGTCCTGGAGAAGCCTCCACTGTTGCCCATCTGCTTTCTTAATCACGAAAACAGGAGTGTTACATGGGCTGCTGGATGGTGTTACATGTCCTTTTTTAAGTTGCTCGTTGACCAAAAATTGCAGCGCCTTTAGTTTTTGCTTTGATAGGGGCCACTGGTCCACCCATACAGGTTTGTTGGTTTTCCATGTGAGCTGTAGGGTGGAGCGCTGCTCAGTGGCCCCAATTAAAATTTTGCGGTGCAGATATTATTTGCAACTTAGTGCCCCATTGTCCCAGTAGATCTCGACCCCAGAGTGTAATTGGGGCATTTACCACGAATGGACGTGTGGTGGCTACTTGTCCTTCTGGGCCTTCGATTACAATATTGTCCCGACTTCTAAAATTTGTTGTTGTGCCTCCAATACCTGTAATAATTCCACTAGCAGGAATAATGGGCCATTCTTTTGGCCAATCCTGTCGAGAGATTATAGTCACATCGGCCCCTGTATCAAATAGTCCATTCAATTTAATAGATTTTTTGTCACAGGTCAAAGTGCACTCTATAATAGGTCTTTCTTTGCCCAGTACCTATGACCACATCACTAACGGGCCGGCTGGGCTAGTGCACGTGTCCAGGTGTTCCAGGATATACGCTTATGCAATTATGTGTCCCCTAGGTATAAAAACAGGCGGTGAAATACACATAACTTGCAGCGATACTTCTTGCAAGTCTGTGACTTACAACTTCAGGTAACACTGTAAGTCCTTTCAAGCCGTCCTGAGGATTGGGTACTACTAAAATGTCTCTAGGCTCTTGTTCGGGTCTGCACTTTGATGTCGGAATCATGTGGACTAGGTGGTCATCTAGTTGAATTGTGAGAGCACTCACCAGCTGCCTCCTTGAGCCGGGGACCAGGTGTTTGTGGGACAGCTCCTCGGGGTGGACTGTGGTTCTTGGGCTGTCTGCAAGGCAGGCCCAGTCGAGGGGAGCTGCAGGGAGTTCTCCACCTGGCCGATGACGTGGGCCGCAGGACGGGACAACCTCCCACTTGATGTCATCGCGCGGGGTCGATTCGCGCTCATCTGGGAGTTTCCCTGCTGCCGATGACTTTGGCAGTGAGTGCATGATGGACAAGGAGCAGTTCTATGAAAATGAGATACCTTGTTATTATCTTTCTGGTTACAATATGATGCAAAGTGTCCAACCCCACCACACTTAAAACATTTCAGTTTGCCCCTAGGCTGCTGTGTGTTGACCTGCTGCTTATTACTATTTCCCCTTGGCATTAACATATTAGCAGCTCTTAGTGCTTGAACTGTGCCCTCACCCACAGCCTTTAGTAATTGCTGGTCTTTAGAATTTGCGGTGTGCCTTATACAGGCCTCTACCATCTGAGTGATTGATGGTTCTGGGTCGCATGGTAGCGACCTAAGGATCTTTTTACAATCGGTGTTAGCATTCGATACCGCTAGCTTTTTCAATAGTACGTCCCTCACTTTAGTATCCGCAACCTGCTTTTCCAATGTTTTGACCAAGCGGTCGATGAATTGAACATAAGGTTCATCCACCGCCTGTCTAATGTCTGTGAATTCCGTGTGCGGTGTCGTTGAGTCGGGTGTCTGAAAGAGTGTGTTTTTCGCAGTTCTCATAATATCTTCAAGAGCAGGGCGAGGTAGCACCTCGGCCTGTTCTTGTTGCAAGCTATAAGGACCTTCTCCCAGTAAATGATCCTTGGTGTAATGCCTTCTTCCCTCTTCCTGCCTATACTTGGTTAATAATTCTTCAACCATCCCTCCCCACAAATTTTTCCGTAATAAAAACTCAACTGGGGACAAAATAAGAAAGAAATGTTTCAAATCATATAGTGTTAAAACATGGGATGCAAATAAAGTCTCTAATAAATCAACAAAATAGGGTGAGCTCCTGCAATGTTCTTTGCGAGCCTTTAGTAGATCTTTCATAACACTGTGGGATATGGGCTCCCACCTAGGGGTAGCCCCCCTCTTACAGATTACCGGAGCCACTTGAATAGCTTGGATCAGCTCCCAGTCCCCATCCCTCTGAGCTTTTCGCTTCATGGCCTGCCATTGGTCGTGGCCTTCACCTTCGCTCAGGGAGGAACTATGCTCCTCCGATGGGGGACGGGAAACCCTGACCCTCCGGCAGGTCTTAGGCCGTACTGCCCGTGACCCGGTGTGATAGGTAGGCTCACCCAAGATGGCCTCCTTCCGGTTGGGGTCATTTCCGGTTCCGGTCATTCCCGGGCCGGAAGTGGACAGCCTAGAAGGGGTGGAGCCATCTTGGTGGGAGGAGTTAAACTTCAAATTACATAATGGGGAGGACTTGGAAAAATGGGAGGGGCCGCGGTGGTGGGTGGAACCCGACACCAGGGCGATCAATGCTCTGTGTGAAAGTGAAGGGGCGAACCCGACGCTGGGGGAGTGGCTGCAGAAAAGGCGAGAAGGTTTGGGGAAGAAGGAGGAGAAGGAGAGGAACTTCCCAAAATGGCTGTCTCCCTCACGGAGGGGCGGCCATTTTGAGTCTTAACTTTTACTTTAAAACCTTTTTCAAACTGGGGTTTAGGAGCACGGGAGGACGGGGAACATTGAGGAGAAGAGCCCGACATGGTGTGGCCACCACCATCTCGGGAATAGGGAGGAGGATTACTTTCGAGGGCAGAGGTGTTGGGAATAGTAAACTGGGAATCCGGTTCTGTACCATAAACCCTGCTTGTCACAGAGTTTATAGTATGGAACAGCAGATAAAAACAAGTAACTTTAAATTGAGCCCGAACTTGGACCCAGTAAAAACGTTCTCCAACTAAATCCCAAAATTCTTTTCTATGCACTGAATTCTCTGAAATGTCAGGGAATTCAGTGCAGAGCCATTTAATGAAACTTTTCAAAACCCCTTTGTTAAAAGCAACTCCCTCAACATCAAAAATTTCCTTAACCTTAACATAAACATGCCTCTCAACATGAGACAATTTTTGTCCCATGTTGCCCCTTGGTGTTAAGAGGATTTGCCTCGCCAATTAGAAATAAAGAGGGGAAAGGAAGAAGGGATGAGCTTTAACCAGCTCCGAGCCACACAGGCTCAAATACTTACCCAAATGCTGGCACAAAACACTGTCGTCTTCCTGACAATCTCAAGACAGGTGCCCCAACGCCACACAGTTAATGGGAAACGAACAGAAGATATCGGCGAGGCTGGCCACCCACAGGAAAGGACTACAAAAGATGGCTGTCCTTCCTCTGTTTTTCCACTCCTGATAAAACTCAGGAGCTTCCAAAGAATCCTGGCTCACCCGAAAGTGGCGAATTCGAGTTGAGGCCCGGTCGCTCCACAGTGGACACCCCCTCACGCTGAGGAGATGTCCCTGTTCGGGCGCCAAGTGTTGCATCGCCCTGCCTTGTCAGCCCGGATGGGCAGGTGCACGAAATCCCGAAAGAGCGATCGAGCCCTAGGGCGCACAGCAGCGCAGAACAGACATCGTGAGTGGCATGAGGAATGGACCTCTGAGTGGCTTTCTGGAATAACAAGGTTTATTGAGGGAAGAGAGCAGGGAGGAGTTAGGGAGCCAGACCGTGCCACAACGAAGGTGGAGAATCTGAGGGATCACAGGGTTTTAAGGTGAGGGTCCAGGGGCGGAGCTGAGGGTCAGGATCCAGTGAGGTTGAGGGTTACATAACATGGGATCAATCAGGGAAGAGGGGTGTACACTGTGAGAAAATTTGATCAACTGGGGTACAGAACTGATGGAAACTTCTAGAAATATTACAAGTAACTCATAACTGACATTCCAGCAGGGCCAATGGGGATACAAACATTAACATATTCATAAGATATATAACGTAAAGTCTGGATTGGGTCCATGGCCTCGGGATCATGGGGGACCGAGGCATCCCCACAGGGTGGAATCTTTCTGACACTGCCTATCTGGATAGAATCCCTGCCTCCTGTGGCCAGGGCACTCCACGCTCCATACTTGGGGTCTTTGGATCCAGAGTTCTTGGTGCGTCAATAAAGCTCCCGAGACCCAGTCTGAAGACCTTCTCCCATTCTTTCCTACTGCCGACTGCTACCTAACCCCCGCTGAGCAATCCCATCAGAGCAACGCTTTTGGGAAGGGGGCTGCCCTAAGCCTCACTAGGCTGAATGGTCAGCCTCACTTGAGGACGACGGCCAGCAGACAGGCAGGCCTTGGTCCAGGGTCTGCCGCAGCTCCTGAAGGACTTCGGCGCTCTCTGCTTTCCTGAAGATGCCTTCTGTTGTTGGCCCTTCCTTGTGCAGGACAGCCAGCAGCTGCTGCAGGAGGGGCAGGGATGTGGGAGTTCAACTCATTGGGATGGATAGGGAGCTTTGTTAATAACAAAGGCTTCAACTTAAGGCCATGGGAAACGGGATCTTAAGAATGAAAATGTTTAGCAAGTTATGATGAGAAGAATGGAATCATGGGAGTGGTTATGTTAATGTTGTTCCATATCAGGTTATATTTTTAGTTCCGTTTTTTGATTGCTTTGTAGCATGTTACATATAAAGCAATGTTCTTAGACCTCGTTGATGATTGGTTCCCTGCCCTTAGATCAAGCTGTATATATTGCTGTGTTTCCCCCGTTCTGGGTCTTCGGAGGAAACCCTGTATTGTGTGCGGCTTATTTCCTTTTGTTGGCTTGTTATTAAAGTTTATTTTTCCAGGCTACTCCGTTGTTCCCGTCCCTATTTCATTTTGCCACTCACAGCTGGTCCGGTCTCAGGTCACACATGCCATCTGTGACAAGTGGCACCCGAACAGGGACCCTGATGTTCAGGGTAGTGTTGGGATTGTATCAGCAGAAGTGCTGACCTGTAGACTGTCCCTTTTGAACTCGGAGTTTTGGAAGCAACACCTGGCCATGACGGCATACCTCAAGCAAACAGAGAGGATTTGATGAGGAGAAGTACCTGTGGAAGACTGCACGTGAGTGGAAAAGGGGGACACTGACCCATCTTTACTGGGTTTCATAAAAGGGCGGCACAAGTTTTCATCTTAAATTTATCATTTATGGGTTTACCGGCAAACCCAAAAATGAAGGGTTTATTGGTCCCAAAATACAAAGCTATGGTTTGATTTGCTGCACCGATAGCAATGGTCATTAATTGGCAGGAGTGAAAATGGGTTTGAGAATGTCCCAAACGCAGAGGGATGTATATGGATTGTTAAAAGTACTTTTAGTTTATCATGGGAAAGAAGTTCAGAAGCGGGAATTTAAAGTTACGTTAAAGTGGGTTTTTCATCATTTCCCCAACACCGTGAATACTAACATTTTTACAGCTGATTTCTGGGAGTCAGTGGGGATAAAGCTTTATGATCTAACTGCTAAAAGAGACTCCACAGTGCCCTGCATGCCCCCCACCTTCTGTGGGATTCTACAAACACTGAAATCGTAAGAGAAGTGTCATGGTCCTAGTTCTGTTACCATTTCTACCCAGTCTCTTCCTCCTGCTTCTCCCTTGGTCTACCCTGCAAGTAGGACATGGGATGGAACATGTAAAGAGACGCGGATGAGTTATGACGACTGTGCTGTCATGTGTGCTCCTTCGCCTCCTCCACCTGGTGCCCAAAATGGCGATGACCATGACATCCTGGATCCTTCCTGCTCTGCCCTACTTGTTCCCATGCTTTCTCCTCAACCTCCTTCCTCCACCAACTGTCATTCTGTCATGCCATCTTCCCATGTTGCCATTTTACCCCAAGGATCCTCCCTCGGCTCCACCCCTTCTGCTCTGGGCCACACCCCTTCTGGGGGAACTGGAACCATGCCTACCATGGTTCCGGAAGTACCGCCCTCCAACGTGGTGTGGGAGTTGGATGGCCAGGATTGGACACCGGGCTCACCCTGTTTGACAACAAAGTAAAAATGAATGAAAGGCCGTGGGAAACATCTGTTTAAGCTATGGAGAGGAAAATGGAATTATGGTATTGTTATGCTAATGCATTTAAGCCAAATAAGGTTATGTTCTGAGTTCCTGGTAATGATTGGTTGGTTACATTTTAGATATATGGTTATGTTGTTCTTCATTGATTTGCTGCCCTCTGGTAGTTCTGTATGTATTGTTGTGTTCACCCATTTTTGGGGTCTTCAGAGGACGCCCTATACTGCACGCGACTTAGTTTTGTTGCTCCTTTATTAAAGTTGTTTTCCAGGCTACCTTGTTGATCCTGTCCCTATTTATTTCATTCTTTGCCACCCCAGCTGGTCCAAGGATTGTCACAATGCTGGCAACAACGTGGGGGCACCCATGCAGGTCATACTGATGCCAATGCCAGAGGCTAAACACCATCATCAACATCCTGTTAATAATAAAGTTGTATTTGTCTTGAGTCATTCCTCTTCTTCCTTGGAAGAAGTCCTTCTGGATCCAGTGACTCCAAAGACCCCTGGGAGAGGACCCAGACAGCGGCAGTGAAGGAGGGGTGCTAGGAATGAGGATAACTTTTGGATTTAAACAAAAAAAGTAATTTATGATAAAAAGATTAATTTAAAAAAAAATTGTAATTGTCAACAGAAATAACCAAACCGGGAACCCAGGGATCAAAGACTCTTAGAGCCGAGGAGGCTATGTGCCTGAGAGCACATAGTTTTGTTTCTATAAAGTCTCTAATTGGAGATATGGCCTTATGATCACAGCGTAGGACTTCCACCCTGAGTAGTCCAAGGGAAAAAGTCCCCCTTCAGTCTGTGTTTGTGTTTTTAACTCCTCTGTTAAAAGGAGTCCACCCATAGTCCAGCCTCTAAGGTTCAGTATGATTGGTGAGAGTGTTCATGAAGTCATGTTCCCTGACCAATGGCTTGCTCGTTGCTAGAGGACAGTTTTCTGGAATGATGTCATCTCCTTCAAAGGCAGGAAAGTTCCTCATTAAAACTCCTGTTGCTGTGGAGCTCAGCCGACGGTCAGGGGCCAAAAAATAATTCTTAGACTGCAGTTTGTGAGGGTGTGCCATCTCTGCTTCTGGAAAAAGGCACACTTAAAAAAGGGTTTTTAACATACAACTAGGACTTGAGGAAAAGACACACTTAAAAGAGTGTTAAACATACAACTAGAACTTTTGGATACTGCCTAGGTTAATGGAAAGGTAACAGGATTGAACATGGTAATTATTAACTTCATTAATAACTATAATAACTTTTAAAAATTTAATCTTTAATTAGTCAAACATGCAAAAGGTAATCTTAGAGTTTTGTAAATAAGAAGGGGGATTGGGAAATGGCATTGAAGTTTACAGTAGCTCCAGTACGGTACAGAAGCAGTGTTGCAGTATGTTTTTCTTTTAAGGATTTGTTCTAGGCCCCCTTTCCCTGTACTTGCAGTTTGTTTTGTTCACCCCCATGTTGTACCTTTTCTTAAGCTGTCAGTTATGTAACCCCACCCCTCCATCTTGAACATTCCTTGTCTGTCACTGTAACCCTGCCCTTAGTTCTCGATCCTTCCCTGCCAGTCTCATTTAGTCCATCCCCTGCTGTTACCTCCCCTTTTGGAAATCTCCTGAATCCTGATATCCCATTGGCTTATGTGACCTGTTCTCCCTAGCCCAGTTTCCCTAATTGGATCCCCAGTTGTTAACCCCACCCGTTATTTCTCCTCTGCTTTTCCCCGGTTGGTTAAAAGTTTGTATTCTCCCCTTGTCCCTTTGAAGTATAAGAACCCTTGCACACCGCAGTTGAGGGGCCTTCTTTTGTTGCCTTTTTGGGTTTTTTCTTTGCCAATAAACCCCTTATGAGCTAGAACCCCTCAGAAGACCCATGTCCTGTCTCTTGGCTGGCTGCTAACCGCTAGTCCTGGACAACTGTGAAGTTCCTCTCCGACATCCGGGGCAGCCTGTCACCTCCCTCCTAACCCCGTCCCACACGCCAGAGAATCGCACGGGGCGGGAGACACGCGACAAAGCAGGGGTGTGAATCCAAGATGGGAGCCATTGTCGTACAGGGAAATAAAGGAACTGTGCAAAGCGGCAAAGGACTGCAAGAGGGAATCACCTTATTTTAACAACTTACTTCGGGCTACCTTCACCACTCACATTTTGACACCACGTGATTGGAAGTACACAATGACTGTGTTGTTATCCCCCATGCAGTACACCCTGTGGGAAGGGGGTTGGAAGAGATTATTGCATCAGTTGCTTGTGGAATAAGCTGGTGATCAAGCATGGGCAGCACTTACAATCGATCACCTCGCCAGGAGAAGGGGTGTCGCGTCAACCTGCCTCTACTGCCCGGACAGGCAGGAGCGCAACCCCGAGAAGTGAGCAAGTGTAGGTTGCAGAGCAGAGTAGACGACGCAGGTGGCAGAGAAAAGGACCTTTGAGCAGCTCTCTGATGAACCAGGTTTATTGAAGGAAAGGGTATGGGAAGGTGTAAGGGAGCCAAAGGGTGCTGCAGCAAAGGCGGGAAGTCTGAGTGTACACAGGGTTTTATACTGAGGGTTCAGGGGCAGAGCTGAGGATCAAGGTCCAATAGGGTTGAGGGTGACATAGCTAGGGACTAGTCAGGGAAGAGGAGTGGACACTGCGGCAAAACCAAGCCAACTGGGGATACAGAACTGAGAGAACTTTCTAGGAATATTACAATCAACTATAACAGACAGGCCAAGGGGGCCAACCTTAAGAAACATTAACATATTCATGAACTATATAACTTAAACTCTAGATTGGGTCCATGGCCTCGGAATCATGAGGGACCAATGAGTCCCCACAAAGGGGCACAAAGCCAACCTGTTGATCAGGCCGCAAACCTTCCGAGACCTGTATTAGATGTTACCAAAAATGCAGCCAGAAAAGCACTCATGTAGGTGCCTGATGCAACACACTGGCACTCGATTTTGTGTACAAAAGACAAGGCTCCAATGAACACTACGTGCAATTTATTGACTGCCTTTAGCAGGCCTTTGAAAAACAAGTTAAAAATGAAAGGGCAAAGATGAGTTACTGAGAATATTGGTAATTTCAAATGCCAACCCTGAATGCAAAAAGGTGTTGCGCGCTCTTCCACCAGAGCCTGAGCCAACATTGATGCAAATGATTGAGGACTGTAATTGCCTCGGAATACCACCACACGTAGCTACTATACAGACACAGGCAGTAGGACAAGAGATTGCAGATGCTTTAGCTGCAATGCTAAAGGGCAATGCTAAAAAAGCTGCAATGCTAAATCCCTCAAGGGCAACAACAGGATCTGACACTGACGTGACAGCCTGCAACCCGGCTAGCCACGCAGTTGGTCAGTGCACGCAGGCTGCGTGTCAAGGTGTGGGGACTGACAGCTGGGAGATCCACAGACTGCCAGTCCTACCGTGGGTCGGGTACGCACGGTCTGAAGCTGTCGGAGAGGCGGCAAAGGAAGCAAGGAGGCTGTCGGTATGAGGTTCTCGGTCAGGGTTTATTAAGGAAGTAAGGGTGAAGGGGATCCTGCCAGGAGGGTTCAGGGACCAGAACAGCCCCGAACACCTCTGTGCAAGGGTTTTTAAAGGAGGTGGAATCAGGGGGTGGGTACAAGTCCATGGCCAATGGGGTACACTCAGGGGAGGAGAGAGCAAAGGGGCCCATCCAATGGGCAACCGATGGGAGGAGGAAGGGGTTACAGTAACCAATGGGGAACCGAAGAACGGGGAACATTCTGGAGAAAGGGTAGGGGTTACAGTTGATGGGCACGTCGAGGAGGGAAGGGCTACAATGATTGAAAGGGAACATTCGGGAATAAGGGAGGGGTTACAATAATTGACAGGGAAAGGGGTGGGTACAAACAACAAAGGAATGAACCATTTTTAAACTTTTAGGGGGAAAACAAAACACAACACAACATGACACCATGTTGTGAATACGGCAAAAAGGGACATTTCGTACAGGTTTGTGCGAGGGCCTTCGGTCAGAGTAGCGATCCCCAGGCCATGGAAGCCAGGCATACCTAGACTTCTTAACTCAGAGTGAGAAATGAGCCTTTGCCATCTTATGTAGATTCTTATACTTCCATTGGCCTGTTGGCCTGTGNCTCTTCCACCAGAGCCTGAGCCAACATTGATGCAAATGATTGAGGACTGTAATTGCCTCGGAATACCACCACACGTAGCTACTATACAGACACAGGCAGTAGGACAAGAGATTGCAGATGCTTTAGCTGCAATGCTAAAGGGCAATGCTAAAAAAGCTGCAATGCTAAATCCCTCAAGGGCAACAACAGGATCTGACACTGACGTGACAGCCTGCAACCCGGCTAGCCACGCAGTTGGTCAGTGCACGCAGGCTGCGTGTCAAGGTGTGGGGACTGACAGCTGGGAGATCCACAGACTGCCAGTCCTACCGTGGGTCGGGTACGCACGGTCTGAAGCTGTCGGAGAGGCGGCAAAGGAAGCAAGGAGGCTGTCGGTATGAGGTTCTCGGTCAGGGTTTATTAAGGAAGTAAGGGTGAAGGGGATCCTGCCAGGAGGGTTCAGGGACCAGAACAGCCCCGAACACCTCTGTGCAAGGGTTTTTAAAGGAGGTGGAATCAGGGGGTGGGTACAAGTCCATGGCCAATGGGGTACACTCAGGGGAGGAGAGAGCAAAGGGGCCCATCCAATGGGCAACCGATGGGAGGAGGAAGGGGTTACAGTAACCAATGGGGAACCGAAGAACGGGGAACATTCTGGAGAAAGGGTAGGGGTTACAGTTGATGGGCACGTCGAGGAGGGAAGGGCTACAATGATTGAAAGGGAACATTCGGGAATAAGGGAGGGGTTACAATAATTGACAGGGAAAGGGGTGGGTACAAACAACAAAGGAATGAACCATTTTTAAACTTTTAGGGGGAAAACAAAACACAACACAACATGACACCATGTTGTGAATACGGCAAAAAGGGACATTTCGTACAGGTTTGTGCGAGGGCCTTCGGTCAGAGTAGCGATCCCCAGGCCATGGAAGCCAGGCATACCTAGACTTCTTAACTCAGAGTGAGAAATGAGCCTTTGCCATCTTATGTAGATTCTTATACTTCCATTGGCCTGTTGGCCTGTGTACCCCAGTTCATCCCCTTTTCCCCATATTTAGTAGTACTCTGGAATGTTCTCCCTTCCCTGTCCTTCCATTGGCCCGAGTTTGATGCAGTCCTCCACCCCTTCTCTCCCTACTGATTGACCCAATCCCTCACTCCACCTATGCACCACTTTCCCTTGTCCCTATTGGATCTTGACCCTCAGCTCCTCCCCTGCCTTCCCATATAAAACCTGGTGCCCACAGCCATTCCAGTGGCTTCATCTCTGGATTTCTTTGGCTTCCCACTCCATTCCTGGGCCGTCCTCAACTCGGCTCTTCCAACCCTGCTCCAATAAACCAAGTTCCGCCAAAGCTATACGAAGTCCCATCTTTGCCCACCATTGTCTGCGCGCCTGCTGTGAAGAGCTCCGGGATTTTCCAGGAGACTTAAGCACTCACAGGAGATACCTGGCAGTGTCCTCACCACGACCCTACAGGACTGCCCCCAGTGAGGAGCGAAACTCGCTCCTAGGACCTGTGGGTGCAAAAGAGATTACGAACACACTAACCAATTTCCCCCAAAATGGGGAATTTGTAGCAGGCCACCGCCAGGAATCTTCAGCAGAGCACAGGATGGCCCCACATGATGACACAAATGTCCCAGCCATCCATGACTGCAACCCCTGGAGATCAGGTTGCCCAGAACTGCAGCATCTCATCACAGGGCTACCAACAACCTTGCCTCCAGATGCGAAGCTGGACTTGGTACATGCCAAGACAGTAATACTGAGTGACTTCTCCTCTCATACTATATCAACGGGACAGCTTGAGCCCAAAGACTAGCCCCGTGAACTGTTAATTCTTGAGAATTGTAGGTTGAAAATTGAGTGATTTTTTGTTTTACCATTGGTCCTATCAGTAACATTGCAACAGGAGATTACAGCGATAGCAATGTGTCCTGATCCACCTTGTTTTATTCCCCAAGGATAGGAATTGATTTTGCTTCCTGATTTGAGCAATGACAGCACACCAGAGTCAGGTAATCAGCCACAGTCAACCTCAGCTGGCCTGCACACTAAACCTTAACACCAAAAAAATTGTTCTTTCACAACTTGTAGATGCGGGTGCAGATGTGACGGTTATCTGGTGGTCCGAGTGGGGTCTTGCTCCTTGACTGGGGTCTTGCTCCTGCTCTGGGAACCGTATCGGGGATCTGAGGTAACAGCACCTGCCTCAGGAGCATGAAGCTAATAGAATTTGGAGGACCCGAAGATCGTGTCACCACCACCAGACTCTTCATGGTAAGGGCCCCCATAGTTTTGTGGGGAAGAGACATTTTATCTCAGTGGGGAGTACACCTAGAGACTAATTTTTAACTGGGGCCATTGAGTAGTGTGACACCCTAAAACTAACTTGGAAATCAGATGCACCAGTATGGGTATATCAGTGCCCCCTCCCTGAGGAAAAACTGGTTGCGCTTCAGTCTCTGGTGCAAGAACAGCTTCAAAAGAGGCACATCACACCAACCACAAGCCTGTGGAACACTCCAATCTTTCTCATCCAAAACCAAAACAAGGACAGGTGGTGACTCCTACAGGTCCTAGGTAAGGTCAGTGAAGTCATGGAGGACACAAGCACATTACAACCTGGCCTACTGTCACCTGTCATGATTCCTAGGAAATGGAAATGAATAGTTACTGGTTTAAAGGATTGGTTTTTTGACACACTTTTTCATCCTGATGATCTCCTTGATTTGCTTTCTCAATCCCGAGGTTAACAGACAAGCACTTCTCCAAAGGTATCATTGGACAGTACTACCCCAAGGAATGAAAAACAGCCCAGCTATCTGCCAATGGTTTGTAGCAAAAGTTTTGGCTCCTATCCACAAATAACATCCTCAAGTTTTCATCTATCATTACGTGGATGATAGATTCGTTGCAGCTGCAAATTATTCATCTTTGGATATAACTTCAAGGGCCATCTTTACAGCCATTCAACAAGCAGGACTTAAAATCGCTAAAGAAAAAATACAGTAAATGCCACCCTGGAAGTATTTGGGATTTCAAATTCTTTCCCAGATTATACAACCACAGCTGCTACAACTGAGTGAAAATCCACAGACACTCCACGACTTAAAAGAACTGTTCGGAACCATCAACTGGGTCAGACCCCTGCTTGGAATTACTACTAAAGATTTGGCCCCACTACTTCTTCTACTAAAAAAAGACCAGTGTTAAACTCACCAAGAGATTTCACTGATGAGACAAAAGATGCCATAGGTAAAGTCTCCTTAGCCGTTCAAAATTGAGAAGTGCATCAGATGAATCCTGATTTACTGTTTCTCTTAGCCTTTTTTTGGGAAGAGACCTCAGCTTTATTCTCTAATTTTTCAATGGGATCCTGAGACATGTGACCCTTTACGAATTCTAGAATGGGTTTTCCTACCATACTAACCGGGGAAACCAATTAACACCCAACCAGAAATGATGGCTCAGCTTATTGTAAGACCTAGGTCATATTTAATTTTTCTTTCAGGAAAAGATTTCTTTACCATATTTTTGCCAGTAACAGCCTTAAATTTGACTTGTCTGTTACAAAAATCAGGATATTTACAAATTGCACTCAAAAATTTTACTAGGCAGATTTCAGTTCATTATCCTAAACACAGGTTTTTACACTCAGCCTTCAATTTAATTCCCAAGCCACTAAAAAGCGAGATACTCCTCGATGCAATTACCCTCTTTACAGATGGATCTGGGAGGTGTCATCGGTTATAGTGTAACACATGATTGGAAATCAGATATTCAGACTATCACAAATAGTTGAACTAGCAGCTGTTGTTACAGCCTTTTCTAGATTTGCAAATATTTTTAATTTAGTTACTGATTCTGCTTATGTTTCAGGGATTGTCGAAAGAGCTGAAAATTCATTTCTCAAGACACTGGCTAATGATCAATTATGTGCTTTATTTAAAAAATTAATTTTTATTCTTTCCCAAACACACAAGCTGATGTGTTAGCCATGACCCTACAGCACACACTGCCAAACATTTTTGAGCAAACGCATTTAAGGCTTTCTTTATTCCACCAAAATGCTCATGCACTAATCCACATGTTTAACATAAAGCGATTGTTGGTACATGCCCTAGTTGCCAGAAAATTTCCCTACCCTCCATGGGGATAGGAGTCAACCCCTGGGGACTCCACAGTCTTCAAATTTGGCGAAGTGACATCACACACTATACATCTTCTGCACAATTTAAACACTTACATGTGTCCACAGACACCTTTTCAGGTGCAATCCACGCCTCTGCACACGTAGGAGAAACAGCCAAAGGTGCCATTAAACATTTCTTACAGGCATTTGCACCTTTGGGCATCCCTCAAGAAATAAAAACAGACAGTGGTCCAGCCTACGTCTTGTAGCAAGCTGACAGGCTGCTTGGGAAGCCTATGCCTGCTGCCTTCCCAAGAGTGTCCCAGGAAAGGCTGCTGGACAGCCGTGCCCAAGGCACTGTGCTGTGACGTTGTAGGGAAAAGCCGGCGAGCAATGAAAACTCGGGAGGGGTCCTTTGCACGGAGTTCCTGAGACTTTATTCAGGCACACAGAAGGGGTGCAGAGGAACAGTAGGAAGAACAACAGAGGGTCCAGGGGTTATAAGGGAAACAAGGTGGAGTCTAGGGTCCAGAGGCCAATGAGATATGGGAACAGGGGAGGAGCCAAGGCGGGGACAAAGGGCTTCCTCCAACGAGGACGGAGGGGAGGAGAGACAACAACTGAGGAACCAATGAGGGAGCAGAGAACATAGAACATTCTTGAACTGGGGATAGGCCAAGGGATGATTGAGGGATTACATAACTTGGGTCAGGGAAGGTTCAGGAAGAAGGGGCTGAACAAGGATTACATAACTGGGGAGGCTACAACAGAAATTTTGACAGAACTTAAATGGAGAGAGCTACTGGGGGTGCTGCTAGGGACTACACAGTAGTCTCCTTCCACGGCACCCAGTCAGTTGTGCCATAGGATGCAACAACATCTCACACAGGATACAACAATTCTTTAATTCATGGGGAATTAAACGCACCACAGGTATTCCACACTCCCCCACAGGCCAATCCATCATTGAAAGAGCCCATGCATCTCTCAAACGCCTCTTAGAGCAACAGAAAGCGGGGCTAGAAACGCTGTCCAGAGTGGAGAGATTGGTTAAAGCCACATGAGTATTTAATTTTTTTAATAATTCCTTCATTGAGCCATGTCCCCCCTACACGACACAAGCACAATTAAAAGAAAGACCCCCAGTTTTATTTAAAGACCTGAAAACACACCAAATTTTGGGACCAGTTCCACTCATTACCTGGGGGAAGGGATATGCTTGTGTTTCCACAGATAGAGGGCTGCGCTGGATACCTGTGAAGAATATAAAACCATACCTGCAATTGCTACAAGAACACCTGCAAGGAGATTCTCAGAAAACATCCCCGAGAGAAGAAAATGCAGAGGCATCTAAGGAAAGACCTACTGATAACAACCCTTAAGTGCTTCCTTGTTGATGAATTCCTGAGTCTTGTTTTGCAGAGTTCATAGGTTAACATCTGACATATAACCTCCAAAAGACCCCTGCTCACCATCCTGCTTGAGACCCTGCTCCACGCTAATGGATTGGTGGCTCAGCAGCCAAAGCAGAATGTTTGGGTAACCTTGGCCAACATAACAAAGCAAGAAACCTTGTGCCTTTCTGTTGCCAGCCCAGATAGCCCCTTTTCCACATGCCTAGTAGGATTGCCAGCAGATGTGTGGCCAGTAACTGAGGATACCATCCGTGTTATGCGAGGTCATAGTCCCGATAACCACTGGGATCACAACGCTGTAGATGTCTGGGACTACTGGACACCAGATCTCCCTCATGCACCACTGGAACCCCAGGAATTAGATCTCTTTGGTCCCATTAAGATGGATTACTGTATTAAATTTCAATTCAAAGAAAGAAATCAGTTAATCATGTGGGATGGTGTTGAGCTTCAATATATAGATAATAATCAGACAGTGCTGTGGGATGTTTCCCCTCACCACCCTGCATATAAAAATGAGAGCTTGTGGTGCAATTACACCTCGTATAATCCCTCTCTGTCCAGTTGATGCCCCTCTGCAATTACCACCAGGAATATTCCTTATCTGTGAGGACAGGGCCTGGCCTGCCTTTCCATCTCATATCAAAGGCGGTCCATTTAGCTTGAGGACGCTTCCTCTGCTAACACCCGACATTACAATGATTCACAGCAAAAGGATTAGGCAAAAAAGATATATCCACCAATTCAAATCAGATTGTAAGGATGAAACTACCTATTGGAATAAATGAAAAAGAACAGAAGCCTCAATATTGGCACCTTGGGTTGCTACAGCAAAAGCATTAAAACAATTGGATAGTCAAGGGTGTTGGCTGAGTAAGCAAACCAATGCTACGTCCCTCACACTGAGTGGGCTACTAACAGATGTTGACAGTATCAGGCATGCTACACTGCAAAATAGGGCTGCAGTTGATTTTCTGTAGCTGGCACAAGGCTGCCAAGACTTTGATGGACTATGCTGTATGAATTTATCAGACCACAGCGAATCAATATATCGGAGCATTCAAATCCTCAAGGATTGAGAATGTTGTTCCATATCAGGTTATATTTTTAGTTCCTTTTTTTGATTGATTCGTAGCATGTTACATATAAGGCAATGTTCTTAGACCTGGTTGATGATTGGTTCCCTGCCCTCAGATCAAGCTGTATATATTGCTGTGTTTCCCCCATTTTGGGTTTTTGGAGGAAACCCTGTATTGTGTGCGGCTTATTTCCTTTTGTTGGCTTGTTATTAAAGTTTATTTTTCCAGGCTACTCCATCGTTCCTGTCCCTACTTCATTTTGCCACTCCCGGCTGGTCTCAGGTCGCACTCGCCGTTTGTGACACAGGGACTTGTGTGAGGAGCTGCCCTGTTCCCAGAGTCATCTGTCAGATGGATCACCACCTCTAGCATTAAAGGGAAAAGAAGGGTGGTGGTAGTTGCTGACACCCTTCTGAGAGGAACAGAGGGCCCTGAGTGTTGACCAGAGCCGTCCTATGGGGAAGTCTGCTGCTTCCCTTGGGGCCCGGGTATGGGATATCATCAGGAGACTCCCTGGGGTGATTCAGCCCTCTGATTATTACTCGCTGCTGGTTGTCCGGGCTGGTAGTGATGAGGTTGAAAAGAGCAGCAGGGAGTTAAAAAGGACTTCAAGGATCTGGGTCACTTGGTTGATGGGGCAGGAGCTCTGGCAGTGTTCTGCTTGGTTCCTTCAGTGTGAGGGATGAGTGATGAACAGAAGAATCTACATTATCAATAAATGACTTAAGGGCTGGTGCCGTCAGTGGAATTTTGGGTTCTTTGATCACAGGGCAACTTAAACAGCACCAGGCCTGCTAGAGTCAGATGGGCTCCATCGGTGTAACAAGGAGCTTTTGAAGAACTAAGGGAAAAAAAGAGGGTGGATCACCTTTGGAAAGAGGGGCAAGTAACTCAGAAAATGTTTAAGGAGTATAAAAGAAAATTAGAGAGGCAAAGCCCAATTAGAACTTACTTGCCTGTGCTGTGAAGGATAATAAAATATATTTTCATAAATACATTACTGGGAAAAGGATGGGCAAGGACAATATCCATTCTTTATTGGATGTGGGACAGAATTTGGTAACCAAAGATGGGGAAAAGGCAGAGGTACTTTAACAACTTCTTTGCATCAGTTTTCAACAGTAAGACAGGTCATGCTCAGGACAAGTGTCCTCCTGGGCTGGTAGGTGGGGACAGGGAGCAGAACAACCCCCCTGTAATCCAGGAAGAAGCAGTAAGAGACCTGCTGGGTCACTTAGATGCTCACAGGTGTCTCTGGGATCCAATGGAATCCATCCTAGGGGGATGAGGGAGCTGGGGGATGAGCTCACCAAACCGTTCTCCTTCTAACAGTCCTGGCTCACTGGGGAGGTCCCAGAGGACTGGAGGTGCCAATGTGACCCCATCCCCAAGAAGGGCTGGACAGAGCATCTGGGGAATTCCAGGCCTGTCAGCCTGACCTCGGTGCCTGGCGAGGTTGTGGAACAGATCACCTTGAGCACCATCACACAGCAGGATGGCCAGGGTCTCAGACCCAGCCAGCACGGGTTTAGGAGGGGTAGGTTGTGTTTGACCAACCTGGTCTCCTTTTATGACCAGGTGACCCACCTGGTGGATGCGGGACAGGCTGTGGATGTTGTCTGTTTGGACTTCAGCAAGGCCTTTGACACTGTCTCCCCCAGCACACTCCTGGAAAAGCTGCAGCCCACGGCTTGGACAGGAGCACTCTTTGCTGGGCTAGGAAGTGGCTGAATGGCCTGGCCCAGAGAGTGCTGGTGAATGGTGCTGCATCCAGATGGTGGCCAGTGACCAGTGGTGTCCCTCAGGAGTCTGTGCTGGGGCCAGTACTGTTCAATATTTTTATTAACGACATGGATGAGGGCATTGAATCCTTCATTAGTAAATTTGCAGATGACACTAAGCTGGGAGCGTGTGTCGATCTGCTGGAAGGTAGGAAGGCTCTGCAGAGAGACCTGGAACAGTTGGATGGATGGGCAGAGTCCAATAAGATGGAATTTAGTAAGTCCAAGTGCCAAGTCCTGCATTTTGGCCACAATAACCCCCTGCAATGCTCTAGGCTGGGGACAGTGTGGCTGGACAGTGCCCAGGCAGAAAGGGACCTGGGGGTACTGGTCAATAACCGACTGAACATGAGCCAGCAGTGTGCTCTGGTGGCCAAGAAGGCCAATGGCTCCTGGCCTGGATCAGGAACGGTGTGGCCAGCAGGAGCAGGGAGGTCATTCTTGCCCTGTGCTCAGCACTGGTGAGGCCGCACCTCGAGTGCTGTGTCCAGCTCTGGGCCCTCAGTTTAGGATAAGGATAATTTAGTTGATAAGGTGGTGTTAAGGCTGGGACTTGATGATCTCAAAGGTCTTTCCCAATCTGATTGATTCTGTGATTCTGTGAAATGTCCACACCCTTTTTTTCTTATGTGGAAACATGACTCGTTATGGAGAACACTAATTTATAACCAATGATTATTTACCTAATGTAGTTAATCAGGATCACTCTTTGTTACTTTTTTATTAATAAGATGGCCATTTGAATTTAAAACAAGTCAGTTACTTAGGATTAAGCCCCCTGTGTCAACAGCATAGAAGGAATACTGAGTTTCTCAGATTTGCACAGAAAAGCCTGGAAAGACCTATACTTCTACAATACTGGATTGTAGCTTTTAAAATCTGAAACATTAGACCTCTATGATGGAGTTTTCTGTTTTAGTATTAGAATCAGTAGTAGTAATTTACTTTATTTTCTTCCAGTTATTAAACTGTTCTTATTTCAGCCCACGGAGTTTCCTTTCCTCTTCTCCTCCCTGGAGGAGTGAGTAACTACCCACATGGTACCCAGTTGTCAGCTGGGATTAAACCTGAGAGCAAAAATGACATTTCGTACGTTTCCCATGCTATTTCAAGACCCCCGTAGACAAATGAAAAACAAAGTAAAAAAATCAAAACACTTCCCACCTTTCATTAGAAATTTTATTGTATTACCCTACAGGTATATGAAGTGAAGTGAAATATATGGTGGTGAGAGGGAGAATGATGAACATCAGTCATCTTTGGAAAATATATATATGTTTTCACAACAAAACACTTTTTTTGTTACAACTAAGGAAAAAAGAAAGCCAGGCATACTTGATAGGTTTTCTTCAAAAAATATAATACAGTTCAGTCATATCAAAGTGAAGTCTTACGGGCTAAAAAACTGAAAAGTTATGTTCAGTGCTCTAGCATTAGTATGAGTGTATCAAATGACAAGGTTTTCTCAACAGTAACTGATAAACATACACTCATTTGTTTTCAGTAATTTCAGATACTGTATATAAAATCTTTAATATAAAGCATTTTTTGTCGAAACTAGCTCTGTGTTCTTCAGTCTGGACTTTAGAGCTTCAGTGTAAGAATTACTATTTGGACACATATTGGATAAAAAACTGTGGTTAGTCTACTTCAAAATCCAATATAGAGTAACAATTCCTCACTTTTGATTTTATCCTAACTTCACTTCAATATGAACTTGAAGATTGTCTCAGCAGAAGGTGTGAACACAATGGAATCTTCATTCCCGTCATCTGCATGTGCATCTCCAAATTAAGTTAATGGAAGTTCTCTGGGTAGATCAAGATAAGGACAGATTTTTTGTGTAACAGTGTGTTGTGATTAAAATATTGGATATAGTAGAAAGCCGTGAGGTTTGTTATGCTTCTAAGTGGCCTGAGTTAATAATGCCTACAGTATTTAAAGCCTAAAGTTTATACTCACTACTTTAAAGTCAGCTATTAACTTGGTGCAGACTTCTACTAAAATGGTGACAGGGTGCTAGGGGAGAGCTACCTCCACTTGCAATGCTATATTTTGTCACCATTGTAATGTGCATATATAGAGGCAAGGCATCCCTTTCCACTCCTGTCTGTGGGGAAGCCAGATCTCTGAGTGCTTGCTGAAACTGCTCCATCAGCTGAGCTATTCAGTCTCCTCCAGCCTACAGAATGCATCTTCAGAAGTATTTGAATTGTGTGAAGACCACAGTGGGATCTACAAGAAGAGCTGTCTGGCAGTCATGAGGACTGATCTGGGCATCTCTGGAGCTGAGAGCAGAGGGCACTCCAGGAAATCAGTGTTCTGAGCACCTCACCAGGAATCATTCTCTGAAGTAAATTCACAATTCAATTGCTTGTCCTGTATGTACTGCAGATCCAGCTCAATTTACAAAGACATTGCTGCTGCTGACTACACAGCAGGAGTTTTACCCACATGCAGGAAGGCAGACCTCAGTAATGTGTCTATTTAGAACAGACACAAAAGGCAAAATTACAGTAAACTCATCTATTTTCGTAAGTATTTGACTGAATATTTCACTTGAGAATACGTGACATACTGGAAATTTAAAAAACCTCCCAAAATTTGCTCAGCTCTTCACTCTTAACATGTTAAAAGAATTGTTTATATGGTGAAGCTAATTTACCTGGTGGTCTTGAAAAAGAGCAAGAAGTGTTTGTGAGCTCCCAATTGTTAAATGCAGCATTTTCTATTCATGGCTTTAGAGAAGAAAGGTTTTATTTTAAAGTCTGTTTCACACAATACAAAGAAATGTATATACCAGTAGCTCTACATTTTATATAGATGCATACAAATCCAATCAATACTTCATCTTAGACAGGGATTAAATGGCAAGCAGCCTTAGAAATCTTCTAGCTAATATCTGTACTTTCCAAATCCAAAGGTAATGGAATTCTTTATTCCAAGGATGTAACAGAAGTGCCCAGGGAACAGCAGAACAGCCAGGATCCTTTTCCCCATCCATCAGCAACACACCAACCCTTGGGACAAGGGGCCACAGAGGCACTGCCAGGCCCTGTTAAATGCTGGCACCTCACTCCTACGTTCCTAGAAGCATCTTTTCACTGAAAGAGGATGTCTAGTCTGTAACAACCATGTTATCTTTAGGTTGATGTGTCTGGGGAAAATTCTGTCCAATGGACAGATACCTTGGTGAATTTAATTTCCACTGAATCGTGCAGCTCATAATAGACTATTCTGGAAGGACTGGAAGCCTCTCTTGGGAAAAGGGGCTGTTTTGGGAAGATAGTCTCCATCCACATGGTCAACAGGATAAGCTAAACTTCAAGGAGGAACTGTTTTTTACTTATTTTCTGTGTTCTTCCTGTCATTCTCAACAAAAACACCTTGATTTTCTTCCCCTGAATTAATGAATTAATCTGAACTGTTATGTATTTTTTAATCACCTCTGATAGACATCACTGTGAATTCTTACTTTGATCCTCTTGCTCTGCCCAGAGGTCCCTTGAACCAGACAAAAATAAAGGCCAGCTGGCAAAAATGCAAAAGAAATGGACACACACACTAGAATATTTTTGCAGTTACAAGCTAGTTCACTAAAAACACAGACACACAGCGTGAAAATGGAGAGAGAAGTTAATGAAGGTGGGGGGGTACATGTGTCACATTATTAGCAATGCAAAAGACCAGCTTAAGCATGTGTTTCCCTACATCAACTATAAAAAAGAAAAGGTGCCTTTTTAGCAAGTATGCACAGAGTTTGCTTAGTTATTTCAAAGAAAAAAAAGTCAGAACACTTGACTATCTTTATCCTATATTACAGTCAATATTACTACCTTTTTATAAAATGTAAACCCTTCCTTGCAGTTAAGATTTACAGAAGTCATCACCTTTGTCCACTCCTTACATAATCAGTCCATGGTGTCAAAAATAAACTGATTCAATTTACTTATTTTTTGAAGTAATAACTGATATGTTGTGGATTATTAGTTTGTGTGTGGCAGAAATAGTGGTCAGAACTGCAACGTATGAAGCTGAACTGTAGCAAAATACTTGCTGAAGACTAGTGCTGGCTCTATAGTACTAAGAATCTTGAAGCATCATGTAAATATTGATGTACGAAATTATTTTCTCTCCAGAACTATTCAAGCCAAGTACATCCACCACCTGCAACGGACAGCAAAGCCTGATGATGGATTTCCCAAACAACTGCAACACTGTGCTTTCCTTATCCCCATCAGATCTTGTTTCTTATAATATGTCTTGACTAAAGATAAGAATGGAAGGTAAAATTTGGCAAGGCAGTTTTCCTTCTACTAGTGAGTAACTGGTGAATCAGATCACCTGTACAAAATGGTATTTGGTAAATTGCACTGTCCTGGGAGTATTGCTACTCTGGAACATGACAGACATGAAGCCTATATTTGAAGTTGCTAAAATGTGATGTTATCAAGACTAATCTGCAAACTACTATTGTTTAAGCCAGTATATTACAGTATAAATGTGTTGCATACCTGTTTCTATAAATTTACTGCTGCGAAAAAAGAAAAAAAAAAAAGAAAGAATCAGGATCCCCAGAGTGTGGCATTTGTCCATCTGTCACCTGTATACGCTATACAGACCTCGTGCTGAGATTCTGCTTAAGGTACAGCAATTATCTGCCAGACAGATCAGGAGCCAAGAGAGATGGTAAACTAGAGAGGAAGGAGCACACCTGTGCCACTCTGCCCCTTGAGAGTCCCAGGGCTGTAGGCACCAGCTTCTTGCGGGGTCATTTGCCGCTGACCCCCTTTGTGGAGGGCGTGGGGCTCTCCCGGACGGGAAGCAGGTCGTAGTGGCACGGAATGTGGCTGTTTTTTGGGAGGTCGTACGGATCCTGGCCGACGCGCCCGCTGCCGCTGCCGAAGGCGCCCTGGACAACGCTCACCGTGGGCTCTGTGAGGAGAGAGAGCATACACTCAGCTCCAGGGAAAACACTGATACTTCATTTCGGCTTCTGCTTCAGTGGGAAGATTCCTCATCCTGCTGAGTCCCGAAACGTAGCTGCAGAAACACATGTTGGTGGTTTTGCTTCACACTTGCAGCAGGGCCCTGCCGTGAGGGTCTTTACTGACAGAAACAAGACAGCATCTCTTCTTTATGTGTCTTTAATTTCAGTAAATTAAAAAAACAAACAAAGCAACAACCTGAATCTGAGGGTTTTAATCAAGACTTTGTAGCAGTCCTTAAAAGCAGAATGGGTATGCTGATGAATTTCAGTGATCTCTAATTGCATGCAGAAAAGGAAAATATATCCTGTGACACTGGGCATAATTTATTACAGCCCAGAGATGATCAGGATAGCTAACACTCCACAGGACCCCAAAGTTTTCTGTAACTGAAGAAATATGGTAACTAGGTAGGATCCATACTAGTGGAATACTGCATCTGTGGGTGAAGATGCCTTTTTATTCTGACCGAGAGGAGGAAACAGAACTTCAGCCCTCCCATACATAACTCCAGCTGCAATCAGTCTAGCCCAGAGCTGAAGTACCTTGCAATCAAATGCCAAGTTTATTTTACCCTGTTGTTCAAGGGAAGGCTTTCACACCAGGGCAATTCAGAGATACTTGTAGGTTACAGAACGGAGCTGAAGGTACTTCAGACCCTGTTTGTGTGAACTGCACCAGAAGAGTAATATCACTGTTACAGCTTTTGAGCAGAATACAGAATCTGAACACGTAATTTTGTCTTTCCAGTGGTTTTCATGTGTTTTGCTTAAACTGACTCAAAGACTAAAAAGTCCTGTGCTCTTTGTTCCTAACCCCCAGCATCCAGAGGTGGGTTTTGTACCTACCAACTTCATACACGTTCTTGCTGGCTGTGGCAGAGCCGGCGATCTCGGCGTAGGGGGAGTCGCGACGTGCTGGGGACTTCATTTCCACATAGCCACATTCTGAACTCTTTGGCACCAGAGCTGGTGGGTCTTTGATAGTAGCATAGGGGTTCTCAGAGCTGCTCAGTGAGCAATTACTTAAATTGTATTCCGAGTTCTTCACCAGATCTACAAAAAAGAAAAACATGTTCCTGTCTCAGGCATGCTGCGTGCTATGGACATTGCTACCAAAAAAAGGGGTTTTCTTTTCACGCTCAGTCCTAAAAAGTCACTCAGAAGTGAGTATTTAAGTGGAAATTGGTTGTAACACTTCAAAATTATTTACAACAATCAGTGAAAGCATCTCAACTGTTATGCTCTTCAATGGACTTGATCTTTCCACCAGAAAATTACTGCTGAAAAATTCCAGCATCTTCAATTCCGGTTAAAATAGTGCCTCTCATTATACAGAGATAAGCTAAGTAGAATCAGTTTTTAACAAGCACTTCAGAACACTTTCTTCCCCTCCAGCTGCTGAACTCAGGACATGTAAAATAACTGATCTGAGACTGTTCCCAAGAGCAATGTCTGGGCAAATGACAGCATGATTTATTTCTAGGGATGACTTGGGTGGTGCAAAGTTTGAGTATTTGAGTACACAAAAAGAATAACCAGCTTCTAAGTTTCTGTAAGGTGCGTGCAGGAGAACTGGAAAGGAAACATCAGTTGGCTTGTGATGTCAGGATTTAACTGGAAGATGAGTAACTGGTTTCAGAGATCTATTTGCTCGTGCTGGGAAGTGATTTTGTGGCGTTTGTCTTACTTTGTTCTCTGTGTTGCTTTGTGATATATTGTGTTATTTAACAGGAAACTTCCTTAGCTCATTCCTGACTCCATATCCAACATGAGACTGACCTTGGTGGACCTGTCAGTGGATGGGTGCTCACGATTTTGTGACTCATTTGAACTGGGCTTTCTGTAATCATAGAATTGTAGAATTGTTTGGATCACTTTCAGATTCACTGAGTCCAACCGTTTATGTAACACTGCCAAACCCACCACTTAACCATGTTCCTAAGTGCCAAATCTTCACATCTTTTAAATCCCCCTGGGGATGGTGACTCCACCACTTCCCTAGGCAGCCTGTGCCAATGCCTGACCACCCTTTCTGGAAGGGATTTTTCCTGATATGCAACGTCTCAATGTCTGTCTAGTGGTGAGGGGCCCAGAGCTGCCCCCAGGATTTGAGGTGTGGCTTCAGCACAGGGACGGTCACTGCCCTGCTCCTGCTGCCACCCCACGGCTGGCACAGCCCCGGGGCCATCGGCCTCTTGGCCACCTGAGCACCCCTAGGCTCGTGTCCTGCTGCTGTCACCAGCACCCCCAGGGCCTGTCCCAGATTTGCAGCCCCTCTGCCCCAGCCTGGAGCTGCAGGGGGTTGGTGTGACCCAAGCACAGGAAAAACCAGGTGTAATAAATCACTCTGTTAGTTTAACTGTGCCTTATGACACACAAGGGGACAAACCAGCTGCTTACTGTCTATGGGTATAACTCCTCATTCATATGGACTTTGCTACACCTTTTCCATTGCTTGGATACCCAGGCACCCTTGGCATGCCCTGATCAGGTACCACAGTGACAGAAGGGTGGTACAATGTAAAGTCTTGTGGGAAAACTGGATAATTCAGAAGATCAAACTATCAGATCACTACCCTGATTTCCTGAAGCTTTTCATTCCTGTCTGTGTCTCTGTATTTTGATATCCTTTCCAAGAGTCTGCAGTGGATGTGGTGAAGGTTTGTGGTCATGCAGACTGTGCCAGCTGCAGTTGGAACTGTCTCTCTTTAAAAGCCTTCAGTAGAGGCAGCATGTATTCTCCAGTCTAGAACTGAGCTGTGTTGTGACTCAAACACGACAAAACATTTTATCTGTGTGACACATCGGGGACTCAAAATGGCTTGGTTTGTGGTTTTATTTTTTGTTTCTAAGAAAAAAAAAATCCAACAACCTCTCGTCAAAAAAGATATAAAACCCACACCAGCAAACAAACCAATCATGCATTGATTCAGTGTCTAGGAAAAATTTAGTCCAGAATAGTTTTTATATTCTCTTCACCTAGAAGCCAAAGGTAATTTAGAAGAGTAAAAGGCATATTTCTAGTTTCATCTAAATACATCAGAAAACAACCTCACCTTTCAGGGACTTCCCCACATATCCCCTATCAAGTCCAAAAGCACCTGAGGAGCAAATGATACAAAAAACCAGAGTAGTTTTAAAATCAAAGAAAACAAAAGTGATTAGTCAACAGCTTCTAAATGTATAAGAACAGCCTTGGAACTCATTTCTGCCCTAGCTGAATAATTCTCTCATAAGGACAGTGGAACTGCCCAGGATGGGGGTACAGAAGCACTTGAATTATTTGCCTGCACATTTTCCAACAGGAACAGGGACGGGGGCTCATAAGGGACCATTAAATTATCAAGTCTGACCACACATATCACCAGTTACTCACTCTTGAATAATCCTAATAAGTACTGTTGGACTAAAGCATTTTTTTTGTTTGTCTGGATAAACCTTACGTACCAGAAAGACATCCCACCTTGACCTGAAAATCTCAGGGTGTGCAGAGTTCACCCCAATTCTCAATGCTCTGCTTCCAAATTTAATCACTCCCGAATCAGGGTCGCCCTGTTCCAGCCCCAGTGGCCTGAACAGCTTGCACCTGAATCTACAACTCTGCAATCACCTGTTACTCACAGATTTATTTCAATAAATGGAAACAGCAGTGCACAAAACAGCTCTCTTCAGAGACCTGGCACTTTCCTGGTTAATGATCTATTCAAATAGCTTTGATTGATATTGTGGAGAGCTGATTTTTTAATTAAGCTGTATTGTGGTACTATGCTAGAAGCATTATAAAAGCCTAGAATGATTTTATCTATGCACTATCTAAACAAAATTAGTAGTTTTCAAGAGAGATGTGATATTATTTAAAGGAGACCTAAACATAATTAATTTTACTCCTACCCCATCTTTATTTATTAGATCTCATGTCACCTGTCCTGATGTTTTCACAAGTTTAATTCTCAGGTCACCATCCTCAAGTTACCCAAGTAATCCTATTTGATTTTCTAGCAAACAGAAATACTAACAACATTCATCCAGTCCTCTGGAACCTCTCTGTTGCTCAAGATCTCCTGCCTTGGGCTAACCACAGCAAGTGTGCCTGAGGAGCACTTAGTGCAAGTTCAAATGCTCTAAGAAAATACAAAGCTGAATATTGAGCATTATGACTGAAATCCTTTCTTGAAAAAAAAAAGCCCTGAACAAACCCCAAACCAAGCACAACAGATCTGAGCCTGAATTGTGGTTTGGCCAAGGTTGGGGAAGAGCAGGGAAAAAACCCAGTACTGCATACTGTTGTTCTGAATCCCAGAGTCCAATATATCTAAGTACCAGAAGTGAAGGTAATTAAATTTTCTGAATTATCCTGCCACTGAAAGCCCCTTTTAAGGCTTTCACTGGTCAGTGCAATCCAGCCTTTTTGGAATGCATGAGAGTGGAAAAGGATGAAAAGACAGCATAAAGCAGGATACAGCAACTCCACCATTTCTTGGGAATTTCTTGTCTTAAAGACAATGCTCTGTCTTTTAGCAAACAGGAGGCTTAGCTGGGAAAATCTACTATTTACACCTGAAGTGGCTCAGGTAATGAAAAAAATACATTTTAAACCACTGATTTCATTTTGTGGTGATTTAAAAAAGAAAAAGAATATAGGCAACCTTTAATTTATTTAATAAGAATTTGTAATTTTGTCCAAGCAGACCCTTACTGTAAAATCCCCACTGTTTTATGAAACTAATCAAGAAGCAAATCTTTTAACAAAAATGAGATATTTTACACATCATGTCTGCACTGGGCATCAAAAACTGTTCCACCATTGCTCACAAGGGGTCACTTTTTTATCTCTTCCTGCCGTAACGGATGCATCCCACACACAATGAATAACATTCCCATTTCTCCTCCTTTTTTATTTTTTGTTTTTTTTACCAAGCTCGTTGAGGTAGCCACCATGTTTCCAATCTGCTGGCAGTGTTCCTGTGTAGTCCATGACAGCACTTCGTTTTCCAGGTTCCATATTTTTCAGGTTCACAAACAGCTGACTGGTTTTTGCCTATTTCAAAGAAAGAGAGGTAATAAAACTCAAATTGCAAGGAAGATGCTGAATTTCCAGGTGATAATCAGGAAGAGCAAACATAAGTCAAATAGGAGAGGTTAGGGAATAATGTAAAATAAACTGAAGACTGTCAGAGAAGTTTCCATGTTTTTCTGCTTTACCTTTGCCAGCGTCAGTCTCTCCATGTTGGTGACATGAGGTGGGCTGGAGCACTGAGTCAGAGTATGGTAACTGGGGTTAGAGAAATAGTGGCTGTTGACATTTCCACCATTGGTATGAGGGATGGTTTCTGAAAAGAAAAAGAAAGGGAATGAGCAACAGAAAATAACACTGAATTTCTTTCTTAGGATACATTCTTAAGAGTGCTGCACTGATTTCTGAATCTGACCTAGAGTTTCTTATAAAAAAACCCAACACAAAACTAAGTATCTTTTATTCATTCCAAGAAATGAGAGATACAGGGCAGTAAGTGACAAATCATGTCCTCACTTTTAGCAAGGAGCATTCTCAAGTGTAACTTGCTAACTTAACTCCCCTCTCTGCTGTGGTCCCTTGCCCTGTTTTTCCTTTCTAGTCATCATTACAGTCACTTGTACCATCAAGTCTGCACCAACATTTTCTGTTGCTTCAAGAACATTAGGACCTTTGCTGATTTCCTTTTTCTTCACTCTGACAAGTCCTCCTGCTGCCTTCTTCAGCTGCTGCTTTCCTTAACAGTGGTGTTCAGAAGGCACAATTACCTAAAGTTTCACGTACCCATTGAATTCCAACCCACAAGCAGTTAATTAGGTCAAAAACTCCTGTTTGTTTCATTGCTCCTCCCCTTAATCAGTTTCAAACCTTCTGCTGTCTGTTTCTCTGCAGAATCTTGCCACAGATAGCATGAAATCCTGATTTCCTACGTGCTTCCTCTATTCAAGCTGTTGGCATTGAATTTAAGGTCCCTTGTAGAAACCAGATTTTGCCACACTCTGACTGTATATAAAAGCAGGCACAGAGGATAGAAATGTCCATGTTTGATGCAGAAAGAAAGTCTGAGAGTGCAAAATGTTGCACAGTAAAGCAAGGTACGTGGTCACTTTTCTTTAAAATTAACACATTTTGCCAGGGTGTGCCACCTACATGGTATCAAAAAGCAGAAATATGTGAATTCAAGCCCTGTTAGGGGCAGATCTGAGCACAAAGCCGAGAGATGGAAGGAAAAAAAAAGCGTTCTAAACATCACATACCTGAAATGGTGTAATCTGCATTGATGACCCTCATAGCAGGGGTGTAGGTCACGGTGGGCATGTGTGTCTCCTTCCCTTTCTGCTTCTGCCTGTAAATGATGAACAGCACCAGCAGGAAAAGCACAACCAGGACAAGAATGATGATGCCAGCTATGGCTCCTATCTGGTAGGAGTCAGCAGGGAGGGCAGTGCTGGTACGGCTCAGGCTGTTCAGGTTCCCCACTATAATTACACCAGCTGGAATAGAAGAAGAAATGAAAATAAGTGGCATAAATCCAGAGGGGTGATGTGTCAGGAGCAGGAGGCAAAATTTCACTTCTAAATCTTAATTTATTTAATAAGGCCAGAATAGAAGTGTCAGAAACCAATCCTAAATGTAAGGAAAAATACTTAGAATCTTCACAGAAGAGAGATGTTTTCATGAATTTGAACAAGTAATAATGTTCTTTGGGCAAAAGCACGGGGCAGGTAAAGCCCATGCTCCATCAGCACCTTTGAGCAGCACAGCCCTGCAATTTCATGCAAATCTACACCCCAGTTACTTATCACCGAGGCATCTAGTTTAAAGCCTCCAAAACTGACATGAATTAACAGAATGGGCTACTTAAATACACCTGTCAGATTTATTTAATGAATGGCACAGAGATGGTCTGTGTAATTCATTAAATAAAGAGATGGTGTTGAATAGGTGAATCCAGTTTCAGATTTGATTGTGTCTGGGCTTTACCTTGATCACACCTGGCCCCTTTCCAGCCTGGGCTGCAGTAGCAGGTCCCCGTGATGTGGTCACAGGTGGAGTTGTTCAGGCAGTCACAGATCTGGCGGCATCCGTACCCGTATGTGCCCTGGGGACACTCTGCACACAACAAAGGCAAGCAAAACCTCATTAAAGGCTTTGGACTTGCAGGTCTGCAGCACCACAGAGTCCAACCCCACACGCTCCTGTCTGTGGGCAGCAGGTGGCAATGTGTCACCAGCATCACATCTCCCCTGGAAATGCTCCTAAGAGGACCCTCAGGAGAGAGAAACTGTGTTTAGATGTGTATTCATCCTTCACCTGCAATGCCACTAAGGCAGTGCAGCAAGGAATCAAGGGTCAAAAAAAAGGCAAAAAAGATAAAAAGGGTAGAAGGCAGTGAAGAAATGGGCAAGGTGTGAATAAAGAGCCAGAAGATTCAGATCCCAGAGCCTGAAAAATCTCGTTATCATACAGGTGGAGCAGACACCTGGATGGAGTCCTGTGGTGTGACAGAAATGCTGATGTAAAGCAGTAAAAGGAAAGGGCCCTAACAGTGAGTCTAAAATGCACCACACATTTACAGAGAAATAAAACTGCTGCCCATAGCATGCTCTGATACTGTAATGTCTACGCTGAGAAACTACTGACAGGAGAAAAAATGCTATATTATGGAGAATAAGGTAACTGGGAAAGTTGTACTTGATTATTTGAATTACTTGAATACAATACTTAATTACTGATCAAAGTATCTCCTACCTCATGTAAGTATCCTGGTAGAGAATTACTCTACATTGATAAAAAGAATTTCTTTTACACTGCCACCTCTTGGTACTGTGTGGCCTGGCACATTACAGTAGTTCTGATGGTTTTAGCGAATGTAGTGTTTCTTCTTTTTCTGAAATTTCTCAAGAGTTCTGCAACTATATTTAGTTCTTTTTGTCTTTTTAAAAGAATCTAACTCATCTTTCATGCATTCCTAATTTGGAATAATTTAATAAGTTACACAATGTGTGCCAGAGAATGGTCTTGCAGTCTTGACAAATCCCAACTCAAGTGAAAAACTTCATGTTTATGTTCCTCCTCCTTCTCTTGATTACACTCAATAAAACAAGATTATAAATACTGAGGTAAATGGGTGGGCAAACCCCATTATGTCACAATATATTTTGCATTTCAAGATCTAAATTAGAATGAATACCAAAACATTTAGCTTAACGTTGCTAAAACATTATTATCAACTTGTAGGATAAAATACAAAATCTGTAACAGAGTTAATTTGCCAAGTTATTCAAAGTGATATTTTGACATCAAGAGACTACCCTAAAAAGTTATCTTTTCCTGAACATTAGTGATGTTTTGAGGAGAAACACAGATGCTATCAGAACGCACAAATTTGGGAGCACAGCTCCGTAAAGTCAGCAAAGGTCGAACAAACAGTCCTGGGCTCACGAGCCTGATTATTCCTTTAATGTTGTACAACATTACACCACCAGTGATGTCAGTGGTGTTATCCCTGATCTTCCCAAGGAGAGAGCCACACACATGTGAAAACAAAACGCCACCTACGACGCTGTTACAAACCAGCTGCGCTGTAAAACCACACTGCGAAGATTAATTTCATCCACCAGCACTGATGTGTTAGTTCTTATCTCCAGTTTTCCAACTATGAGCTGTCACTGTGTCACTGTGGCTTATACTAATGGATACATTTCGTTGCTTTCACAGGATGCTAATGACAATTCCTTGGATTAATTTTGTTGCTTTTACGTGATGGAGTAATTGGGTGTTCCTTTAGCATTACGCCCAAAGCAACTAAAACACAGTGCAAAGAAACAGACACCACAATCCCAACAGCTTAATTCTGTCAGGTTTTAAACTGTTTGGAAAAGCCTGTGGCCAGCCCTGTGCCCATCAGAACTGGCCCTGGAGGCCAGAGGCTGTGTCCCAAGGCAGAGAGAGGGGTGTGCTCACTGTGCTCGCAGTGCCGCCCCATGAAGCCCGTCCGGCACGTGCACTGCCCGCTGATGTGGTCGCAGTCGGCTCCGTTCTGGCACTGGCAGATCAAGGCACAGTCCTTCCCAAAAAACCCCAGGGGACACCCTGCAACACAAGCAGAGGGAGGGGGGAGAGGGGTGAAACAGCTGCTCTGGGAGGGGAAGACAAACATTCTGGTTCGGCGTGTTGAAACCTGAGGGCTCCCTGCAGCTCCAGGAAGGGAGAGCTCTGTCCACACAAGGGACCAAGACCTGCCTTGTGTGGCGTGGTTTAAAACACAAATCAGGCACAAACGAGGCTGGGAAAACCTCTCTGGCACGAGAGGTTCTGAAAAGACAGCAGGGACAGCTCCTTGAAGAAATGGGCTTCCAAAGAGATTTGAGTGAGGAGGAAAAAGGCACTTTGGGAGTCTGCCCATTAGTCAGTGAACCTCTGGACACATTTCCTTCATAGTTCATATTGAAGCATTAAAAAGGCCAACAAATTGTACCTGAGCTACTCACAAAGAAACCATTTCAGTATGAAGACACACCACTGCAAAGAGATCATTATTCACCAGCAGGAAGCAGAAAACCCCTGATAGCTGACAGCTGAACCAGCATAGTGAATATCTCCCAGAACTGCATCCATATGGTCCTGTAATGTATCTGTTATTTCTTGCCACTATGACATTACTCATTTGAAACAGTGAAGTTCTGATTTTATGAAAAACGTGTATTTGAGCACTGAATGCAAAACACAGTCAACAGTCCTATTTTTCTTGAGGTCAAATTCAAGGGTTGTGGCCAGGATCACAGTCAGTGAGGCAACCTGAATTGAAGGTAAACCAAACTGAAAGCATAATATGAAAAAGATAAGAAATCAACTTTACCCATATTTATTTCTAACAAATATTTATTTCTCAAACTTCTTATGAACTCTTAACCAGTGTATAATGAATGAGTGACACATACCTACACCCAGTCACTGCACAGCTATTTTACTTTAACAAAAAGCTCTTGGGGGGAAAAAAATCATTATCAATGTATTATTAAATGAAGAAAATTCCAAAAGAAATTATCGTGTTACAGTCTAGTGAAATCAGCTTTCAAGGTTTTAAATAAGAACAGCTTTGGTATTAGTACTTGAATTCCAGGTTCAAGTTGTTCTGGAGGATAATTCTGTCACTGATGTTCAGACTAAGAATGAACACAAAATTCACTTACTCTGTGTGCAGTAAAGGCCAGTCCAGCCCGGGGTGCACTTGCACTCCCCATCGTAGGCACTGCAGAAAGCTCCATTGTGGCAGTTGCACGTGTGGATGCAGTTTGGTCCCCAGTGGGAAGGTGGGCAAGCTGCAACAACCCAGAGCAATTAATTAACCTCAAATGACAAAGATTCCTTGATGCACATGAATAGAGCTGCTTCCATTCACACATGAGCACTGCTTTGTTTGGCGTTTGCTGTTTTTCTCCCAAGTGCATGTGTTCTCTTCGGCTGCTCTGTTCTGAGCAAACAGCCACAGATTTACTCATTTATTTCAGCTAAGGCATCATTTCACTCCAGGTAAAAAGTGCTGAAAAATATTAAATGTGTGGAAAATACATACTTGATACTCAGTAAAAAGGACATTCATAGCAGCTTTCTCACAGAGAAAGCCATTAGGTTTCCTTTCTCCACTTATTTTTTACTCTGCAAACAGTCAAGGTGATACAGCTTTTAAATCTCAAAAAGTGAAGGAAAATAGAGAAGGTTGAAACTCCTATATCGCCTAGAGCTTTAGATCCAATACTGAGCCTGCTTCTTGTGCTTCCACTGTTAAATTTCATGTATTTGCCTAAATGTGGTGAAGATAATCAGGTCTGTACCTTAACCTGGTAAACTTGTTGCTTCCATGGGTCCAATGATCAATATATTGATATTGGTGTTTAGAAATATGATCAATCATATTTCTAAACACCAAGTAATTATCCACAGAATGGAGATCCTTTTGCTCACAATCATGTCGACTCATTATGAGACAGAATTTACTGGCTGCTTTGGAAATGTCATGATGGATGAATCTGATGCTGTGTTCTGCCACTAGAACTCTGAAGTGGTTCCAAAATACTAATTACTATTCAGAGACAGCAAAAGATAATTTTCTTCACGGTAGAATATCACTAAGTGAAGAGGGTACTCTAAGAATAGACCCTTCCTGCTGAGTAGGATTCTCATCCTGAGGGGTTTTTTCCTTTAGTAAAGAAAGCAGTACTTTAAGTAATACTTAGTATTTTAAAAATAAACAAATTTTAGTAAAATAAATAATTCTTTAGTACTTTAAAAATAGTTTTATGGAAGTACAGTGTCAGTATTTCATAGGAGAGAAGAAACAGGTCAGACACTGAAGGCTTGGTTTTATTCATGTGTGAATTTAGAAGGGTGGTAATTCCTCCTTGTTTTGTACTGTACAATAAAACTCTTGCATCCTTTAAACATTTGCAGAATGATTCATGTATAAGTGGGCTGTACTTTTCCAAAGTATCACCTTTTTTCCCAAATTTCAGTTCATTAAAAATTATATTATGATGAATTGAAAAATAGCACTAAGTTTATTTTTTTATTACTTTCACTTCAGTTGTGCCTTGTAATTATTTTTATTACTTTTTTGTGTTTGAAATTAGTGGTCAGCTAAGAAGGAATGTAAATCACATACAGGCAAAAGGTTAGAAGTTTAAAAAAGGTCGCTGGTTCTGAAAGAAATTAATGGAATCATTATTTTCCATGTGAACGAAAGGCCTTTATACAAAGCAAATAAACTTCCTCTGTTATGGTCCGTGAGCACAGCCTCAATAAACACTTCCATTCATATTGCTGGCACCATTTTCTTGATATTGATTCAGTGAGTAAGTCCCTCCTCCTCCTAAATACCCCTATTCTGCTATTCTCCCAACTACCTATTTATTTTACCATAAAAACAGGGACCTTTGTAGCCACTGGCTTCCACAGGAATGGGCCCAAGATTTATTCTGGTATCATACTGGGATGTGCATGCTAATTATTTCACAGAATTTAACCAGGAAAGTTGTTTTTTGGGTTCTTTTCCCAAACTGACCAGATACTACCCTGCACTTCTGCAGAGCCTGTTAACCTGGGCCAGTCAAACTGTAAATTACATAAACCAATGAGCCATGTTATTAAAAAGATGCACTTCCCTGGAAACCCAAGCACAATGCCTGACATTTCAGGGTATGGTGCAGCTTCTTTTATTCACACAAGTGGGCTGACTGAAATTTTGGCACGTGTGTGTTTCAGACTGTGTGGATTTTAGCACCTTATGGGATTGGGTATGCTTCTAGTGAGTTTTCCTTAAAACAATTCCTTCCTCTAATTAGTAAATTGCATAGACCCATCCAGGCATATGGGGAATGACTATTTAATAAACTAACTTTGCAGAAAATAGTAAAATTAGGACCTTCCCTTCTCCTTTTTAAGTCAGTAATGAAGAGTCCAATGAATTCAGCACACCAAGACAATACTCATTGAGTGAGGCAGAACGACACTAAAAAATGTCTATCTGTGAAAACACTTATAAAAGGAAGAAAGAGAAAAATCCATCACAGAGTTATAAGCACTTAAAAAAAAGGCATAGTGAAAAATTTCTTAACAAAATGTTCAAATGCTTAGTGACAACAAGGATGGTTGTGCAGCCAGAGCACTAACTTGAATCTGAGAAAATTTCAGCTTTGCTCTTGGCCTGGCCGCAGAAGTTTAGGATCTCTCCATTATCTACCATGAAGTCCTAATTTCTGACTTAAGACAGTGTTTCTTTACCAAAAAGAAAAGGTATTTTAAATAGCTGGACCCTGATTATTTGTTCTACAATTGAAGGGGAAAAAGAAAGCTGGTACTTACGCTGAGAGCAGTCACTACCAATCCATCCAGGGTAGCACTGACAGGATCTATCAATAGGGTTACAAGTCCCATTATTGGTGCAGGTGCATATTCCAGCGCAGTTCTTCCCAAATCTGCCACTGGGACATACTGAGAAGGCATTATCAGAATTAGAGCTCCTTAGTGATCAGAACAAGATTTCATTTTCTTCATTTCAGGAGAAAACAACCAATAGTTGGATCAAGACAGGTATTGCTTAGTATAAGGGTAAAGTGAGGTATTATAAATTAAAGTGAGCACGTTATCCATATTCACTACACAAATAATGCAATTGAGAGTACAGAGGGTTTCATACTGAAGGATGAAACAGTCTAAGATACCCAATTTCATAAACTCAACGTTCCACAACAGAAAACATCTTCGGTTTCACAGCTCCCAAGTGATGGAATGGAAATCATTCCAGCACTTGGCGAGTGCATCCCATGGAGTCCTTATGGCCAGCTGTACCTTCATTGCAGAGGGCTCCTGTGAATCCAGGCAGGCAGTCACACAGGCCAGTGATGTGGTGGCAGGGGCCGCTGCTGTGCACGCACTGGGGGCAGGTCTGGCTGCAGCGGTGTCCGTAGAACCCCGGCGAGCAGACTGCAAGCAGAGAGGACAAACTGTCACTGCTGCTGTCCTGCCATCAGCCACCCTGCAGGGCACCTGCTCCTGCCTTGGAGCTGGCTCTGCTCTTCAACACCAGTGGTGGTCATTGTTATTTGTGCAGCTCGGTGATTTACACTCCCAAAACAAGATCTGCTTCTTCTCCTCAAGGACTTGGTGTATTCTGGCTCATCATGACTTTGTTGACATTCCATTACATGTCAAGCCACCCTGAACTTGGATATTGTTTGGAATGCATACATACTTTATTTGGCTAAACAAGGACATCTTTTGAAGCACATCTGAAGCAACAGAGTTTTATCTCTAGATGAGTAAGGTCATCTTAGACCTTGATTCCTGATGTGTTTCCTAGCTTGGAATTCAAATAGCCACAATTTCATTGGATAAAAAGCACAGATGTTTTCCAATCAACCTTTCTTGTACATGGTACAGAGTCACTCTAACTTTCAGAGAGAACCTGAGACCAGAAATACAGAGTTGTCCAGTTAATTGTGATGCTAAAAGCAAGAGTTTCTCAAAAAGAGTAGGAAAGAAAGGGGAGAGAAAAAAGACTGCTTCTGCTTCTTTGTTGATCTAATCCCTTTTGGCATTTATTTCCTGATAAACTAGAGTATTAGGTAACAGATCAAGAGAAATACCTGAACAGCTACAATTAGCACTGACAAAACTACCTTGGAATCTTTTCAATATTTCAATTTCATTCAAGATTCAGTCTTTTAATTACACACTTGATACAAGTTACATGGCCAAGATCTCTCCAGGGAGATTAACTTCTCCAAGTGAAACAGTGCCAAAAGGTCTTCCTGTTTACTGAAAAGGCAGTTTCTGACCAGGATCCAAATTATTCGTATGACCTTTGTCTTCCCAGCCTGCAGACCATGCCTCAGAGGGGCACTGAACTGGGAGCCTCTTGTCCAGGTTATAGGCAGAGTTCCAAAACACAAGGGAACATTTTTACATGGCAGTGTTACACTTTGGATGCACTGATTGACTGCAGGGCCCTTAGAGATTAGATAGTGAGAATCATTACTGCTCACAGTCAGAAATGCTCAAGGAATACTAATGCCACACTGATGTGGGATTTAGCAGTGCCATGTCACAGCCTTCAGCTTGAAATGTTGCCATTCCTGCCCTGGTAGAACTTCACCTTCCTCTGCTTCTCCTTCTCCCTGACAGTGACCATTTCAGGTCATCTCCTGCCTTTTAAGCCTCTTTTGGAAGAGCCAGGAGCATCTTTGCTTGTCCACAACCCACCTGCTCCTGGATCCTGTTTCTAGGAGACCTGCTCTGAAAACTGGGCTCTCCTCCAGTTCCAGACAACTCACATTTCTCTTACCTGGA
Source organism: Promerops cafer (assembly GCA_013398275.1). NCBI lineage: Eukaryota > Metazoa > Chordata > Aves > Passeriformes > Nectariniidae > Promerops > Promerops cafer. The sequence goes on along the minus strand of VZSE01011627.1, from coordinate 69,449 downwards.
CACCTTTGCCTCACAGCTTCAGTGATTCAAACTGGAGACAGCTGGACTGCTGGCAAACTGTGACAAATCTTGGGAGGGCAGACTTATTATGTACCTCCCTGATTCTGGCATGATTTTCCTTAGTTCATCTGTGTCTCTCTTCACGCAATTTGTATTTTACCCAGACAAGTTTTTCAAAAGGAACCATGGGTACATTAGACATCCTCTGCTTACTGTGGGGCCTGATCCTACTGACTATTCTTAAAAAACAAGTGTTAAAGCCCCAAATATTACCTAGGGTAATGGTCCCTAGCAGACTCAACAGGAAGGCTTTTCGTTTCTGAAACTCAGTTGTCTTTTATTTACCTGTATTTCAAACTTAACACTCATCAATCACATTTGGAAATGCTTTAGAATGGAATCCCCTGCGACATGTTGTGGAAAGTCATGTTCATAACAGTGCCACAGGACAGACAGTCAATGAAAAGGAAGCTGTACCACAACAGGAAGAGCACTACCAGATGGAAACATTTGTTCATTTCAGGTAACCCTTCTTTTTCTGAATATTCATGTATTTTGACAAAATGTCCAGTCAAGGAGTGTTTCCTAGTCATTCACACTACAATTAGCAAAGCATTATGCATATGATATATGGTATGTTTACCAAGCACCTGAGGGAGAAACAGAGATTTTTAAAGCATTTATGTTGTCCTTACTTCTCTGGCAAGTGGTGCCTCTGTATCCTGGTGCACACTCACAGATCCCATCATCTGGAGAGCAGGATGCTCCATTTTTGCAGTAACAAGGCAAGGAACAATTTGGACCCCATTGTCCCTCAGCACACACACTGTCACAGTGAATACCTGCAACCACAAACAAACAAAACATCTGTGAAGAGCTCTTGTGCACAGTTAGGTTAAACCACTGCTTCTCAGAGGGCTGAACTTTAACACACAGCTCTCACAACCTGTTAATTAAAACAGCACTAACATCAAGAAAGTAAAAGACTATCTTTCATCTCTCATCCTGCCTTCCCTAGAACAGTGAATTTCCCTCATATTCCAGTTTTGATGAGGGGTACATAAATGGCTTTTGCTTCTTCCATAACGACTGTTTCAAAACAGCGGAAGATTTTTGGTTTCAGATTTTAGGTTTGGGAAATGCACGACAGAAGGTATTTTTTTCCTTTTGAGAATTCTTCATGTCTGACATAATTTGTGTATAATAATGGGGTGCAGGACATGGAATGATTTCTAATTAGTGGTGAGCTGATTACTGCTCAGCCTCATACGGAACGGAAAAATGTGGTGTACACAAAGGGTTTCCAAACACACCATGTGAGCATTCCAAAATGCTTAGCTGCCACAGTGTTAAGGATGCTGGTCAGTCAGGGCTTTGTTTAACCTGCTTTGGTATAAAATTGATTGTAAAATGGCCACAACCTGAATCTCTACACACAGATCATAATACAAACAACCCATTACAATCATCCAATCGCAGTTTGTTTGCTGGGTTCTTTTGTTTGTTTGCTTGTCATTTTTCTTCACAATGCAGCAGCATTAAATATAATTTTCCTGCTTTTTAAGAAGCACTGTGCATGTTAAATGCCAGCAGGCACCACCGTGGAACTCAGACCGTATTGTGTCTGCAGCACTTTGCATTAACAATCAAGTTTTATTGTAATGCCTCTACTGAATGAACCCTCCACTAAGGGAAAAGTGGACTGGATCCAACCACAAGCATGTTTTGCTTTGTAACTATTTGCAGCAAAATATGCCACAGGTTCAATGGCTGCCAGAGTCCTAAAAAAAGCAAAACAGTTTTACATGTGACAAGGAAAAAAAAAATCTTTTAACTTTGAACTCCAAAACCTACTGCTTGTAAAAATCCTGAAAAATAATTACATGCTTTGCTGATAGACCAGACTAAGAGGTGATTCCTCAACACCCCCAGCATGTGCCTTGCAAAGCTGCCCATATCTAAAGACCAGTTCTCTAATTAGAGGAAAGGTGGAACTCCAGACTCTTGAACTGTTTTTCTCTGCAGGACAATCACCAGACTGAAGAATCAAATATGTGTTTCAACAGACTGCACCAACCTGTGCCAGCAAGACAGAAGAACACCTGACTTTAAAAATCCAGATACTGACAGACGGTGCACAGGCCACCTCAAAGCCCTGATTGCGCAATGATCGTTAGTACTGACCTAAAACAAACCTACTGTCAGAAAATGAAAGGCTGCTTACATCACTCCTTTTTCACTTTCTGCCTGCCTAGACAGGGTCGTTCTCCTGTCTCCATCTACATTTGAGAGGCAGTGCTGACTTTTTTCTCAGCAGTCTAGTTCAACCTTTTCATTAATTCATTTATGGATAAGCAAATTAAAGAGAGAGGTTTGATTTTGAGAGATGCTGGTGCACAAGAGCACTATGAAATCACTGCATTTTAATACATTTTTTTTCCCAGAAACAAGACCACTTCTTCCAGCTGCTGCTTCGCCTGGTGTTCCCAAACTTGAGAATTTGGGTCTCTAAGTCTGTGAAAACAAAGGCAGAGGACCTCAGAGGGCTATCTGCCATATCACACATAGCTACACTCGGTGCACCCTGCTGCAGAAAAGACATTTTTCACAGCCTCAATGGGTGTCAGTGGTGCTCAGTGTATAATGGTCACTATTAACAAGCCAGTGGTTGCCAAGAGCTACCAAAGTGCATTATCTGAGATTATGTAGACCAGTGACATACAATAACACCAGGCTCAATTATACTGCCTTGATCTGTGCACAGAGGATGCTTTATGACAGCAGAGTGTCCGAGGGTGATGCGGGCACGCTGGGATGGGGAAGACAATGAGTCCCATGCTGCACAGAGCCACGGGGCTTAAAACAGCCAGCAACTACCACTAAAAATGAAAAAAGAGGGGAAAAAGGCTCCTTCAGTACACATCAGGGAAAATCAGCCCTTAGGGAAACTGAAAAAACCTGCCTTTTATTTCCCACTTTCACTCCTTACGAGGAGGTGAAGAATGCCATCACTCTACTTAGCAAATAAACAGTGTACACTAAATGTCACTGAGTAACAATGATGACAACATAACACACTGCAAGACTGCTGAATACGATTCTGTTTCACTGTAATTTTATTATATTCATTCTTGATCATTAGGAAAATCAATTTCACTCCTCTGAGTGTAAAGAACCAATGGAGCAAGGCAGAAATCACTTAGTTATTTACTGCATCTCTACTTATTAAAACAGTTTTCAGTCTCACTCACTAAACACTTATTTTGGTAAGTTCACAAGACACAAATAACAAGCTGAGTTTCGTATCTTATAGTTGTAAAAACCAAATGTGTATTTTTGAGAATGAACAGGTTAGAAATACTATAGGGATTAAAAAAAAAATTAAATAATTAATTTCCAGAGTGATGCTTTTTATGAAATTTCAGCAAAGAAAGCTATGCTTTGATAGAAAAGCCAAAAATTATTCAGGAAAAAGCAGCATTTTTACTAGAACTTGCAAAGCAAGATTAGACTCAGCTTTTGCAACAGTGTTACCAACTGGTTTATGATTGCCAGTTTCATGCAAGTATTAATCTCTTACACAATAAAATTGTTTTTATTAAGTTTTCACGTTGGTTCTGATACTGATAAGGATATCTGCGAGAAAATGTTTTTGCCAGAGCTATGGACAAAGAGCTCTTTGATGGCCTTCACAAGTTGCTAGGCAATAGCTGAATGGTCATGATAAACTTCAGCTAAGCTGCTCTGAAGAAATGCTCGTGCATTTAATGCCCAGTGCTTTATGCTGGGGGCCTCGCATCCAAATCAGCATTCCCCCAGCATTCGTAATTGCATGAATGAAGTGAACAATTCTTTGGGGATACCACTCCTTCTGCCCATGCTAGCAGAGTATTTCCACACTCCCTATGCTGTATTTTTAAGCTGAGACTCAGTGATCCACCCGAGTCAAATCAACAGAGCTGATTTGTTTTAGCACTTGAAGAGGGATAAAAAAATTTACCAATTACTTATTATCTTCCCAGGCAAATTGGAATAAGTGCTGTTTTCCAGCTTATTATGATTCCATTAGTCTGATAAAAGGTTATCCAAACTTTAGGAAGAATTTTTTTTTTGTAAAGAACATGTATATGCTGTGCAATTTATGTTAACACACATGGAACTTTCCAGTATAACCCCTCAGCATGAAAGACTGTTTACATACTGGTGTACTTCCCACGTGTCAGTGCAAAATTGGATACATAGCAGCCCAAGCTAAAGAAGGAACAAGACCTTCAAAGGCTGGAGGAGTCCTGGTGTCACTAAAGCTAATGATGCTTTCCCATTATATGGTCCAAGAGCTCGCCATTCATATTTGAGAAAAACTAACACTTCTATTCAAGGCAGCTTCAACTTCTGATGGTGACAATTACTTTCCTAATTTCTCTGTCAAATAATGGATGGGGCAGCCCAAAGAAAGGGAGGCGGTGAAAAATGTCACAGGCACTACTTATTAGTACTCTCACTGTCTTTGAGGGAGGGAGGTACCTTGCTCCACTGCTGAAGGTAGCCAGAGGAATTAATTAAAGTGTCCCAAACTGAAGAGCTAATGAGAGGATCGGAGAATTTTCTGCAGAAGTTCAGATTTCAGCTGCTTCACTGCAGCAGCAGGAGAGTCTGTGGCTGCAAGTTTTGGTAGGAAGTTAGCTAGAAAAGACTGTCAACAAGGACATCAGAGTTTGAAAGCAAACATCCTTATCTGCAAATTTTAGTGGCAGAATCCCTTTTGAGGTATTTCTAGTACCCTTCTGCAGGCCATACTCCTACTACATACTGCTATCCACTCCACAGGTCCTCTTGGTTTCATCTATCAATCTCTAGGTAGCCACCAGGAAATAACACTTCTCCCTTTTTTAACTTCTCCATTGGCAGAAAACAGATACACTTAATCACTGATTTAAAGCTTTTTTTTTTTTTCTAAAACATGGTATTTCTTCCACATAAAGATCCACCACAGTGCACAGAGAACAGACATATGGACACAGCGAAATCCAGATGTAGGGTGGAGCCAAACCTCTTATGGAAGAATTCCTCTCCCCAAGTTTGAAAAGCAAATTTGTCATTTATCATGAGGGAATGCCCAGGTATCATTTCACTTTGCAGCTCACTGAGTATTCCTCCCAATGGGGCCTCGTCCTTCAGGAGGCCAGGGGAAACTGGTGGCACTGGAGGGAAAACCATGTTTTTACAAGAGAATCTTGTATTAGGTGCACTGGTGCTACATCAGCAGCTCATTTTTGCTCTAAAGGTGAGCAAGACCCACAACAGAACTCTTCCAATTCTGTTTTTTCGCACTGTAGGTGGGGAAAAAATGCATACTCATGGAAAGCTGAGGGTCAAGGCAGAGCTGTAGCCTCTAAACAGACCTGAGTGTTTTCACTGGGTATCAGATGGCAGACCTCCCCCTTTATAATCCAGCAACAAATGTGCCTCTCAGAAATACTGTCAGACGCACATGGAAGGACACAGAAACAACACATCTGGTGATGGGTGAGCTGAGTAATGCCAGCAGGTGTCCAGCACAGAAAAAGTCACCGACACCCCTCCTGCTACAGCCTGTGGGTGAATGCTATGCCCGCTGGTGAAATGTGGACTGGTATTACTGCATCTGTCTTCTCCACAAACCACTGCCATTGTTTTGGTACAGATAGCAGACTAGTGGTATTTCATAATCCCTGGCATCACATAGCCTTTAAATCGATTTTGAGAGTAACAAATGTCGCACCACCCTGACGTGACATCTCCTCGCAAATGCAAAGGTACGGCGGAGCTGCGCCAGCGGAAGCAGAGCAGTGATGTGTGATCAGGAACACCCACATCACTGCAATTACACTAATAAACTGTCTGGAGGGAAAAAGCTCCTGCCATTTTAATTAATTAAGCATATTGCTTCAATTAATTTAATTGATTAATGCTTTAATGCGAAACCTCTGTTTGCAAGAATATGAGTTCCCTAATCTTTCAGGAAATTTGGGAGAAATTTATTTTGACAGCTGCTTGCAGAACAGATAAGATTAAGGGTAAGGTTAAGAGTAAGAGTAAGAGTAAGGGAAACTATCATGGTGCTTGCTGGTTTACTTGTTGAGAGAACTGTTAGATGTACCTTTTTAATGGAAGTTAACCCAAACTTTTGGTATAATTTAATAGGAGAATTATCAACACCTATCAGGAGAGTATATTTTCTGTGTGTTTCTTCTGTTTTCTATTTTAATAGTTCTCACTTTTTTCCACTCTGGCTACTGAGAAATGAAAAAGAGTTTTCCCTCCAAATGAAAAAAGTTATTTATAAGATACAGTGAAAATGTCAAGGGATGAGAGAGTTTGGGGCAGACATCATCCTCTGTGTGGGCGGATGTTTCTCATTTGTGCCATCCTGTCATGTGGCTCCTGGAACGTGACGGAATGGTCAGACTGCCAGGAAAAAAACATCACCCTTAACTCTTCCTTCCCTAAACAGAATTAAGCTGCTGCAGAGGGAAAACATGATGCAAACTACAAAATAGGATTTCTCACAGGGGTCCTGTAAACCTAAGTCGCTTTTGATTAGGATGAAACAGAACCCAAATGAAAACCAGCAACCCCAAATAAAAACAGAGATCTAAAGAAAGTTAATTTTAACTATGTCTTGAGTCTTCTAACACAGTAGTCAAAAACTGAACTTTTACTTCTAAGCAGAACCTAAGAAGAAAAAGAGAACACCCTGGACATGCTCAAATACAAACTAAAAACTACTTAACAAAACGAAACCTTAGAGCATCTCACTGTTGAACCAGTGGGGAGCTGCAGCTCTGTCTGGAGGCTGAGGCCAAGCCCTCGTGCCCACGTCAGCAGCTCAGAGCTCCCTCACACCCCGAGGTCACTGACCCACCCTCCCCATGCAGCATTTCCTGCTCCCCAGCCTGGTGGGACAACTGTGTCACTCCTTCATTTGCTTCTGAAAAGTTACATAAACTATTCCCTCTGATGAAATTCCCTGGGGGAAGTGCAGATAACTGTTCCGTTCACAGGGCTGAGGAAAATGCTGCGTTTAAAGTACCTTCTTGGAAAGTCTGTGTTATTTTGATGGCATCAAGACATTTGGGGAAGTTCACCTTGGCGTCATGGACTTTTTTGTTTTTAAAACCAAAAAATAGTCACAAGTTCACATTTTTGAGCCTCCTCAAAATGTATTTATTTTTAACACTACCTTCCCAATGCTTTTAAAGACCTTAATCCTTCATTTGGGTTAGATAAGCATTAAACTGATCCAAAATCTGATTTTCCCTCTCTTTGTTTTTAACCTCGGTAGGTAACACTACCCACCCAAAATTAGTATGTCTGATGGTTACTTTCACAAATCCAACACTCCAAAAAAAACCAGCTAAGCCACTCTAACATACTTTCTTTCATTTTAGAAGCTCCTGTATTTTCCACACATCCTCCACCTGCTTCTCCACACAACTCTGTGCACAACCTCCCTCCTTAATCCTACAATCTTCTGCTATTCCTGCAATGCACTGTTACAGCACAGCTATTTGAGAGCCCTTTCCTGAAGTATTCCCTCCTTTTTTTTAATCATTCCAAATATAAGCATCTGCACAAAGCCTAGATGCCTCGTTGGGTATTGCTCTGACATGTGAAGTGTGGGAGGAGGATTTTTCCAGACACTGAGTATAAAGTGAGCTATGCTGTGGATGTTGTAAAGTGTGTCTAGACATCACCAACATGTCAAAACTAGTCTGTCACACACATGCTGTTCTGATGACATCATCCAGGGATGGGGGCTCCATTTCATCAATAATTCGGCCTGAAGTCTCTTTCTTGGGAAGTCTTTTTCCTTTCTAAGAATGAAGAAGTAAGATTTCATTACACAAAATTACTATATTATGTCTTTATCTTATTATATATTATGTATTATTGATACATTATCCTTTCCCATACCTGAATCCAAGCACAGTCAAGGTTTGTGCTGCACTTGAAGCCTCTGTCACACGCTGGGTTAGTCATATTACATTGGCCAAGTAATTTTTATAACCTGTTATAAAAAACACTGCTAGCTTTTTAATCTGGCCTTACAAAACTGCCTGTTTTAACCTGGATCCATCCATTAACACATTCTGACCCTGACTGTCTGTGTCAATTTTAGAAGACTCACAGGATGTACTTCAAGCTGTGCCTTTAGGACTTGTGAACAGCTCTACCTACCTGCACCATTAAGATCAGCAACTCTTCACATGTTTTTGTGGTGGGTATTCTTTGATTAATGCATTTAGTAATTTATGAGATCACATTTTGAGCAGATTCAAATGTAAGTTTGTGGAAATGTGTCCTTACACACGCACAATTACCTGAAAACTACCTGAAAATTAAGGACATTACCATCATAACAAAATAAACACAAAGTAGTGTCAGGAAAAACAGCAATAGCTGGCATAGGCTAATAGTATTTTTTCATAATTCACTCAGGTAGCTTCTATTATTTTTTGCACTCCTGAGGCCTCTGAGTGGCTGATGGCAAGTCACACTGCAGCTTGTGAGAAGGGAATTGAACCAGAAAAGTCCTGCCTCAGTTAGGTGAGTGCTGGCTCTTGAAGCTCCTCTCACTCACACTGGAATGGTGGAGGGAATGGTGAGATGGGGCTTCTCAAAGAGCTGATAAACAGAAAACATGAGTAAATAATAGAGAGGTTTGGTCTCCCACAGCAAAGCAGGAGCTCTTCCTGCCTGTGTATCTGTATCCCCTAGAGATTTCCACTTCCTACCCCCAATAATCATAAAAGTCATGTTCATCTGAACACAAAGTAGAAAAAACAGCAGGTAAGCTGTAATCAGCTACAATTAATCAACCTGAATTGTAGTCAGAGTATTATGCACTTCAAACAAGATGCTGGCAATCCATCCACAGAGCTAAGAAGAAAAAGCATACAAAATAAAGGTTTGGGAAAAAAACAATAGTAGAGATTGAACCTATCTGAGGAAATTATATGCTCACCTCCACCTACTTTGTCTAAAAGCACCATAGAAAAAAAGAAAACAATTCTATCATGAACCTACAAGTCAGTTAGGCTAAACATTAGTTTATAGAAGAGTGGAATATGTCTAAAATCACAAAAAAACCACAGATCACTGATTTTCAGAGCACAGACATGCTTTGCTCATTTAAGGTTTGTTTTTCATGCTGACTCCTCATTATTAAATGGCAGGAGCCCACACAGACAGGTGATGGGAGATCTGACCCTTGCAACATTGCAGCATCACAGAGAGGCAGCTAGAACACTTCAAGAGGAGCAAACTTACAGTGTTAATTAAACCTTACTGAAGATGAAAGAGGTCTTCCAAATTTAAAGTATAGAAATCCTTGTGAGACCTAAAACTCCCTCCTAGAGATAAAGGGAACATTTCATGACAGCTGCCTTTCTGCACTGTTTCACCACGTTTTCAAAAAACCTTGCTCTGCACCAGAAAGAGGGTGCAACAACAGTGCTAAACACAAAAAAGGTTGAGACACTGAAATAGTAGTACAGTTTCTGCATGGTTGTCTTGGTTTGAGACAAGTTAGGAGGCTGACAAGTTGGAACAATGGTTCATCCTCTTCTTGGCTGCCTGAATGAAGCTTCCTGAGTTCCTGGACATGATGCTTTACCCCAAAGCTGCCAGAACAACCTTGGATATTTACAGCTGATCACCACTTTTGTAAGGCATTGTGTAGTGGAGGTGCCCAAGCTTTAAAGTTTCCCTTTCCATTCCCACTTTTCTGCAGATCACACTGGACAAAGCTTCCCCACCCGTGAGTCACAGGAGGGACACAGCAGCCACAGAACGGGGCCATTTCCCCTTCCAGCCTCACAAACTCTTCCTTTGCCCACAAAACCAAGTCCCACTGGGGGGTAAGCTGTGGTTGTGCTTCCCAAGGGTGTCTCCTGTACCTGACCATCCCGGGAGGCAGCGGCAGTAGCCCGTGGTGGGGTGGCACCCGTCCGCGTGGCTGCAGTCACAGCGCTCGGCGCAGTCCAGGCCGTAGGTACCGTCCTGAGGCAACAAAGAACAGAATGCCAGAGATGATGGCAGCTGGGAGTTAGGGGAGAGACAAGCTATGGTCAGCCCAGCCTCAAAAAGCAACCACAGATCTCTCCCAAAATCTCTAGACTGCTATTAATGTAAAATACTTGTGGCGTTTGGAACGTGTCAGCATGCTACACTTTCGTTCTTTCATTAAAGAGGGGAAGATAAAGAATGAATTATGCTCTCTTGAAAAATCCCAGACTAAAGCAATTAAGTCTCCTTTCTGCATCAAACCCTGAGATCTCTGCTTATGGGTCAAAATGGGTACCACACAGAGCCATAATTTTTAAGAAAATGAGTGAAAACCATTAAATTACAAGATACCTTCAGTGTGAGGTTCACTACATAAATAACACAAGCTATCACTTTCTCTTGGTTAGAAACATTTCTCTTTTGATTAAAAACATTTCTCTCTGCACTACAACATATACTCCATCAAAAAGAGATAATCTTTGGCTATGGGACAGTGCACAAAATAAAACTTTTATTTTTACCCATGCAACGTTTTTTTAACCAACAAGAGATTAAATCTGCAAATTGAATCACCCCGTTGGTGTATTTCTTTTTCATGAAAAACATCTAAACACTTGAATTTGCTTTTCCTGCTTCTTCCCTAGAAGGTGGGACACATTTGTGGATAATTTCACACAACATCACCCCAAGAACCTGAGAAGAACAGATTCTTTACGATCTCCAAACAAGGCAAAGTATAACAGTCAACTGATCTTGAATAAAAAGTGTCAGGACCAAATAAAAAAAAAAAAGAGCACGAAAAAAAGGCCAGTATAATTTCCAATAATACTTCAGGGTTACCCACAGCAAAGGCCAAAAAGGAAAAAAAAAACCATGTCAGGTTTAAACCCCAATCATTTACATTCAAGACTAAAAACTGGTGTCAGTTGCATTAAAAATCGGAATAAAACCTATATGAAAGTTAATCTGCTGTTCTTTGATGTTCATGCATACATTCCAACCAAGTGCCACAGAATTTAGCCATTCAACTGCCAGTCTTTCAAGTTTAAAGTAGAACAAAATCTTACATTACTTCAGTGTAAGGAGCCTTTTGCTCATCTCCACAATACATTTTTATATACAGAAAAAGAAAAGATTAAGCATTTCCTTTGCATATAATCAGATTTGGAATGAAAGGAAATCCTCAAATATGCTGTTGAAAAGCAGTATTTTTAGCCTGCTATGTACTCTGACTGAAGTCCAAACTGTAGTTCAAATCTTGAACAACAATCTGAGCAGTGATAATCATGTTCTGAAGTTAGTGAAACAAATTGAAATACATTGATTTAAATAAAGTGTCTGCTCAGACATGAAAAACATTTCAGACAACTGGAAGTATCTGAATTATTTTTTAAAAAATTATTATATTTATTATTATTTGAGTAAACAATTTCTGTGTATTCCTCTGCTCTGGAATTTTGAAGCAGAATTTGCATGTGAAATAGGTAAATGCTTAGGGACATTGTTTGATGAAGATGGAGAGAGGGAGAGGAAGACAGTGAGCTCAGGCATGCCGAATTATCTGATACAGAAATGCTTTCAAGCTTTATTTACTAAGTTTGGGATAGTGATGCAAGTGCTCTGAAATGATACATGTCTTTTTTAAATGTCAGTTTTGGAAGAGCTAATGCAGCCTGGGAGGTCTCATCACCCTTCAGAATCAGGCACTAAATGATAAGCAGAGCTGCCTGAGGAAACAGAACAATCAGTCTTCTGATGGAGATGCATTGTTGGAAACACTGCACAGGTGGGACTGCCAGCAGCTTTCCAGAATATATTCCATTTGCTTTGCCACTTCACTCACTACAGGAGTGCTTCATCTTAAAACCAAAAGCAAAGCCCCAAAAAGTCACTCCTTAGTGTTCCTAGTGCAGTTCAGCAGAACAGATTTTCATTGAAAACGAGGTGATTTCCAGTTTTTTGCTGTATTCAGCTACTCCCCTACTCCCATCATGTCATTGCTCAGTAGAGCTGAAAGAACCTTAAATGTGATAGGGGAGGGGAATTTACAGGGTGTATGTTCACTTAACAAAGGTGATTCCTTTGCAGTTATATCAAACCAACAACCCGCTCTGCAGATATACTGCAAAAGTTAACAATTGACAGGGGAGGGGAAAAGAAGAGCAGACAGCAGTTTATTTTAATAATTAGTTTTTTTAAAAATTTCCCAGAAAATTGAAGTCATCACTGAGAACAGTGGACTCTGGAAAAACCCACCTTTTATAAAATACTTCTCTTTTTTTTAGTGTATGAAATATAATTGAAACCAAACAGTTACACAATAAAACAAATTCACTTGGAATTTTATGATTTAGAAACTTCTGAAATTATGCATTTGAATTTATGTATTTTTATTTCCCCAAAGCTACAGATTACAAGATGGAACAGAACTAATAAGGAGCATGCCATTGTCCTCACAATGATTTCTGAATTTCCAAAGTCTGGGAGAGAGCAGAAGTCAAAGCTCCATAAGAAAAGAAAAGGCCTGTCATGAAACTGGGTGGTAAGAGTAGCTTCTCACTTTTGACTGGGAAGGAATGAAAATTCTTTATTTATACTGTAACACAGACGTAAGGAAAAAAGTAATTAAAATTACATTATTTGATTCAGGGTGTTATTTTTGGTATTTTTCTCTCATTAGTTATATGTATAAGTAGCTGAGCAGTAGCAGTTTGATAGCATTTGATGAAGAAATGTTAGAAGAATTGTCAGTGCTTGTCCCTGCACCCCATCCTGTGTTCTCCAAAGGGACTCATCCCCATGAAGACAAAGAATGACAGATGCCCCTCCCTGCCCAATATTCTCCTACAAAAACTCAAAATTCAGTGGAATGATTAAAGTACCTGGCAAGGGAGTTCACATTTCTCTCCCCTCCATCCTGGAGCACAGGTACAGGTTCCATCCAGAGCATTACAAGCCCCTCCATTAAGACACTGGCAGGTCAGGTTACAGCCCAGTCCCCAAGTGCCACTGGGGCAATTTATGGAGCAATCCACACCATGCCAACCTGCCAAAAAAAAAAAAAATTCAGAAATTAATCAGGTTTTCCCTCATTCATCTCAGAGGATGTTTCATGTCTCTGAGATGGGCAATACAGGGGTAAAATTAACTGCAGCATTTATCAGCAGCTTCAGCTGAGGGCTTGTCCAGGTTGGAACAAAAGTGTTCAAGGGCACCTTGTAACATCTGTGCACAGCACACATCTGATGGGTGCCAACAAGCAAAAGAGACTGATGGAAGATCTGAAATGGAAACAGAGACACCTTGACATTTCATTGAGAAGCTCTAAACTACACTGAGAGTGTTAAGGTGTAGCCTGAAAATAATTAGGAATATTTTCCCTAGGCTCAAGCTGCTGCTTTCGTAATTGTTCCACCAGCATTCAAAGACAATCTTGTAATATGGTTTTAACAGGTATCAAAAAAAAAAAAAAGAGAAAACATAAAAGTATTGCATGAAGTGGATCCTCCAAGGAAACACAGAAGACCTTTTAGATGATTTCTGTACTCCTCTCCAAATACAAAAAGAAATGTAATGGAAAATATCTCTAAAATGCAGCATCCACCACTGATCATGCCTGATAGCAATGGTTTGCAGACTGGATAGACTGGGATGTGAATAGATTTTTTAAAATGTGATCATCCATTGGATTCAAGAGGAACAGTGTGAGGCAGTCAGTCAGATATTACCACCACTAGTGACAAAGGCCAAGTTTCTAATTTTGTACCTTGTTTACAGTAAGTGGAGGGAAAAATAATTCTGCACTGAGACTGATCAATAGGCTACGCAAAACACATGCACAGAAATCAGGCTGCCTCATGTTTCATTGATAACTTCAAATTTAGGGGTCATTTCAGGAAAAAATGTATTTTTTGTAATTTGGCTAAAATTGAGACATTTTCCCTCAACTGTCTTCCCAGGATTTATAATCTTCCTTTGTTTATATGACAAGTACCTACGTTCAGTTTAATTTTACTTTTTGATGTCCTTATTCACTGTAGTATGGTTAAAACTCCATGGGGTACCCAAGAAATATTTTTCTCCTCATGACCTAGCTGCTTTGCAGTATCTACCTGAACAGGGTTAAATTAGCCCCACTCTCCAGTTCCACATTTGCTGCACAACTGATTTAACACTGTCAGTCCGTGAAAAATTTAGTGGCTCTAGCAAACTCTATTTAGATGGGATATTGGGAATTAGGAATTGTTCCCTGGCAGGGTGGGCAGGCCCTGGCACAGGGTGCCCAGAGCAGCTGGGGCTGCCCCTGGATCCCTGGCAGTGCCCAAGGCCAGGCTGGACACTGGGGCTGGAGCAGCCTGGGACAGTGGAAGGTGTCCCTGACCATGGCACAGGGTGGAACAAAATGATCTTTAAGGTCCCTTCCAACCCACACTGCTACCAAATCGCCCAAAATCCTTGGTATAAATAAACAAACCCCTCTAACATTGTGTCTTCTGTGTCAGCAAATCAGGCATTCTTTATTCTTGGTCAGGGTCTATGTGTGTGGCTGGCAAGACTGTGGCCTCCACACAGATGCAGACACAAAACCTTTTCACCTATTTATCCATTTTTAGCAAACAAAGGATTTATTATTCATTGGTTCTAAATTACATAATTCTCTGTCATTACATAGCATTCTATCCTCCATTGGTAATTGAGTCCTCACTTCTCAGGCTACTTAGTCTGTATTTTTTACTCTTTTTATTATCTTTTCCACAGGTAGGGAGTTTCCAACACACATATATGGAGTCTTTGTTATCTTGTTATCTTCCTCATCTTCCACTTTCTGCAAAATGTCTTTGTAGCCCATAAATTCTGCACTTCTTGTATTCAGTTTGAACAACACATCTCTCTCTCCCTCCCTCAGGCTTTGTTCATTGAAACATACCAAAGTTAGCTACAGAAAACTTGAAGTTTCAGTAACTTTTCCCAAGCTGTATTCCCACAATAGCTGCTTATGACAAACTGCTAAATTGCGGCTAAAACTGATTAAAAATTAACACATTGCTTTTAGTCAACATACTTGTTATGATTAATTAAAAGAAAATTATTAAAAGGTAATGAAAACCATTAATTTAAAAAAATAGAGAAGTTATGTAATTTCCAACAAAATCGTTCTGGGATTCTGTATGATTTTGATTAGGAATGCTGACATCAGATAAAGGGTGCACCCCACAGACCTCCTGACAGAGCAGACAGCATGTTTTCTTCCCTGAGAACGTGTTTTTCCTTCTCTTCACCTCCCAGAGCAGCAGAAGCATCAAGTGTCTGCTTCTCATTAAGTTTCCTCTTCTCTACTTCAAAAACCCAATTTCATTTCACGGTTACAGAGAAATAAAATCCATCTGAGGAGACACTTACCTGCTTTGCAGGCACAAGAGCCATCCACAGGTGAACAGGTGGCCCCATTTTTGCAGCTGCACACAGAGGAGCAGTTCACTCCATATGTTCCAGGGAGACAAGGGGTACCACAGGATGTACCCTGAATTATAAAAGAAACAGAGTCTAAAAACCATCTGAGGAGGCTCAGACAATCCAACTGACTCAAGTGATACAAAAGCCAGAAAAAATACAGCCCATGCATGTCCTAGGCTGTCACTAAATTATCTTTAATTTAGGGGATAGGGACACCTTCATGCTTTTGAAGTATTTTTAAGTCTTTTTAAGTATTAGTTTTTTATGATTTGCTGTGAGAGCGCAGGTCACACAGCACCTGGTTAGATCAATGGACAGTAATGAAGAAGCTCTTTATGAAGCCAAAATACAGTAAGAAGGCACTTTAATGGTAAATTATGCGGGTATGTAAAATACTTTTAAGAGCTAATTTGGCTGACGTTTTCTGTTATTACTTTTACAAGAACAGTCATACTGTAAAAGGTTAGCTTAGCATCCAAAGCACATGTAACAGCAAATGTGTGTAAAAGTTGCAGAATAATCTGTCCTGAAGTATAAAAAGAACTGCTTTTGGCTGGAGTTTCTATGGATGGAGCGTGAGGAGTTGATGACTGAAACTCATCATCACTCCCTTTACTTACACCTCAACAGCACGCCCTCACTCTTACCAACATCTTATAAAGCAAGTAACTTCTCCTTCTAAAAATGCCTTCATTTCAGCAGTGAGAACCCATCAGAAATGTTGACTTTTCAGGGTCCTACAGCAAAAGCAGTGCTACCCAAACACCCTCGCTTCCCTTTGACCATGGCGGAGAAAGGACAAGGTGGCACCCTGAAGAATTTTTCGCACAACTGGAGCTGAGAACTGTGGAACTGTGAAAGTGAGACCTCTTTTACCTTAAATCCAGGGGCACAGGTGCACTTCCCAGTGACGCTGTCGCAGTCAGCCCCGTTCTGGCAGCTGCAGATCTGCTGACACGACTCCCCGTAGAAGCCCGGAGAACACGTCTCGTTGCAGTACAGCCCAGACCAGCCTGGCTTGCAGGAGCATTCCCCAGACATGGGGTGACAGCTGCCACGGGTGGGGGATGAAAGGTTAACTAAGTAATTCAGGACTAAACACGGCATAAATATTATTTTCTATCCACAGAACACACAAAAAAAAAGCTGTTGCAGATGGGTTGTGTGAAGGGCCTTGAGTGAGATGATTTTACTTCCCAGAACACAATTTGGTGGATTTATATAAAAATACGTGCCAATTAAGATAGGAAATGTAACATTATACAACATACAGACATTTTGGGACGACATGAAAAGAAATGAAGGGGTATCATTTTTCTGTCTCTATTTGAAGAGAAACCTTGCTGAAACAGTTTTTACCATAAGGCAGATATCCACGGATACAAATATTAAGAGGATGAAACCATTAAATTCCCCAACATTTGCTGTTACATTCCCATTGTAACAGGATCATTTTCGTAACACTGCAGAAGCTCAGCAGCATATTGTCTGAGAAACAAGATCAAGAAAAATAGCGTGGCATCCAACACAAAGTAACAACACAGCACCCCATCAGCAAAGCAAGAACATTCCCTTCATTAAATTAGTTTGGAAGAGGATGACTGGAATCTTTCAGGAAATGGTACAAAATCAGCAGCACTGGGCAGGAGCCAGCTATAGCATGAGAGCAGTGACCTTTTGGGGAGTATCTCCCCTCTCTGCTGGCCATACCTGGTGGCAGAGCAGCTGCCTCTATACCTGGAACAGCAGTTTCATTGAAGGGCCACGCAGGCAGCTGCTGCCTTGTAACAAATGGCCATCATCAGCTGTGCAAAGATATATAGGCTGGGAGAGGGGACACAATGGGGTGCTCTGTAGCACTCTGGCAGACAAAGCATTTGCTTAATTCTCACCAAAGGAAAGCCTTAGTATCCAAATCCAATATATTTACAATGGGAAGACTGTTTGGAGATATTTGCCTCCCACTGATTGAAGTGAAGCTCCTTTAAGAGTGCTGGAAGGACAAAAAAAAAAAAAGCCTTCCTCCAGACAAATTAAATGACCCATGACCAGAGCCTGGTTTTGCAAGACTTGCTGCCTTTGTATGTAGGGGTGTATTTGAAATGAGTATTTTTCTGACCATTTGAAAGTCTGAAAAAATACCTGGTGCACTTTTTGGTGCTGTAACATTACAACAGCAATCTTTGAAAGAGCTGCAGTGTAACATAGGAACACAACATTAGTTGCAACTGCTCTTGGACCTGAGGGCTGCTCTTGTCCAAGTAAGAGTTTAAAATTGCTGAAAACAACCATTGCTAATCAAGGAAGGCATGGATTGTGAAAGTTGGAACGTCACTACGTGTATTCTGCTTTCTGCATATTTAATGCACACACTATGGCACCATAAAAATTCATGGGTTTTCAGAATATAAAAATACCTTTGACAGAGTTGACATAAAGTGAGAGGAAAGGCCTTTTCATGCAGAAATGGCTCAAAACTCATGGTGTTCATATTGAACAGCCCTGGTTATTTGTTAGTTATGTTCACACCTGCCATGAAACAAGATGAAATGGAACTATTCTCATATAAAACACAGGCAAAATTATGAAGACACATGATGCAGCAAGATAATCAGGTTTGTCCCCTGTCCTAAATTCCTTTAGGACACCAAGTTCTCATCAGTGGAAGAATACAGAGCAGGGAAAATGAAAAAAAAAAATTCAATCCTCAACTAGATAGTCATTCTGATAAGAACTGGAATATATTCATAGCATAAGTTCAGTAGCACTGGCACTTTCAGACATAAATCCCAGCGTTCACGGAATCCTATGAATTCCTGACTGGAAGTGTGGTTTGCTGTTGGGGTTTGGTTTTTTTTGTTCCCTTCTAGGAGAGGGGGAGCCCACGTGCATGAGGAAGCAGTGGATACGAGGCAGAGGCATTGATATTCTGTGCCCCCCCGTGAGTGTCACTGAGGCGTCCTTGCCCACGTATTGATTGACGCCGGAATTAGTATTCCGTGATTTGTAATTAGATGTAGGAGCCAAAGCACTTCTGGAGGTCTTTGATGGGTTCTCACGCAGTTACCTTAATTGGCAATAATGTTTAAATATTAAGATAGGGAAATAAAGAGATGCTGAGAGATACTGGCAGTATATCCTCTTTTATTCCTGGTTGTCTGTTCACACTTGCTGGAAATGCAACCCTACTCTGTACAGAGACAAAAAAAATTACTGTGGGTTGTTCATATTATATATTTGAAGTACTTAGGTGAAAAGAATGATTTTTCTATGCTTCATTTACATGTTTTACTTTTAAAATATCCAACCAAATTGTGTAGCACTCAAAAAACCCCATAAATACAAATAAATACAGAATTTCCATGATAAGGTCCAGCACCTGTACATACAGGCCCATTAGAAAAATGGAAAATTAGAAGGCCCTAATCTTTACTTTTAAAACAGAACTAAACTACATGAACCAAACATGAATTCCGCCAATAAAACTACAATCAATCCTACACAGGTATCTCAGAAAGGGCAGGAGACAAGAACAAAACCCCCACTACTGCTCATGTCATGAATAAATCTTAATTGCAGGCTGAACTGCACCAAGGGTGTTGGTACCTGTTGCTGTCCTCTGGGCCCCTCAAACAGATTAAAATCTCTCAAGTATAGCTATTTTTATGCTCTACAAAGCATTTAATAAAGGCTGCTGGTACAACCAAGAGCAAGGAAGGGCTTGCCTTTCATCTCCAGGAGCTGCCATCAACCAACAGCAGCAGTGAAATCCCACAGCTGAGCCTACCCAAAATGCAAATAATTAATTATTGTCAGAGCTGTTTTAATGCAATTTTTGTCAATCATAAAATAGTAATAAAAAACAAAGAATGTGCATTTTTCAACTATATATGGAGAAGTATGTGAGGAAAAGATAGTTGTATTCTGGAACTTATGTACATTTTCTTTATAGCAGTATTTTTTTGAGCTAAGCATTTTTTTTTATCAAGAGGCGAGGACAACCAGACACAATTGGCTTCTAAAAAGATTCTCAAAAGCCCCAAGTGCCCACAGGGACTTTTGTCTTCTACATCATTACCCTGATTCCTGCTATTTATGGTCTTGGGCACTTTGTGACCCAAGGGGAAGGAACTTACATATATGTAAAATACACTTGTGAAGCAATGAAAGTATTTGTTTTTCTCACATATCATGATGCTCTGGCAAATATGCTCCAGCACCTTCAGGGCCGTTAAGTGCCTTTGGATTTGTCATTCTGGGGGGGGAAATGTCCAAATAAAAAGCCCAGCCAAATGCTGTTGTTTACTTGTGAACATTTGTGATCTGATTTGACCACGAGCTGTCTCTTCCAGTGATATAAATGAAGGAACAGCTGTAAGGAACATGAATCAGAAGTAATCCCTGTAATATTAGAAATGGTATACAGTGCAATGCATTCCTGTCAAACCAGGCTGCTGCAACAGTCTGCAGACAGATTTTCTGTAAGGAAGCAGCTAAGTATAATTCATAACACAACAGTATTTGGTGTGGTAGCCTAATTTGAGAGCTGGAGGGCCCTGCATTATAGTGCCATTTATTCCTGAACACACTGCCCAAATAATAAATTGCTTGATTTTACATCAGAAAAACCCTGTATTTTTTTTCAGTTTTTCAGGTATTTCAGGCAAATGGGATGAACAGAAGCACAAGTACACAACTGTAAAAGTATATGACTGGAAGGGGAAAAGAATTCAGTTTGCTGCCACACAGTTCGTCAACAAAAGGTGTGTTGGGCAACTCTGACAAAACACAAAATAATTTTTCACAAAGAATTAACAGAGTAGCTATTTACATGCATGGATTTAACATCACTGCTAAAGCTGACTAAAGGCTTTTTATTTTGTCTATGAGAAAAACTGCATCCTATATTAATGTACAGAAGCATTCTGTGTGATACTCAGTAGCTCCTGTAAATTCCCTTCAAAGCTACTTTCAACAGCAAAAATTTAGATTGTGCTCACAAACCTTCTCCAAGGTACTGTCATTAGTAATGCAATTAAGGGTAAGTGAATGCACAATGACCACAGTATCTAATCAGAACTGTTTTGTAACAAGAGAAAGCTGTCCACAATTGTTCTATAAATATGCTGGCTCGCCTCAACTGACATCTGACATCCCCCCCTCACAGCTGAAACTCTGTCTCCAAGTAACTAGTTTTCATATTTTCATAACAGTTTGCTCAAATGCTGTCAAAAGGCACAAAACCCAAAAAATAGGGCTCATCACGTCCTGAATAAGGAGAGATGTGTAAAAGCTAAGCTAATGGGAAAACTATTTTCATTTGATTTGCAGGGATTGGATTTTACCTGCTCACTTGGGCAAGTATTTAAATGACAAAAAAATGTACTTTTCAAACCCAGATTTACAATGGGTTAAGGCTTTTGAAATTTTGTACTAAAAAGCCACCCACAGCAATTCTTATATACACAGAGAGACTGAGGGAGAGAAATGTCCAAGCTTCTCATGCCCTAATCAGAAGACTTTACACATCCATTGATTTCAATTCAGTTATTTCTCATGTACAGTAAATCAGAGTATGTGAGAGACAGCCCATGTGCACTGAGTTTATGCAGTGAACAATATAATGATTTATTCAGGTGGCAAACACAGATAAAGGTCACGCTTTGTCTTAACATTTATTTCATGGGTCAGAGACCAAACACAGCAGTGAATATTTTGATCAAATATGCTTGCAAGTAAAAATTCAAAGCATCTTTTGGGTTGCCGTTTTCTTTCTCATTGTAGTCAGAGAATACCAAATACTTACAAGTCTTTAGCTGCTTCAGTTTGCATGAAAGTATTAGAAAAATCAGGAAATATCCCTTTTCAGGTCATATTTGGATTTCTATGTTCCATTTAGGCAAAAACAAAGCAGGGTAGAGGGTGCAAATCCTACCTCCAGGTGTTGGGCATGTGGCAGGGGCACTTTTTATCACACTTGAGGCCATAAATTCCCTCGGGGCAGAGCCTGGTTTCACAGTGCTGCCCAGTGTACCCTGGCTCACAGAGGCAGGCACCGCTGATGTGGTAGCACTTCCCACCATTCACACACTTGCAGGTCTCTGCACAACGCAGCCCGTAGCTCCCCACTGGGCACTCATCCTGGCACCTGTGAGGTGAAAAATAAAACAACCCAAAAACAACAACAAAAAATTTGTTATATTTCCCATAAATGACAGCTTCTGGATGCTTAAAGGAAATATGGTTTATGGGGAATGTCTGGTCAAAAACGCCACTTAGTAAGAGTAGAAATCTGTGTGACTTGGAAAAACCTTCAGGAGATAAACCCCCATCTGATTTTTCTGACAGATGAAAATGTAAATCAGTGAAGATTTGAGTTTAACCCACATGGGGAAGTAGCACTGATTTTTGTTGCTGCTTAAGGAAAATAAATCTTAAGAGACTTCTTCACCAAACTTTTCCCCTCTCATTCACAAAGTTTTGAGAAGATAGACACTTTAGCCAACAGATTTATTTCCTTAATTGTTTATAGATGGAACACATTGTTTAGCTTAAAGATCAGTCTGTATCTTTAACCTGACTACTGAACAATAAAATTTCAGTATCCCGCTTCTCAAATTTGCAACTCATTAACTGATGATTTGTTGCATAGCAATTTAATTTGGCTATGTCTCATGAGTTTGATGTTTTCAGCTTTGTCTTTCCTGTGTTCTACAAAGGAATTGTTAAATTCTGAATGCCAGTCAAGTTACATACTGTAAAAAAATACTACTTGATAATACAACGCATTATTAATGCTTTTGTTTATTTTTATTTTCTTTTTCCTTTTTCTGTTTTTCTTATACATTTGGCTTTTTTGTTCTGGTTTGTTTTCACGAATGACTAATGGTTCATTACATGAGAATTTCAAAGACACATGATACAAGGCGCTGCAAAATGTAACAGAAATTAGCAGAGCCCTCTGACTGAAGTAAAATGGGTAGACATGTTCGTTTCATGCTTCTGCAGTATTTTTCTCAATCTGATGCTGATACCCAGAAGTTTCAAGGTATTTGTAACTCTGCCCTAACTGAAGTGACCAATAAAATTTTATTTTCTCCTGAGGTGTAGCATAACAGTAGAGCTAATAGCATAATAATGGAGCTAATTACCCTGTATCAGTGTTTCCTGATGAAGTCATACAAATAAAGCTGTGAAAGAATTCTCTTCAAATGGCAACCAGGAATCTCAGCCAAACCAGACAACATTTAATCTTGAATTTTTAGGGTTTTTTTTTAATTTAACTTGCAAAAGCCGTCTCTTTGGAGGTGGTGTGTATGGGCTACCTCAGACAGTGCCCACACAATTCTCTGACATGAAATAAAGACCAGGTCTACAACTTTGCCACTGACTCCTTCCTGCCATTGGGACCATCTCAAAAAATGAAAGAATTGGAAATACAGCCTCTTTTGCAGGAAAAGAGGGAGGCTCAGACTTGCAAAACAGATTAAACTGCTGCAAACTGCAAGGCATTTCAGATGATTGTCATATTTAAATTATTAGAATAAGAAAAATTTAATTACTTTTAGAAACACCACTGTAAGGCAGTGTGTAGACATTTGTGTGGTTATTCCTTTGATTTTCCCTGGAGCCCCTGTCTATGTCTGCCTAAATGCATCTACCACCTTCTGCACTCCTTCTTCACAGACACAAATATAACTTTGGCATGCAAATGGCTCTGGGTTAATTATTTCTCTTCTTCTTGAGGTCTTTTTCCACATTATGTCTGGCAGAGCACTTCCCACGTCCTGTGAACGCTCGTGTGGGGAGTGCATATGGTTACAATACCCACAGCTGCTGGCAGGGATCCCCTGGACTGCCCCAGTGATCAGGCTGCTGCTGAATCCTGCAAATGAGTTGTGTGCTGCTTAAAATACATGCAGGAAAATGTTCTTTCATCGCTTTCCACTGCCTTCAGAAGTGATGTCTCACTCTACTATCTTTCCAATCTGCCAAAGCTGACTTACAGCCATCAGAAAATGAAATGTTTCATTTCATTTCAGCAGAGCATTTTTAGGAGACAGCTCTCCAGCCTGAAGCCTTTGAAGAGGAACTGAACGAGCCTCTCTTGCTGCTGTGAGTGCCAGACATCTGCACAAAGCCACGAGCCTCCTTTCTCACCCCTCCACCAAAGCCCAGGCTGCACCATTTTGCAAGACACTCCAAGGGAGGAAGACTCACAGGAAGTGCCAGAGCATAGCAGAGAAACAGTGAAACCCAGCAGTTCCTTCACAGGAGTGTTCTTTCACAGGGACTTTGAACTTGCAACCCAGCGTCAGTGGAGTGACACGGCAAACATTTCATCATTGAAATCTGCACTTTTTATCATATCTCAGATACTTCCACTGCTCCTTCTACCAGCTTCTGAAGCTCCCCTGTTGTGGCAGAGCCCTCCAGGCCCAGCAGCCTGGCAGGGATGGGTTTTCCTTACCGTTCCCCTGTGTAGCCTGGGCTGCAGTGGCAGTGACCCGTCGCCGAGTCGCAGGTGCCTCCGTTGTGGCACTGGCACTCCTGGGAGCAGTTCTTCCCAAAACGACCCTCAGGACAAGGCTGACCACAGACCATGCCCTAGGAGTGCAGAGGAGAAATCTTAGAGTTGGGACTGCAGCTTGAATAGACAGGGAAGAAATGAGGGAAGATCAAGGAGATCCTGTATTACTCTCCCAGTGCTGATCTTAAAAGTGCCAGACCCTTCTCCAGCACTGGAGGAATAATCTAAGATTTCCATGTTGGAAGTAAAAGCTCATGAAAAACACTCTAAGTACCTGTGAAAACACTTACACATATAACACTAACTGATGTCAAACTCTTCCCAATTTATTTACCAGGAGTACTATACATCAATAGACCCAGGAATGGTCCCCAGTGAATAGAGGTGTAAGAATCAGCAGCTGCTCTAATGCCCCAATTATTCTACTTTATGTAAGTTGGAGGTTTTTGTGATGAATGAAAAAGCTGTTTGCAATTTCACTTAAAGCAGCCCATCCTACAAGCTTAAGTAGCATGATTGCTCCTTTCAATGGGCTTTGAATTTCTGCACTGCCTTTTACATCTTTGGAATTAATCACACCTGGGTGGTGAGGAAACATCAGAACCTAAGACTTTTAAGTACCCATTTCAAGAAAAAGGTATTTACAGGCATTTCATCAGACAAAAGACATCCAGGTATTTCATCTAATGTAGGACACTGCAGAATTTGCACCTGGCTACCTTAAACCTCTCTTACAGGAAAAGTGAAAAAAAAAAAAGAGAATAAACTGACAAAATTGTGTTTCATGGAACTTAAAGTTCTAAAATTAAAACTTAAATAATTACTCGGAATGGAAAATTAGTCAAAGGGCTAAACAGTCATGTATTAGTTAACACACATACTATTATAAAATTTTCCTCACTGCTTCATGTGCTAAATCTCAATTTTAGGCAGATATAAGAAGTCAAGAATTTATGCAAACATCTGTATTCCATGACGAATAATTTTTCTCTTCTAGCATGAAATGCAATAAAAAATAAAAATGGCCATATTCCAAGCTAGGTGGTCAGGTGTGCTACACAATCTCACAACCAGAGATTTTATAGCATGCTCTGTAGTTGGTGAAAAACTGGCCCTTGCCACAGGTTATTCTCAATATAATATAATATACTCACAAGGTAATTAAATGATCAGTAAATGTCAATTTTCACACAAAAGAAACATTTAGACAGAAAATATTATCAAATGCTTATGATCAATATTATCACCAAATGTATTTAAAGAATTTATTTGGGCCTTGATCACCTTCCAACTGTATTATTTGCCAACTCAGAGCAGACAGCCTGATGGAAAGGGAAGGCAATTTGCAGCTCCAAGGTCAGGTCTTAACTCCCTACCCTCTGATAAAAGGGAAGGAAGCCTAAAGATAATGTCAAAGATCTCATGTCCCATCTCCTCCCCAACAGTGAACACTCTAGCGAAAGGTTTAGGCTTTTTTCCATGCATACTGGACATACAGTAAAAACGGGCACAAACCCCACTATTAATAAATACAATGCTGTCATCTCCCTATAATATCAACCTACACAGAGTAATCAATGACTTCCAGGCAGGATCTAAAGGATATTGCCTTGTCACAGCACAGCTCAAGTCTTTTGCTTCCTAGAATCTGATACAGTTAAAAAGGCAGTGCAGAACTGGAGCATTTTCAGCAACAGATGGTTTCGCAAGCATTTTATTTCAGTCTCTTTTGCTAAAATATGTTTCTCATTACTCCTGGCTACAAGCAGACCGCATTTGCTATCCTCATTTGCCACCCTTTTTTTTCCTGTCAAGATGTACAAATATGGAAGTTTTGGGGGGTTGTGGGGGTTTCGGAGCGCGTTTTTTACCATCCATCCCGGCGGGCAGGAGCACTCCCCAGTGATGTGGTGACAGACGCCTCCGTTCTGGCACGGGCACCTCTCCTCGCACTGCGGGCCGTGCTTCCCGGGGGGACACAGGTCCTCACAGCTGTGCACAGGGTGGGGACAGCACAGACACCCGTTACCACAGGCCCCAGCCTTGTTTTCAGTGCTATCATCATCACCAGCTCTTCCAGCCAAAAGCGTGGAGCACAGAGCAGTGTGACACAGAGAGATGTGCACCGAGCGTTGTGCAGCATCCACACAATGGATCTAAGGAAACAGACCTGGCATTCTAGGAATTACTCCTCCCCAAGGCATCTCTTTATACGCAGTTTGGCACTCATTCACTGCTGCTGACACAGCTCTGGAATGACCAAGGCCAAACAACTCTATGTTTCAATGCCGCTTCCCAAACCTGTGGCCAGACTGACGGCCATGAAGAACCTTCTGCTGCTCCTTTTTGTGCCTTTTTACCCATCTGGGTCAAGGCTTTTTTTCTCTTGGCCGCACATCTGAATGCGCCCTGCAACAAAGTTTTGCCCAAACCTTGCTCAGAATGGAAGTTCATCTAAACTCTTCAAAACTCATACCCCGCCACCCTGAGAAATGACACTGCCACTGCTTACAAGGCGCCGGTGTACCCGGGGGGACACCTGCACTCGCCGGTGACGTGGTCGCAGGTGGCCCTGTTCTGGCACTGGCACTTCTGGTGGCAATCGTTGCCGTAGGAGCCGGGGTCGCAGCGCTCCTCGCAGCGCCAGCCCTTGAAGCCTGCGGAGCAGTGGCAGGCGCCGGTGATGGGGTTGCACAGGGCCCCGTTCTTGCACTGGCAGCGGCTGCTGCAGTGGGGTCCCCAGTGGTCGCTGTCGCACGCTGGGTGGGCAGAGGGAGAAAAGTGAGGCGGTTTTAGAGCAATTCTTACTGTTACAGCCATGTAACAACAAGAAAGAAGTTATGAAATGGAAACAGTTATTCCTCCTTGGTCCTTAAGGATCGTGGCAGGCAGATCGGACTTCATTTATGCAATTCATGCGATTGATTCTTCTCGACAAAAGCCAACATCATAAAACACGAGGCTGAAAACTAAACGTGAGTTTGAACCTCTTAATTCTCGGAACTGTTCATTATAACTCTCCACCATCAAATCATGAGCTTCCCTTTACAGACAGAAGTCTTGCTAACTTAAAAAAATGTAATCTAAATCCACCAACAGCTCTCTGAATCCCACAAGGAAGTTGCAAAGCTTGCTCAGTGTAGACTTACGATTTTGGGCAAATCAAAGAATTCCTAGTTGTTCACATAATTGCAAATATTTCCTTTGCAATCTTGCAATATACTGATAGGGCAAAAGAAAACACAAGAAGCACTTCACCAAGGGAAATAGGTAATTAACAACTACACGGTTAAACTTCATCTGGATGTTACAAATTTGGTTATCCTATGTGTCTTTATGATCATTCAAATCCATCTTTTCTTGTCTGCCCCAATGCATCCCATTAAAGCCCTCCAAACAAACCATTCAGAGCGTATTTCAGTATCAAAAGAAGAACTTAATGTTAAGGAAGAAATTTTATCCTAATATACACAAGGGTTCTTTAAAGAGCCAGAAGATTAGGGTCACCTGGAGTTCAACAGGAATGTGTTAATCATATGGTCAAATGATCTGATTTTATTTTTATGTTCTGTTGATAACAGCAGCACAATGGGAAAGCCTCAATTGCAGTGACTGTAAGCCCAGGCTCTCCTCTTGGAGACTGACAACCATTGTTCTCCCAGTCTTCTCCTGGGGCAAAAAAGGCAGGCAGAGAACAGGCACACTTTCCTAGACTAATGCTAAGTAATTCAAGAACGCTCCTCAGGGTAGGAATTATTCAGCTGTAAGAGCTGTTCACCCAGGCTACACAAATAAAAAGGAATTAGGGTCTTTTCAAGAATCTACTCCTTAAGGTTGTTTTTTTTTTTTTTCCAGGATAGGTCACTAGAACATGCATCCATAAATGGAGATATTGTGAGCACTTGCACACAATAAAATAGAGAGCAACAGAAAGTAGTGTTACATATTATAAACACCCAGCAATGCTGCTGGGCTGTAAGAACAACTGCCTATCTCATTATTGGCCTCTCTCTCTAAAGATGTGTGGGTTTTATTGTGGACAAACAACAACAACAGGTCTACAACAGTTTTGTAGTGCACTTCTCCCTACAGCACACTGCATCTCTCAAATTGCCTTTTGGTATGATAACTTCCATCATTTTCAAGATGTCTGCATAGAGTAGAATGTATAATCCTCCTGCTCAACAGGGAAGGAAACTAGCTATTTTGGGATATAAAAAATACACGTACGGCTCTCATGATGCCTGAGACAGTCATGTGTTCTATCATGACAGAGCAGAAACCTCTGATTTTTTTTTTAACATGTGCATTCAGATCAAAGTCTTTCTCCTTCCAGATAAAATTTCAATTTTTGCCATTTGTCATGGAAATATTAAGTAATAAATCAAACTATTAACAATAATAATTTTAAAAAACCAAACCAAAACCCTAGAAGCCCTGTCCAGATGTGTCTGATAAACAGGAGAAGTCAGACTGATTGCCACACTACAACTGTTCCAGTGCAGAGCTCAGGCAAGGAAGGAGGCAGCCAGAACACGCCCTTGCCACGAAGATGGGGCTGGCAAGAGAAGATTTACTCTTGGCTGGTAAGTGAGAGGTTGTGTTCTTCTACCAGCTGCTGGAAATGGGGTATTTGGTGCAGCCAGCAACATTCCTGCAGCTTCCCGAAGACCCAGTGCGACGAGCCTGAGAGCCACAGGGCCCAGAAACTGCTCCCACCAAACATTTGCCACTGCATCCAGCACCCAGCCTCACCTGGGGAGGATGCACTGCCCAGTGCATAACCATTAATGAGTTTCCTGGCATGACCTTTCATTATGTTCACAGGAAATCATTAAAATAAAAGCACATCCTACGGCTGGCAATAGGATTCCCAGCCTCAGGACCATTCTCCTGGCAATGACCAGGTGAATAACAAATACTGACTCTGCAATCTTTCATTATATTGCAGTGGTGGCCCCAGCACAGTGCAGTTTTGCCACAATCCTTCACACAAGGTCTGTCAGCAGCCTTCCATCCACCTGTGACTTATGGACAGAACTGTGGAAAAATGTGCAGGATTAAGGGGAATAAATAATAATACTGAACAAGATGGATAAATCACTTATTTTACCTGTGTGTCCCCTGACTGATCATCAATAATATTCTCCATATGAAATCAGAGTGATTTGTCAGAAACTTATGATCAATTTACTACTAGAAAAGAAGAAGGCAAAGGGTAGAAATGTTTCCTGTGGAGAGTTTGGATTACTTTTAATTAGTTTTGGAGTTTAAATTTACCAGTTACTACATCAGACTATTTCTAGGATTCAAACACAGAGAAAGCTGGGCTGGAAGTCACACACATCTGCTAATGTGGTGGAACGGGACAGTCTTTGAGTCAATGACTACTGCCTGGTTACAGAGTGTCAGCAGGAGTCTAATGAGAAGTCCTGTGCTGGCTGCACCCAGGTCACAGGCACACATGCACAGGGCACACACCACAAGCAGGCACCTGCAAAATCCTCATACACTGATTTTCTGAACAGATCCAGAGCTGTGATACCATCTCTCTCAGCACAAGGGGAAAGGGGAGCAATGCATAGAGATAAGAAATGTTCAGAATGGTTTCAGCACAAGGATGGTGCATCTCAGTCCCAGTCACTCCTGCAAAGTCTGAACCACTCTGAGGTGCGACAACCAGCCAGTAAACCAGCATTAATTTTCTGTGTTGATCCTACAGAACTGGCCTACTGTTGTTCTGTTTTACACAGAACACCTTCTTTACAAAAGGCCCTCTTTGCCTTTCACGTCATATTCACCCTCAGGTTTTTTTATGTTTTAAACAAAAGAATTAGTTAGTCTCCCTGCCAGCTTTTTTATCAGATTCACAGGGTCCTCTCTGCCTTCACCTTATGCTGTAGGGAAAAATACAAAATGCACATAAACACCACTTTTAACACTGTGGTATTAATGTCACGTCTTCTTTTCCTTTTATTATTCACCTGGGAATATCTTTTTTGTCACCACAGTATGCACTGTGCACATCACACAATGCCACAGACACAGGAAGGAGAACTTTGCTCTCTGCTTTGAGCAAAAGCAGGAATTCACCTTTGGAATAAGAGCACTGCATTGCCTAATTCTGTTTAACATGAGCACTATGGTAAGAATCTCTAAGACTATGCAGGTCTACCATCATAAAAATTCTTGCTGACACTAAGGGCCAAGTGACTTGAGAAAAAGGGAGAAGCTCAAGGATTCCATGGTAAAAGAACCACCTTTGAGAAGAAACTGAAACCTGTGATGGAAACTGCTACCAATTTGGGGCCTTTTGTAGCATCTTTGAAGATATAAAGTTCTCCTGTACAGCATATGATTTCCTTGTAAAATAACTGTAATGAACATTGTTATTGTGCTGGGCTAAATGTAGTTTTATGCTAATGGTTTCTGCGATTTACAAACTGGGGTGGTGGAGCCCAGATATTTTAATTTCTTTTGTTTAAATTATTTTTTTCTAGCAATCTTGAAAACAGGCATAGAATTTGGCAACTACTTTATTTCTTTTTATAAACAAAAAACACTTTTAACTAAATATGGTCACATGCTTGTAAGTTTTTTTCCTGCTTTTTTAAAATGTTGATTTCATTAAAGGGCAACAACAAAAAAAATGTGCAAACAAGTCCCAGTTTATTCCTGATAAACCCACCTTGATCACCTAAAATTCTGCACTTCTCTAAAGGTTGACCTATAATAAGAAACAAGTAAGGCTATCAGATCAAGCCAAAGAACAGTTTAGAAGAGAAACCTCCTTAGAAACTCTAACTTGCAACTACCTTCTAACTATGCCACAATTTCCCTTATAACTTCATACTCAAGCCATAAAATGTTTATTGCAATGCTATTTTTAAAGATCACTTATTTTTGTGCCATTGGGGAGGGAGAAGAACTACGGCAAAACTAAGATTTACAGTCCTTGCTGTCAGTTTCTTGCAGGTGTCTCATATGGAGCACCAAGACAACTAAATGAGATTTTAGTCTATCTTACCCATCTTTCTGCAAGACACATTTCAGTGTGTTCCTGGAAATACATACCATGGCTTGAAAACAGAGGAGATTCTTATCACTTCATTAGGCTTATGTATTTTTATGGTCTTTTAGGAAAACTGAAAACAAAATTCCCTACCACAGACAGCAGGGAGTGAATACTCCCTCTCTTGGAATGCAATATTGTGAAGTATAAATTTAGATAACCTAACACTGGAAAATATACATCTCTCTGCCCTCAAAACTCCCAATACAGTTTCTTGACAAAGTTTCAAGCAGCAACAGCCTTTATTAAGTGAAAGGTGATTTCCATTGCTTCGGCACATGAAACAAACTGAAGAGGCCCATAGATTCCTTCCCTTCCCTTGAAATTTCCTTTCCTTTCCTTTCCTTTCCTTTCCTTTCCTTTCCTTTCCTTTCCTTTCCTTTCCTTTCCTTTCCTTTCCTTTCCTTTCCTTTCCTTTCCTCCCCTTCCCTTCCCTTGAAATTTCCTTTCCTCCCCTTCCCTTCCCTTGAAATTTCCTTTCCCTGAAATTTCCTTTCCTTTTTCCTTTCCCTTTTCCTTTCCCTTTTCCTTTCCTTTCCCTTTTCCTTTCCTTTCCCTTTTCCTTTCCTTTTTCCTTCCCTGAAACTTCCCTTCCCTGAAACTTCCCTTCTCTTGAAATTTCCCAGAACCTTCCCTTCCCTTCTGCCAACCATAGACAGTGTGAGTAAAAAAAGGACAATACTGAGAAAACTTTGATTTATCCAAAGGAGTACTCTGCTGACAGTCTTGTTACTACAAACAAGATTGCTAATCCCTGGACGTGCCCCAAGGTGGGACTTCAAGAGCCAACAGAAGGGAAATCCATTGATTTTCTAAGCAAAAAAATGACAAAAATATGGATGTTATCACTAATCTATACTCACATTACACCTACTGGAAAATTTAGAGAGTGTTCTTGAAACTACTCTCTGGTATTTCCATCTGCAGATCTAAATGGATTGCATTTTTTTTCCCTTAGGATATTCCTGCAGGATAGGAAACAGATAATAATTCTCCCAACTAGAATTTAAGCCAAGTAATAGTAAATTCCTGCTGATTTTGAAAGCTATAAATACTCAAAGTGTGTTTTAAATTTGACAAGATGCATTAAGCCCCTAGTGACAACAGCCTGTCTGTCAGCCTGGACAGCAAATGTGGAATATGGCAAACAGAAACTTCAGAGATGAGTCAAAAAAGCCAGGAAACAAAGCCAGCTACTCTGAAAACCAGAATAAAAACATCCTGTAGAAAACCTTCAAAGTATTATTTCATAAAACCATGGGTTATTCTCCATGTAATTTTTTTTTTTATTTTGCTCTGTTCTAGTCATCTCAAAATGCTGTGAAATTGGCACATGTATATTATTAAAAAACCCCTTTTTTTTTCCTTCAGAGGATCACTCGTATTAATTATAAAATACCAGTGTCTTTTAGTAAAAGACCTACTTTACCTACATCCCAGACACAAAAATGCATGGAATTTTTTTTTTCCAGCATGCCATTTCTGTTGGATCTGGAATTTTCTTTCAGTCTTTTGTTTCTATCTGATTGCATTTGTTATACTGTAGGCCTTTTACCCTGTGGCGTATTTTTCATTGTTACTTTTTGTTTTGTGTATAAGAAAGGATTTTTATTCAAAATGCTAAGCTTAAACTTAATTCAGGGATTTTTCTTGTTTACTTTAAAAAAGCCTTTTGATCCGTGAAGTGGAAGAACAATGAAAATGTGTTTTTCAGATCTTATGAAAGACTGGAACTATATGCCTTTCACATGCCATAAATTTCCAAGACTCTTTAAAGTGCTTTGGACAGCAGAACACAAGGATGGATAATTGATAAGGAAAACACACACAGATGGTTGTTGGTGTTCATTCTATCATGTTACTGAGATAAAACCTGTTAAAAATAATTATTATTATAGGAAAAATTTTAAGAACCTGCTTTTAGTACATCCTTTCCATGACCCTGATTTTGTACAGATGTCCTTGTAGAACCATAAGTTAGCTGTCTTCCTTTTTTTTTTTTTTTCAATGACTTGAAGGTCATATTAGTTGTTTTTTTTTAATTGGCCACAAATGACATCCTTGAAAACCTACTAAGTGAGCTACTGAAAATATATAAGCCCGCCAATATATAAGGCAGATTGAAATGAAATCAGCACTAAAAATACTTAGGTACTGTTAGTAGGGGGAAAAAAAAAAACCACAGACCTTAGTCAAAAAATCAGCTTAGGCAAACAGTACAAATTACTGGGTTTCCAAAATGGTGAAAAGCAGAAATGAAAAGTTTCTCTGGTCCAAAAAATATTTACAAAGCAATAAAACTATCACCATTTACTGGAATGCCTTCCTTTAAGTAAATCTCAACATAAGTAAATTTAGTAACTCTGTTTTGTGGAAAGCAATTTTTTTGTTTCTACTTTTGTTAAAGACTTATACTGTAATTAAGCAAAATTCTGAAGCACGGCCATAAAATCTATTAATTTCCCTAGGACTTCCAAACCAAAATGGTTCATAGCACCAAAACTACACTAAAAATAAGAATATTATTATTTTAAATGCATAGTTGTACTGAACCTCTAGACAAGCAGAGATGCTATATAGCCCTGGGAATTTTGATGCCACCTACCACAGTGACACTGTAGTGACTGTTAAAAATGAAGGTGATGGCAACTTCCATTAATATCTGTTTTTCCTATTTGCACCTCATCTGACTTGATGGTGGGTTAGTTTCTCAACTCAAAGATATTCAGCCTCGTTAGAGGGGAAAGTGTTCAGCTGGAAAAACTGAGGAGAAGTCAGGGAAGTTACAGCAGCAATAATTAAGAAGAATTATGGGTAGTGAACATAGGGAAGACACATTAAATATGAACAGGTTAAATTTAAGATTGTTTATGACCTGCTGGCACTTTTGCTTGAGAGCTGGGGTAGGGGAAGTTCTGCACTACTTGAATAAGCTATTTCTCTACATTTTCCATAAAAGTAAAATAGCTGTCTGCCAAGATACTCTGCAGTTTTGCCTGCGTGTTTACCAGCTCCCCAGTTCTGGGAACCAATGCAAGGATGTGGTTAAAACCAGAACTTATTTCTGCAGCCTGCTGGATGGCCTGGAAAACTCAGGGATGAGCTAACTCCCTAAGCGTATCTTGCAAGCTGCATTAGTCAAAGAAAGAAAAAAGGAAAGCAATGCCCTGGCCAAAAAAAAAGCTCAATTTAGGAAGACTCTGTGCTGTCAAAGTATGCAAGGTGATTCCAGGCAGGTTCCACGGGGACTGTCTCACTGG
The DNA here is from genome assembly GCA_013398275.1 of Promerops cafer. NCBI lineage: Eukaryota > Metazoa > Chordata > Aves > Passeriformes > Nectariniidae > Promerops > Promerops cafer. The sequence goes on along the minus strand of VZSE01011627.1, from coordinate 35,083 downwards.
GGTGCAGTGGAAAAGTCACAGATCCACCTCTGCAGGGTTAAAGGAAATCAAGGATGCACTGGGAAACTGGCACTGCCCGTGGCTCACGTGAGCGTCTCTCACACAGCAGCGCCAAGGGATCCAGTTTCTGCCATGGCCTGCATCTGCCAAGTCCCATGAAGAAAACAGCGAGATTTTCACGGAATTTGAGAACTTTACAAAACACCCACGGCTGTGAAGGAAATCTGATAGCAGCAGAGCTACTGTAGTTTAAAAGTTACCTTAATAAGCCCTTTAAAGGTAAAGGTTTCTCTGAGGTGCCAGCTTAGACCTGCAGCTTAATATATCAAGGAAAAAATCCAATTTTCTTCTTATGCTTTACAGAACCCTGGAGACAAATTATGTCTTCATGCCACATTTTCTACTCCCATGACTTCAGACTATAGTCCCAATAAAGCTCTACTAATCACCAACAGAATCAAATTAGAAATTAAAACCTAGTGATTCCAACAAATCTCAAGATTACTTCAGCACAATAAAAATCGAAGAATCCCACTCCCATTTTCACAAACAATCCTAACCATGCTTTAGTCATAAACCAAAGACATGTCATCCCCTTTTCTGCTTTACCACTCATGCCAGCTGGGGAGGATCACAAGGCTATAACCATTTCAGACGAGTCAGTGTAATATTGATTTTTGCCTCTGCTCCAGCTTATTCAGAAAGTGTCCTATTGATTTTGAAGGAATTATCTGTGGACTGCTAGGCATGACAAGAAAAACAAAGTGGACGTCCTGGTTGTGGATCTGAACTGCACATCCACTCAAAACGGACCATCAGGTTCATGTATTATCCATTATAATACAGACAGTAATACAAATAAAAATAATATAATATAAATATATATAGATAATATAAATAAATATAAAGTAGTGTTGCAGGAGTGGGAGCAGAAAACAGGCAGAAAACAAATGACAAATGTGCAACAGGGTTTGATCATCTCCACATCTACACGGACAACTATTAGCACATAATTCAACTACTAGCACAACTTCTACAGAAGACTATTCTATTCTCAACCTGTAGCCAAAAGCACTCTTAAAAACAACCCAATCTGACGCCTGCCAGTTAAAAATTTGATAAAACAGTAATCTAGTTCAGGAGGGAAAAGTTTTGTCCGTTTGTTCTTCAATAAAATCTATTTGTTAAACCTATATTTAGCTCTCTGTGCACTTTTGTTAATACTGCACTTGTCCCCAGCCCAGAACTGTCCAATTTATATTCCTGGAATTCACAAGTATTTCTTCAAAGGGGAGCTGACAGCTTATGGATTGTGCTGATTCACTTGCTTCTCTCACTCAGCACATCTTCTGTCCACTCCCCTGTCCTGACTACTGTGTGCAGTCAATAAATCTGTTAGAATAAATTGTTTCACATTACTTTCATCTCTCCCACTAGAATGCAAGTGTTCTGCAAAGGAGTGACCTCTTGATCCAAGTGGTGTTTCCTCTCATATATATATCTACATTATCATCACCTTCTTGATCCACCTCACACTGATTTTCACTGCAAGCAAACACTGCCTAATACACTCTATTTCCTTTAAATAAAAAGAAAATATCTGAAGAAAAATTACACCTTGTGCAGGAAATGTTCCCCAAGGAAACATTATTTAATTAACAAAACTCCTAGGCCACCACTCAAGTTTTCCTTGCTGAAGAATACATCCAATCCTGTTTCCTGCTCAGCTGGGATGTAATTTTTTTAGAAAGGCAGAGGATGTGGTGGGGAGCGGAGTTATGGTCTGGGTTAGAATTGAGCACTGAAAAAAGGCAGGCTCAGCACTCCGGTCAAACCTGAGGCCTCCTCTCCCTAAACTGAGAGCAGCCACTGACCTAAACAATTCAGGAATTGGCAAAGATTCATGGCAATAAGGAGGTAATATTTGCTACAAAAGGAAATGGGAGTCACCCAAAAAATTTATTCCCTCCTGAGAAACAACAGATAAAAATCAGTCTGGGGGGTTGGCAGATGGACAGATGCTGCAACAGGACTAAATCTGTTCTCAGATACTTGCAGATAAAATTCCTTTGCAAGGAGAATAAACAATTCCAACAGAGATAGGACAGCAATTTGGAAGAAAATGTTTAGTTCTGCAGTTTTACAAAATGTTTGGTCTCTAGGTAGAACAGTTCCTTCCAATATGTGTGGGTCCATGAAAATGAACAGATGACTACATCTGGAAGTTGGCCTAATACCTCACCCTTTGAGGATATCTCCTTTTCAGTCAGGGCATTTTATCTGGTCATCAGCAGTCATAAAATCCCTGAACCTTTGCCTTACAAAAACACTGGCCTGTCTTTCAAATGTGGTTCCATGATTCAGTTAAGTAATGAAAATGTTTATTTGATGGACATTATTACAGTAGGGCAATATGCATATATTCCTACTGAATTAATAACTTGCTATATTAAAAAAATATTTTAAAAGCACAGATCTTTATTTTGTATCACTGTACCTTTCTGTTACTAAAACCAAGTTGGGGATCATGCAGAAAATACAACTAATGACAGAAAATCTTCTATATATGGCAAGCAACAAGAAAGCTCAGAAAGCCAAGCCCCTCTCACTTACTGTATTTCCAACACTATCCACTGTTTTTCAATTCAGTTTGACCTGTGCTGTAGCTCATGTAGCTTCAGATAAGAAAATCATGGACAGATAGCAGCAAATGTCAGCTCTCAAGCTCAGAAGGACAATCAAGTGAAATCAGTAACTTTCTTAGGTTTGTCCATGCAGAAGGGATAAATCCCAGAACAAATGTTCCTGTAGCACATGCACAGAAATATCCCCTTCCTCAGCGTGACTCCCTTCTCTTATGGCTACACCAGTGATCCCAAACAAATTTTGGCAGTTCCAGGTAGCCCTAACGTCATGCAGGAGCCTTTAGAGGATCACCAGCCTCTCCAGGGATCACTGTTCAAAAGTACACAAAAGGCAACCAGCTGAGGAAGAAGCAGAGGAAAAGAGCTGCAGATGTACTCAGAGTGAATTATACCAGACAGGTAAGAGAAATGGACACCAGAAACCCTGTGAGAGGAAGGGTTATTTCCAAAGGCAGATTTAGAGGTTCCTGTCTCATCTAAAGCACAGTTTCAAACTCGAAAATCTCCATGAATAACAGTATTTTTGCAATTTGTGCTGTCTAATGATTCACATTTCTTCTGCATTTTTGATTAGTTACTAAAGAGCTCAATACATAAGGTTTTCAGAGAGAAAGATAGCATGTTTTGACAATTTATTTTGACAAATCAGTACATTAGATTAAGACCAGTCTTACAGCAACGCTCTGCTGTGAAAGAACAATGGTTCTTTCAGTTTTATGCCTTATGCAAAACTTGGGTGTTTCTCTGGAGCTATATATGAATCCCACGTAAGCATACACGAAAACTACACAACAAATGTAGTAATTAATTTTAAAACAGTTAAATTCTTCCTCATGCCAACAAATATGCTGCTGGAAAACAGATCAGTTCCAGATGAACTGAATTATGATAACACCATGTTTGAAAATTGAAGAAAAGAACATTTCCTTTTTTTTTTTTTAAGAAAAATAAATGAGAGTGGTTAATTTTATAGGAATAATGTACTAAGTAAAACTAGCAGTGTCATATCTTTGCAATTTGTTTGCTAGAAAGGTATAATGTCTATGGAATTTAATTTGTACATACAGTTTTTTTATTGTTGGCTAAAATACATTCTTTTCAACTGGACAGTCACTAGCAGAGACCCACCTTGAACCTCATTGTAACAAAATATGTAGTTTTATGTTAGCCTCAAAAATACACTTTTAAAGACCTTAAAAAGGGGGCCACAAGGCTGGAACAAATAAAGAATTATAATGGATTGAAAAATTACTTTGAGAAACTGTATTTCAGCCAAAGGGAAGACAAGATAATGATTTGTGTTCTGCACAATTCTGCTCTCCTCATCTCCTGCACATGCTCTTATGGCCAAGGGAAAGGAGAAGAAAGTGGGAGAAATTTGAGCAGAGTACAATGAAAGACATTGAGAGTTCAGGGAGTGAAGAGTGAAGGGAAAAATGGTTGAGTCAGTGGCAGAGTGAAAAAGGAGAACAGAGTTGCTAGGAAGGCTTTCCTCATAGCTTTTAAATGTGACCTGGCACCATCAAACTTCGCACATTAGTAAAATAAAAACTCTGAGATTTTCTTGCATGTAAAATAAAGTTATGTCTTTACTCCACACACTGTGCTATCTGCGTGTTTCTGAGCACAAAAAAAAGCTCATTAGTGCTGCTAATGGGAACACTGTTTGCAAGTAAATGAAGAAAAATCGGGTTACACAGAGTAACCTGATAACTCAGAAAAAAGCCCTGATCAGAGAGCAGAAGCCCAAGCACAGAACTGATGATTATCTGTCCAAAAGAGAGGACAACACCATGGAAGCAGTACAAGACAGGCAGAAGCAGGTGAAAACTCACCACTGGAGCAGTTGGGTCCTCCCCAGCCAGGCTCACACTGACAGGTGTTGGGAGCAATACAACGGCCATGGACACATTTATCAGCACAGTGAGCTGTCAGAGAAGAGAATAAAAAAAAACAATTAGAGAACTCCTACCACTAGGAAAAATATTCTTTAAAATATTCTAAAATCGTCCTAACCCAGTTCTTTTGTATCTGAAGTACCTCTAAAGAGCAAAATAAATACCAGCGTATTTATGTTTGGTGGCATCTCATAAAAATATATTTCACTTCAGTCTCTTCTATTTCTCCTAAGTTTGAAGACTCCAGCTAAAAATGTTTTCAAATATGTCTGAGGAAATTGTCCAAATGTAATGAAAAAAGAGTCAAAGTATGATCCAGGTTGGAAACCCATCTGACCATGCTCCTGGGCAAGAGGCTCTGGTTGGCCCTGCCTGAGACTTGGATGGGATGACTTCCACAGGTCCCTTCCAACCTCAACCATCCTGTGACTCTCTGCAGCAAACCCTCATGCCAAGAAAAAGAGAGGAACTTCAGCAGGCATACAAAGAAATGCTCTTTTGCAACAGCATGGATAAAATATGATTTGCAACACACCAATATTTTAATATCAAATTTTCCAAATGATTGCATAGTTCAATTGAAGGATAAACGAACAGTGACAGTGATTAAAGTAAAGCATGACATATAAACCTTATGAATCACTGCAACCTTTATTCTAAGTGCTAAACAGGGCTGCCTGGAATTTATTCTTTTTTTTTTAAACAATTTGCAAGCATGTTTCTAAGTTAAGTCTTACTTTGAAACAGACCTTTTGTTTGAAACATCTAAGAAAAAACTGAAATGGCTTTGATATCCAGCATTATCAATGACAGAATATAATACACCCAAGAGGAAGAATCTCTGACCAGCAACAATTTGCTGGCATCATATTAATCACAAAATACCCCTAACTTTCCAAAATACATCCACTGTAATAATTTCCTTCTACTCTGACCAACAGTAAAACTTAGAAAATGTGCACAGGATGAGATTTTTCTTTGTATCAACATTTCCAGAGAAACTAAAGCAGAAATATGACTGCTATACCAATGAATACAAAGTTAAGGGGGAAAAAGACAAAAGTGGATGCTAAAAAGAAGCTTAATGGGGCTTCATGTGAATCACTGTGGATCTGAATGGATTGAAAATGTTCTAGAGTATCAGGTATTTAGGTAAAATACTTGCACATATTCTGGGTTTTTCTCTAATTAAAGATGATGAAGCACACTGGTCGTCTTTACATTTAGTGTGTCCAAGAGAAAGAAAAACTACACAAAGATCAACCATATATAAAAATAAAAAATTTTGATTATACGATCCGAGCCATTAACCGCTTATTTTTACAGCCTTTAGTTTTCGTTCTCAACTATTTCTAACAAGGTACTTTTCAGATGTGCATTGAAATTAGCTTCATTAGAAATCAACAGGGATAAATAACAATTTTTAAACGTTTGATGAAACAAGGCATTAAGACAAAGAGTTGTTGCCTACTTATGTATTATGGAAAGACTGAGTTTAAATAATACATCACAATTTTCCATTAGTCTTGCTACTTGACATGAATCACTTGTATCTTTGAACATTCCTTCCTCGTTAGTGCTGCCTTGAGCACTGAGGCTCTCCACAAACCAAATGTGTGAAAAACCTTCCAGCAAACCATGAGGCAACAGGAGGTCACTGTAAACATGCAGTGTGACCACTTGTACGAATAACCCAGGGAATGCAAACATGTTCAGCCCAAATTTCTGAGCACTGAGCCTTAAATACAACAAGGCAACACTCCACCACCTCCTCTGTGAGACAGCTGGAACAGAAGAGAAAAATAAAGAAGTTGCAAGAAACCAGACCTATCTCCGTGCACTGCCCCTCATGCCACGCTGAGCACACGGATCCACATTCTGGACATACATAAAAATCTATTCTCTAACCAAAAGAAATTATTCTCCAGACATCTTCTGGGCTAACCAATTCTTGGCAACGGAATCCTACATCTAAAGCACATGTAAAAAAAGATATTGCAGTGGACAAGGGGATGAGAGAACCAAAATTTACTACACAGAGCTACAAAGAGGTGAGGACAACATAAAAAGCAGCTAGAAGAAGATGAAAATCCATGAATGACACCAGGAACAGATAAACTAATTTCTCGTGGTTTTCAATGGAATTGTTAGGCATGGTATTAAAAAAACACCTGTATGCAGGTGCAAGTGAAAAACTTAACCTGACGGGCTTTTTTTTTTACAGACCAGTGTGAAGAAGCACCAAAATCTCCCTGGCAGCAAACTTTTTTTGCAAGGGGAAGCTCAATTTTTGTATGGAAAGCAATATGGGTTTACTCTCGCCCATTTGCTTTTACATCTTATTTGCCCTTTTCTTTTGTGCCTTATTGTTCTTTCAAGATCTTTTCTACACTCTTGCCTTCTTATCTGATGTTAAAAGAAAACTTGAAAAAATGCATTTTTATCTTTGATGTAAGTTTATGCATGAGTTTTAAGATCTGCTGCTTTTTCACTTCAAAAAGCCAGCCATAAACCAGTTAACATAAAATTGAAACACTTTGGATAAAATTATGCACATAAAGTAAATGACTGCAAGATTTAACTCCAACTTCCTCCAAATTAATTGAAATAAGCATTTGTTGTGGGGAAAAAAATCTATTATCTATTAAACTATATTATAAACATGTTTTTTCAAATAAATCCTCCATTTCTATACTGTATGCTAGAACATACCCCTTGTTTGATCCCTTTTTCCTGTGCTTAACGGCTATTTGCTACTAAAGTGAGTGATATCCAGTCATACCTTAAGACAGATGGTTCATTTTCTGTTTCATATTTTCAGGAAATTGAACAGGCATAGTTCTCCATTAAGGTTCTTAGAAATGTACTACAATGTTAGAAACTAAGTGAGGTAAATGTTCAAGCTGCCAGGAACAATCAACCTTTGCTTGTGTGCCCATCTACAAGAAAGCCACTAGAAAATGTCTTAAAACCTTTGAAATCTTTCTTTTCAGAAACATGCTAAAAAAACCCCAAGATTGCACTTTTTGAAAAAGTTTCTAGTCTGTAGCTAAGCCTAGTATCCATATGCCAAATCTCCTAGGGATTGCCACTGATAGTAGCAGACAAGTGGCAGGAAATTCTTTCAAATAAGTAAGAAATTTAGTCAATCACTCAGCCTGGGGTGGAGTTGTTAAGACCAGGAGTAAGCACTTTTACAGAACTTCACAGAATTACTGTTCTGCTTTTGAATCTGCATAAAAACTGCATTCAGATCATCTCAAAAAGTGCATCAAGTCTAAACATGAGAGCAAAAATCACAACCTGAGGTCCAGTTAACCTACTGTTCTACAGAGGTACTGGCAATAGTGAAGACAGAGGTGAGAAATTTGTACATTATTTATATCCTCTAGAAACAGGAGTTTCATGAGAACAGCACAAAGCACTCTTTCTTAGTGAAAGTTAATTAGTACTTACTAACAATATATCTACACTCTTATAAAATAGTCCATATAATATTGGAATTAGAATTAGAATTAAAATTAAAATATAGTTTCTTGTCAACCCACCTGAAGACAAAATGAAATGGCACAACCAATAAAAACACACAGATTCCTATTATTGTTGAGAAGAAGCAATGAAATTTCAATTCACACTGTGTCAAGTCATACCAAAATCATCTAGCACTAGACTTTTCTAATTTACCTTTCTAAATTGAGAAATCAAATAAAGAAACAAACAAACAACAAAATATCAACAGCACCACAAAGATTGTAGCCTTTTAGAGGCATCTTACATCTTTCCACTAGGTAAACAAAATAATCCACACTGCACAGAAAATAGAACTGCAGTAATGGAAATGCTCCAGCTGGAGATCATGAAGACTGAAGGTCTTTCTCTTTCTTCCAAGGTCAAATAAATGCAAACTCAGCTACACTGAAGGATCTGTATTTTCACATAATTTAAAGTCTAAGGCATTCCACAATCACTTCAGAAGTCAGAGCAGATATGTCTTGAGTATCAGTATCAGGCATATTTTTATGTAATAACAGGAAAAATTAGTATGTCCAATGGTATTTGAATTTTTCAGGTTCTGAATATCATTGTGTTATCACAAGGAATTTACTACATGTGCTATAGCTATGTAAAAGCTTCTGTCATATAAGAGAACCATCATCACATGATGAGTCAACTGTAGCACACTTCAAAAAGTATTCTACCTAATAAAAAAATTAAATATCATTATTCATACATGTTGTATAATAAACAAATGTAGTCATAAATTGGTTCTTCTAAGTCAAATAAATACATATCACAAAAAAGGCTAAAATCATTGCCACTGATATCAGATATATTAATTTTTAAAAAAATATTTTGACCTTGCTTTTGCACATGCAGAAGATGTTTTGAATCAAAGCCATTTTTTCAAATTCCAGGATGTAAAACATGTTCTTAACAAATACCATTTTAAGACCTCCCTAGGTCTGCACAAGGTCACACAAGAGAGAGAAAGAACTGAGCCAAGGTTGCCGCCAGACTTCTCAGACACAAATTTTCCCAATTTTGGGTTAGATGAAGAGACAGGGGTGTGTGCTACCCAAAAAAGATGCTGAGACCTCCAAACAGTTGTTACAGATTTCAGTATGTCCAAGAGAGGTCCAGCATGAGGACCTACTTAGGTCAGTTCCAAGGAGAAAAGACTTCCATTTCCCTTGTGGTTTTAAACCTTGTGTTTATTTACTCTGTTGGAAAACACTCTGATGCTTGCACTGCGCATTTTCCACAGAAGCATTAGCTAGAACCACATCAAGGCTGGCTGGCCACTCAGACATCTGAAATCCAACCATCCTGTCATCTGCATCTGCACAGCCCCAGCTGGCTTCAATGAGAGCTGCACATGCATCACTGATGAGTAACTGAGTTCCTGCAACTCAGCCTGCACAAGTCACCTACCAGAGGGGAGCCACCCCAGCACAGAGATGGACGTATGGAATTTCAAAGCCAAAAAAAACCCAAAAAAACAAAACAACCAAAGCTGAACTTACGGACACACATTTCCCTGCTCTCATAGAATCCAGGGCAGCACTGGGATTTGCGCCTGTACATTGTTTTCTCACCATGTCTGTAGGCAGTACGGTAACTGATCCTAAAGAAAGGAATGAGTGTTTGTCACATACCTTGGTTCAGAAACAAGACAGGATATATTCTTACACATTTTAAAAAACATTCTGGTGTCATAAGAAAAGAGGAAAAAATGCTTCACATGGTCTTGATTTATCTGTTCCCAAATTCAGGAGTCCAAGAGGTTCCCTGACATGCCTTAGGTTCACGGGTGGTCAGAAAGGAGGAAAATCATGGGGACTTTTTCACTTGTGATGGCTCATACTTATGGGCATATTCCTCTGAGGAAAATGCTCTTTACAAATGTCACCATTTTTTAATCATTCAACCCTTGCTTCCTTTCTGCTTGCACAGGAAGTTTCCTTTAACAGATCTTTTTACTTTTCTTTCAAGAAGCATACACTCACTTCCATCAGAACACAGCACACTGCAAGCAGCAAGGGATCCCCATGAAATTTCTGAACAAATACACCTTGCAGGCTCTGGAGAATTTAGTTTTTCCCAAGCTGTTTGTTTTCTGTTAGCACTCCATGGGATGGAACACCCCAACCTGCTAATAAAATGTATGTGACATTGCTTGGACAGGCATTTTCCATTTGACACAGATCACAGCAGTTAGACAGGTTGGACACTACAGCTAAAAAATCCTACATATCATGTGTGATTTTGAATCAAGAATCTTAACAATATCAGCAAATTGACAATATTAGGATTTATACATCACCTGTGTCGTGTGCACTTGAACCAGTTTAGGATGTCAGTGCAACTGGTGTAGTAAATCTGATCAAAAGGATGTGGATATGACTCTTGCACTGTAACTGAGTAACTGGGGACAGAGAAAAAAAGGGACATCATCAAGCAAATCCTTTTAGTACAGTCTCATTTAAGTAGGTCTTTTAAAGAATCCTGCTACTTCTTGGAATAAATATAACAAAATACTCATATCTAAAAAAATGAGACAGAAAGCTTGCAAAGAAAAATAAGCATGAAGAGAGTCATCATGTTTCTACTGTAAAACACATTTGATGAAATTCCACTACTCGACATTTAAAGAGAAGTAATGTTAGCCTAACTTTTTTTAAAACCAGAACATCTGTATCTCAAATAGGCAGCACATGTAAGCAGTGTGTATTACGTGTTCTCCTGTGGAAACTTTTATTAATGCAACTGGATAACTGAACAATTAGTTAAGGAGCCAGAAAATTAGGTTTTTTCTGTTATCACTCAAAATAGAAGAATAGGACTTTCTGAGAAACTTCTTGTAAGAACTATATCTGGGCCTATAGGAAGACATCCAGTGCATTTAAATACTAAGTGAATGTTAACACAGAAATACACCTGAGTAGTAATTACTGAAAAATTATATTACAGGCATGCCACCAAACAGTCTATTCAGCATTCAGAAATTAATGAATACTGCAGACCATACTTCCTTTTGCTTACTGGATAATTTTTAACAGAGAACTACCCACACCACACCCCCAGAAATACTATACAAAATCCTACTATTATTTTTTTGCCAAATTACACAATAATACACTGTCCTAGAAACAAATCCACTCTGAGAGCCTCCAAAGCTGTCAGTAGGGCAAGAGGAGCAGAGCCCTGTCGCAAAAGGGGAAAATATTGAATCATCCTAGAAAACTCTTTGAGAGGCTGTTTGTGCTGGCAGCTAGTCTTGGATTGCGCAAGGGAGCTTGAAAATAGAGGAATGCATGGCAAGCTCCTGCAGCAGGACTGATTCCCAGGACCAGCCAAAACACTAAACAGCCTGCCCAGCTCTCCCTCACTTCCACTCACACCCTCTCTGAGCCCCGAGCCCCCACTGCAGGGGCAAAGCCACAGTTTCCTCATCCTGCTGTCACCATCTACGGCAAGGGGAAGCACATCCAGAGCCACTCACCCCTAAAGGCACACACCCTACTCCCTGTTTTCCTGCATGAAGGCAAGCAGGCCTAATCCACCCAGCTGTCCCAGCCCAACAAAATATCAGTGGGATGCTGGCGCATGCCGGAGGCTCTGAGCTCTTACCCTGAGCCAGGGCACGCTCCACCCCTTTTCACAGTTCGTTTGCAAAGACCATTTTAGTACTGACTGAGGTTTACTTTTTATTTAAAGCATATAACAGTGACAGTGGGAGTCAAGAGCTTCTGTCTGGGGCTTTGCCCTTTCATGCTTCTGTCCCTTTGTCACCTGCCTTGGGCAGCAGCGTGAACGTTTCACTAAGCTTATTTGGAGCTCCGCCCTGTTTCCGAGACACAGCACAAGAAGGAAAAAAGTTAATGCAACGAAGTGGGTGTGCTTGCTAGATGCATTTTTCGGTATATTTTTCCTTCTGCAGACTTTTATTAGCTTGTTTTAAATTATATTATGCAGTGTAAATAATTTTATTCCAGGTTTCTTTCCCATTTTGCTTTCACTATGTTGTAGCTTCCCCCAAAACCACTTTTGTCTACAAAAACTGTGAACAAAGCACACACAATATAGCATCTAGTAACATTATACGCAAGTGCCTGACTACTAAGAACAGGTATTTAATATGTGACTACTTCATATACACATTGTTATATGAACTGTACACAGCAGCTGAGGCAGAGGTGCCAAATGCTTCACATGAAGCTCACGTAAATTCCCAAGCAAAGTCCTCAAGTGTTGGGTTTGGTTTTTTTTAGTAGAGAGACTTTATGACAAAGTAAATACAAGTTTCAATTTTCTTTGTAAAAATTCAGCCATAACAATCACAATAAATGTACAGTACAGCAGCATTCCCCATGATTAAGCATACAACACAGTTTACATTAAGTGCAGGAAATACTGATGTCCTCAAGTGAACTGTGAAAATTAAGACTTTCGCATGGACCACCTGATCAATTACAGGCACAACAGTTATGATGAGACCAGAAGTCTTGTTTGCACTATCATAACCTTTACACAAGGAAAGAAGTTCAGCAGATGCTTGAGGCTCCACCTCTCCAACCCATTGTGGCATTTTGCAATTCACATGAAATTGGATGAACAAACAGACCAACTACACTGATGATGAATTTCATTTAGCATGTTATAAATTTTTGAACCTCATCAAAATAATTAAACCACAAATCTTAATTCAGATCCTGTGAGTGCTGAATAAGAGAGAATCAGCATAATCAAATTTGGCCAAATTCCAATACGGTTAATTATATTTTGCATATGTAAAACTTCTTTTCACCTATATTGGAAAGAGCTATTTTTACTCACTTCTAGTACCCAGATGGTTGTGTAACATTGCTAGTACCACTGTAGTGGTTTTTTGCATCCTAATCCCCAATGCAAAGATGCATTTCAGCCCACTGTTAAATAGTCTTTTACTTATCCACGAACTCACCTGCCCATGCAGTAAAGTGAAATTTTTCCCCCCATTTTTAAACTCAGCTAAAAGCCTTCAATAATTTGAAGCGTGCCAAGTAAAGCAAAGCAAAATTATTACATCGGAATTTATGTCACATATTTTTCCAAAAGGAAAGTATTACCTTTCCCAGTGGCTACACACATTGGGATCTTCCAGATTCAAGGACACAGTTGAACCCATCCAATGGTACAGGAGTATGACAGGGAAGCCAAAAAGGGAGTTGAAATGAAAAACCATCTTTCCAAAGAGATGACTGTGAGGGAAAAACAAAAATATTAGTACATCAATAACACCATACAGAATATAAAGTAGCTAATAATTTTGACCCATCTGTAATCAATCTAATGCAAGGGGTACTTCAAAGTATTGCCCTGCAGCAGCAATACCATGCCCATTTTGGAAGAAGAGCCCAAATGGAGCAGTTTCCCACGAGGTCAGCTGGTGGACAAACTGCATCTCAGAGGTCCTGCTGTCCCCTCCAGTGCCAGCCACCCAGGCTGGGTGTGCTCAGCCAGGCTCTGCCCATTCTGAGAGCCAGAGATGAGGTTTGGAATAAAGGCTGGCACTTGCTCAAGACCACAAGAGTGGAGAGGCTCAGCTGTGACACAGCACCAGGAGCCCTGCACGTCCCTCATTCACAGAAGGGGTTTGTGCCTCCCCATGTGCTCCCCATGGCCAACACAGCCTCACACGTCACCCTGCACTGTCACTGCTCTTCAAATTTGAATCCCCAAAATGTAATTCACCCTCCTTAGCCAGCTGTACAGTTTCCAAAGAGAATAAACATTCATTAAAAAAAGCTGTTGTAGTAACATGAAGGTCTAAAAAGATTATCCTAACACTTTTAGTAAGCAAATTATTTTAATTTGCATGCTGAAACACTCTTAATTCAACTGGTCATTAATCCACAAATGCCAGAATGAATGCTATTAACAAGTAATTTATTTGTAATGACTTAAGCTACATTTCTGGTTCAGAGAACATTTGGCCTTATTTCCTCACTTACACCCTAATTCTAACACTATGTGGCTACAGAGATAACAAAAAAAATGAGATCTTTGAGTCTAATCTGTAGTATAATGAGAAAATAATTTCTAAAAAATATGTTTGACTAATAAATATGTTGACTAAAAATACAAATATTTTTAACACAGTAAATTAATCCAGAAATAGCAATTTCTTACTTTAAATATTATAGAACAGAATAAAGCAAATTACATCAATCACTTTATTTTATGAGAAAAAGGACCACAGGAACATGGGAAAAAAAAGAGACAAAATAGTCTTAACCCTTACTTTGGAAGTCAGCATAAAAAAAGCTCGCAACAAGAAACTATTATATTTAAGTTATCTGAGGATACAGAGATGATCCCATTTTGCTAAACTGCTCTTGAAAAATCAGACTGCTGAAAGATATTTCATGGTCTGTAACTATTTCTCTGCATGCAGCAAAGCAGTCAATGTGCAGTTATTTAAAGAGCAGCTGTATTTTCAGCTAATAATTGCAGTGAAGTGGTGATTTCATTGAAAATATTCACTCTGATTAAGCAGACTGTAAATGGTATTTCCTTTTATTCTCAACTTCAGCAACTTTCCTTTTGCAGGATACATTTAACAAAATTTAAAATTAAAAAACAAAAATAAATTTGCATGAACCCCCTAGAGTAAAACTTGATTGCATTCCAGATCTTTTGCTTAATTATTACGGAAAATCAAAACAGAAAATCAGTACAGCTGATTAGCATTGCTAAAGTGTTGATATTAGCAATAAAAAATGTAGATGACTCATTTAACTATTGCTGCCTATGGTTTGCACCAAGAAAAACTGTTCAGAGATTCATTTTTCATACCGTATATTGCTCAAATTATCTCACCCAATAACACAAGAGTATTTTCATTATCTACACGTACGCGGAACCTGTAGTTTAAGTACTGAAACAGCTCATTTTGAGGAATGCCTTCCCTGTGCAAATTAGTTCATAAATCAGACAGAAAAAAACCCAACAAATTTAAGATAATCCTTGGTGTTTCACCACCAGGACTTCCTTCCACAACAGAACAGTAAAATCTTATTGCCTTTTAGCTTTTTCTACATCATTTGAGGCAAAACCTCTTGTTGACAAAGCTGTATATTTATTCCTGTTTCGGCAGGAATTTTAAGGCAGTTCCAGTCTCTGTTCAAGTCAGACTTCTCTGCTTCCCTCAGCTGTAATCCATGCCCATGATTTAAAAATTTTAACAGGTAAGCAGTGGAGTTGCATGAAACAGCTGTAGAGTACTTCCCTAAATCTCTGTAAACTAAGTAAGGAAATTTAACTCGTTATACATTTATTATATAAAAATCAGATGATCAATAACAGTCATATTAAAAAATTAACCTGATAATCTCAAAGTTACTAAAAAGCTCATTTTAAAATGGTGTACAAAGTATAGTCCCATAAATTACAGGTACTCCCCTAAAATACATTTAAACTTGGACAACTACACAAAGTGTATTTGTCTCACTAGTAGGCTGATAAAAAATCCTGTATGTGCACTATATAAGCACAGACAGTTAACCATTAATACCCAGTATCTGAGATTTTAGGCACTTTCTCTGCCACTAGCAACTGTGTTGACAGTTTCTATTTGTTTGGGGTTTTGTTTCCCCATGTAGAGTTCAGGATCAAAACCAAAGAAAGAACAGATAACTAAAAAAAGAGGCAAAAAATTGCTTCTTCTTTATGAGGTGAAAATTAAGACATGCTTACAAATTAATCTCTCCACCTACCCAGAGCAGAGCCACAGGTAAAACTGTGGGCACACAGCTCTCCCTCAGATTTGTTGTAATAAACGGTAAATAAATACAGGTGGAGCTGGTGGGGGGAAGCACGGGAAGGTATGATGGACAGGGTAAAAGAAGCAAAGGTTGCTCAAGGCTGCAAACAAGTATTTTTTGGTCAGCAAAATCAAGTGCTGCCAGAGAATTAACCAGGATTAGAACTGCATGAGCAATAGAGAATAGTATGACACAGTTGCTAACATGACATAATGGACCTAAGACCAAGGGAAATGCTGAGGCAGCTTTCCCATTACTGTTGCAAAAGCATTTTTACCATTGAAACATGAAAAATGCAGCAGGAACGGGCCATTTAGTTAGAAGACAAACTCCAGAGTGAGAGCCTTTCGTACTCCGTTGTGGCATCTCAAAGGTATTACAGCACTCAGTCCTGCCTTTCTGCAGCGATAGGGCACAGAGACATCAAAATCTTTTCCGAGCTGCAAACCCATGGGCTATTCTTAATTGCACTGACATGGGATCAACCTGCATGTACAGCAAGTGCTACTTCAAAAAAAATCTTCTCTCCGTCCTTCATAGTTTTCTCCAATTTCAGACTGAACTGTAAACCACACAGTTGTCTGTGCAGAGCCCCTTGCAGGTGTCCTTGCCCTCACTCGCTCCAGAGCACCCCACAGACTTGGTGACTGCAGCTGGAAATTATAGCTCCACATGAGATAAAAGAGTTTTTCTAAACATTTTTCAGTGAAGAATTGTTTGGTCTTTCACTTCCTACAGTCTTTTCCATAACACTCTTCACTCCTGAGGCTCAGCTCCTCTACCAGGGACACAATTTGCTTATAAAAACACGTCTCTCAGGACTGATGTCAGGCAGAGCAAAATTTGAATCTGACCTAATCTTGTCAATGATGATTAATCCTGTGTTAGCTTCCGTGAAAAAAAAAAACAACCCACAACTGATTGCTTTTATCGATTACATTAGAGAATTAATGGATGAAGAACAGAAGGCGTTTTCCCTTCGGAAATCAGTAAATCAGTTTGACACTTTGTCACATGAAATCTCACTCATAAAGCAAATACGAAATAATGTGAATTAGGAGCATTATCACACAGACCCTAGGCTGGCTGAAGATGTACAGTCACAGCAAATGAAATCTGACTGGTCTTTTCCCAGATCCACAAAACATGTCACTCCAAAGGCAGCATCGACTGTCACTGTCACGGGGAGCTCAGGACAGACCAAGCTGGCAGGGCTGAGACTCTGCCTGACAGAAAATGTATGGGATCTGCACAGCCAGCATGAGAGTTTGCTAAAGGATAACCCAATAGTGCCCTAAACTGAAGTGCCCTAAACTTTCACACCCTCCATGATCAGAGACTGTAAGAGCCCTTCTTGATGCAGCTTAATCAGATCTGACCCTCTTCACTTGTGCTGCTTTACTTTCAAACCTCACTGTGAAACAGACTGACACATTTGGAGAGTCCAAAGATGTTGAAGATGGGCTAAGCATGTCATGTGGGAAAAACAACTCATTTAGACTGGTGTCTGAAGAATAACCAAATCAGAGGCTGAGTGTACTGGAACAAGTCTCCTTGATGGAGACAGATATGCTGCTGCTTTTTTCAAGTTATGTTGAAAATTTAAAAAAAATTAAATCAGTAATCAATTACCATTTTCTTTGGTTATTAGATTAGATCTTTTTTATTTTTCAGTCTCTCTTTAATTTAACAGGCTTCTAAGAAAATCACGGTGTTTGTCTGTGTGCTCTGGCCTCATGCCCAATAACTTGTAAATCTATTGGTCACTTAAACTGGAAGCAGGAGAGAGGAAGAAGCCTTGAATTGTAGAGTTCCAGAGAATCCAGTGATAATGCACAAGTCTGGAGGAGACCAGGCTTTATTTGCCCCTAAGTGATGGAATTACCAGTTTTGAAAGTATGACAGCATGACAGTCCTTTAAGTAATGCTATAACTTCACAGAATGAATCTCTCTACCGTTCCTATTAAATATACATGCAATAATACATTACCTGATCTTAAATAACAGAGAGCATCCTTCAAACTATATTAGAACTGTAAACTGGAGTAAATTTTGGAGTTAAACTGTATTTTCTGATTTTTTTTCTACTTAAACATTTTCTGGTGGAAACCTGGAGGGGTTGGGAGCTGTCACACTGCACATTGTTTTGTAAGCATCAAACAACTCTTGGTTTGTAATTACAAGCACAGAATTAAATAAGGTAACTGCAGACATGGGAGGAAAGAGAAAAACCTTACCACCCAGCAAATACGGGGATTTGCACTAGGAATGCCACATGGTTCCAAATGCAACGGGTGGCTGAATACCATGGATCATGCTGCAGCACAGACCCAAAAGCATGGGAATATTGCAAGAAGGTCCTCAGGGACTCTCGTCCTTCCCTGCAGAACACTCATAAGTATCTTTTACAAGACCTGTTCTTACTGCAAAAGATCACATGAGAGTTTCCTCTAGGAATTGTCCTCTTGAAAAGCAAGATTCTCTTTGGCCCGCTGACTTCACTTACTGCCATTCAGTGAGAGTTTCTGAAGCTAGTACACTGGCAGGGACCATATATCCACTTATCAGTCCTCTTCTCCCTCAAATTAGCATTAAAAGGGTAGGAAAAGACAGTTCAGTGGAAGTCAAGTCTGCACAAGGCAAGGAGGCATGGTAAAGACAAATGTCAGCATGCCAGATACTTTGCAGATGAACTCATTATTATTCCTCAGGGGAAGGCTGCCAAACATCACAAACATGGGGTCTCTTCACTGTAGCTGTCATTGTCTGCTAAATTAGGGCCCTGTCACTTGAAAGTATTTCCTTTTTTTTTCAGGCAGATAGCAAGTATAGGTGTTGAACCATTAAGGTTACCTAGAGCCCATGGTATTGTATGTTTAAAGATTATTTCCATGGGGAGCCAGCAGGATGAGCTGTTAAGAAAAATCTTTTGGCTAAATATGCTGCCCTTTTGTTTTTCCCCTACCCAGATGAAAATTTACCAAATAAAGACACTTAAAGCTGTGTAGAATCCAAACCAAAGTTTCTGAAAAGCACACTTTGAGAAGATGAAATAGCACCTTGAACATAAAGCCTGATATGCTTGTTTGACACAAGACATTTCAGGTGAAACATAAAAACTATGTCAGGTCCTTACACAGATGGCATCTCTCAGCCCTAGGCATCTTTCCCAGGACGGATGTTGGGAGTTAACAGTTAATTCTCAGCAGAAAATGCAAATAACGTAAAATTTAGTACAGTCTATACAGTATAGGCTTGAGACAAAAATCATTACCCCCCTTCACTTTCCCCCCTCCTCTCCCTTTATTTTTTTTTTTAATTATGGTATATAAAAATATTTTTCAAATAATGTGTTTCTTACTGAAACATCTCTTTATATTAACCCCAGGTCTACCATAATAGTACAGGTGAAGACTATAAGATTAAGTAAAAATGGCTGAATGCCTGAATGCATGTGTTTAAGGAGAATTACTTCTGAAATTAGGTATTACTAGCATGTATGAAAGCTTTATTATAGAGTTAGACGAAGATATCTGTACCAAACTTTTGTCATAGTCCCTCGGCCATATAGCATATAGATTTCTGATACTTTTTTTTTTCTAATGGGAATCATAAAAAAAGGACATTGCACTTGTGGATGTAACTGTGAAATCTTTGTGGTTGCTGACAAGTCGCCTGGGACAATCCTGTGGTTGCCTAAATACACCAATGCCCTGGTTCCACTACTGTGGGAATTATCATTCATGGTTTTACCCTCTCTTGAACAAAGTTTCTGTGACCCCTCTTTTCCTTTACCAGCCTTCCAGACACCGTGTCACTTCCAGTTTATTGCCAGGATATAAAGGAGTACAATCAAAGAACTCAGATAATTACTTTAGCTTCCTATGCAATTTAGGATCAATTTCAAATGTGCCCACCTTCCTTTAAAAGTCTTCTGCTTTTCAGCCCTCTTCAAAGACAGACTCTGTTTCCTTCCCTCCCCCATCACACGCATGTTCTCTTTTTCCACATGCATTTTCATCATACATTAGATTCTTCCCTTTCCTATACACAGTCTCTGTTATCACTGGCAAAATTCTTCAGTCTGCAGCTCCCTGCACTTGTCACAGCCTTTCACTGGACCCTTTCATTATGAAAATCAGACATATGAACTCCTGCATTTGTTTATAATTCTAGCTGCTAACAAGATGCTGTAATTTGTGAAAAAAATTGCTGGCAACTGCAGTCTGCTTCAGTACCTTTGTCCTTGTAAATCATCTAGTGAAATGCCATTTCGCATGTAACACCCAGAAGAAAATAAAGTTGTCTCTTCAGCTAGGTCCTGTTTTCATGATTTACACCAAGCATTACAATCCTGTAAATCTTTCTCACAGCTTAAAAACTTCACTTTTCAAATGATCTGCTTAAAAAAACAAAATTAATTAATTCTGATGCTATTTCCTCTTAACAGCTTCTGAAATATTTCAATGCATCACAGATCAGTTTTTCCACCTCCAGCAATCAAAGCATCTGTGATTCACTGCACAAAGCTTCACAAGCCACCATAACCCTACAAAGAAAATTCAAAACATTTTAGCAGAAGAATGGGGAACGCAAAAATGTTTCCTTTGACAGTTCATTCACTCACGTCTGTCTTTTATTTTGGTTATTTGCAGAGGTTGGAATGGATGTAGTACTACTGCACTCAAAGGAGAAAATGGAAGAACATAATTCAAAATCAAAAGTGACTGGTTAATTCTAGGTTTTAAACAAACCCACAATTAAAGGGATAAATCCTATCTTTATTTAAGTCTTGAAGAACTTCTGCCTTGAAGAGCTTTCACAGGGATTACAACACAACCTCAAGAGGCCTATAGAGCAAGCAAATGCAAAAGATGTGGTTTTCACAGTAAACTGGCTTAAACACATTACACCCTTCATAAACATTAATACAAATTTAAAACCATGTTTGCTGTGGAATTCTAGCACCTAGTCTCCCTATCCACCAGCAGAAGAAAAAATAAAAATTCTTGGGGAGAAATTCAACTTTGCCAGGTGCCAGTGGTGTCTGCAAGTCTTCTGCACACTGAGGATATATAAACATGCGGGTGAATGTACACAGGCACTGGTTCAATACACTCCTAGAGTATCACTTGAAGCTGTAGGACAAGATGCTGTGCTTTAGTGAATAAATAAAACCTCCAAGAAATAAAACTGCTACAAACGCTTGTGGCAGGCAGTAAAAAAGCAGATTCTAAGAATGACCAAGTAAACAACTTCGTATTTTATGCCTTTTATACTAACAGAGTAATTTCATATCAAATCTTCCTGTTCTGATTTATATCAGTATCAGTTTTCTCTTACCATAAATTTTAGGGCACATCAAATCATTACATTCTTTAATTAATTTCATCTAATGATGAATCAGAGGCTTTTTTAAAAAGAGTGGCCAATACATCAGTAGAACAAACTAATGATGGCAAATCCCTTAGAAACTCCAACAATCAGAAGACAACTTTTTTAGGCTGCAATTAATACTGTTCATCAAGAAAATTTCTCTTACTTTAATATGCTAATTTACCTGGGTTACAGATTATCTGAAACCTTTTTAAATGCCTGCTGCTGATTTCAGTTGAGGGCAGTGTAATGCAGACCCAGAAGAATCAAGAACACGTTTTTATCAACTTGAACACAAGGCCCTAAATCCCAGAAAATATTATCCTTCAGGACACATGTTGACTTCTTTAAGCCTGTACCTCTTTGCAGTGTGCAAAAGGACAGCAGTAGCACAAGCACATATCTGTCATACAAAAACAGTCTGTTCGTGTCATTGTCTGACAAAGTACCTTTCATAACAAGGCACCCTATTCAGAGATATAATTTTTGCAGACATTTGTATGCCAAATTAAAAAAAATCTCTATGATGGTGGGTTTAATGAGGTACTCTGTTATTCTCTGTAATAAAAATTAAACGAGAGAGACAGAATTCTTCAGCTTAATTGCCACATCTGTTATTAGGCACTTTACTTTGATTGACTGGAGTGTATGTGTCAGAGACTGTGCCAGAAAACAGGCAAACTTTGTAAAGTAGACTTATAAGTTATAGCCCAACTGGCACTAACAGCATCTCTGTTACAGCTTCTGCTGCCTCTCAGTTAAAACTACAGGAACATTGGCTTTGGTTCAGTCATTCATTAAAAATTAAACTAAGTACTGCAAATTCTGCCTCTTCTTTTTTTTTTTTTTTTTTTTTTGTTTTTTTTTTGTTTTGTTTTGTTTTTTTTTTGTTTTTTTGTTTTTTTGTTTCTTGAAAGTAAATTAAAAGCAGTCCCTATTTTCAGAAGGAAGAGCAGTGGTTACTTGAATGTGTGAATGTGTCATCTCTCATTAATGGACCAGAGACATAAGCAAGCAACACAGAATTTGGAAATTGCACCACATGAAATTTCACATTCAGGGGTGCATCTGCTGCCTTATTTTGCCAGCAGATGAGCAAAGGGGCTGAGGGGACAGTGACAACACAGCAGTTGCAGAGGGACTGGACAATCACAGTGAGGGAGCTCCAAGAAAGAGCAAAAATGGAATGGACACTCTCCTCTGATCTGCATGGAAATTTGGGATGAAACCTGAGCTCAGGAACTGCCTTTCTCTGAAATCCACAGATCATGACACCCAGTGAAAACCCCAGCTATCCTGAGCTGGCCAGTAACTGGTTTTATGACCAGCTGATTTTCTTTTGGCTCTAGAACCCAAACTCTTAGCATCTACTGTGCTGACATAGCAAAATGACACTTTGTCCCTCAAAAAACTTCTTTTTTCCAATTTCACACAGGCTTTCTACCAAGAGCACAGAAATCTGTGTTGCTATTGTAAGCATGAAGACAGACAGGCCAGCTGCAGTATTGCTGAAAAATACTTTTCATCCACTTCATCCACTAAAGAACAAGGGATTATTTGACCTTCCTTACCAATTTTCTCTGCTGCTCCAGAGAGTGCAAAGAAAGGTAAAAGCATGCGTGGAAGAGCAACAAAAGCTGCACCAATAACCACTGCATCTGCTCCTGAAAGGCAGAAGGATGCTTCTGTGCTGGAAGCTGAAGCAAAGCTGTCCACCATGGGCTGGGCAAGCAGTGGGCACTTGGCCTGACCCAACCTGTCAGCTGCCCACTGAACTAAGCCATGCACAAATCTTTCTTCTCTCTGGAGGGCAGATTGGGACACAATGATTCTCCCCTTCCAGGAGTGCAAGTGACTGTTTTTTGGAAGGAGTCTGCCCCAATGGGTGAGACAAGCCAGGGCAGATGCTCTTTGTCACTGTTTGAACATTTTTGTTGTGCTCTCAGGAGTTCAAGGCTGCTCCACGCTACAAGGGGGTCCAGAAAGTTTCCACACGGCTCTCTACTTTGAGGTATCTTTTCTTTTGCAAAGAAAAAGAAAAAGAAAACCTGTTTTCTCTCAACCTAGTGAGTACAGCAAAAGACAGCACTCACTTAAGCACGTTTATTTTAGATACACATTATGTAATAATCTCACACACAGTATTTTAATTGACATAACTCCCTACAGGATCTACAACACATCTTCTAACACTGCGAGGCCTTTTATTCTTGAGGCTACTCTTAATAACCACACTGTACATGGAAAGTATTTGGCTCCAGTCTGTCTAAGTGTTCCATCTTTTTTCACAAAACAAGTCAACAGCAGAGCTGAAACAGAAATCAGGTCTGCTAGTCTCCATTTTCAACCCACGCTCAGGACCCATGCCTCCAGTTTGATATTCTGCCACAATGGCAATGACATGTGCATCGTGCCCATGGTACTAACTGGGTGTAGCAAATCATGAAATACAGACTTCTGGGCCCTAAAAATTTACAAAGGAACCACCACACCCAATGTCACAACTGAGAGAATTCTTTTTACAGATATGGGTCACCTCTGAAGAGGCCAATAATGCCTTCTTCTCAGTCTAATTTTTTGCTTGTTTTTCCCACTGGGGTTCTTGCTGGAAACAGCAATGAAGAAACACACACACATATGCCAAAGAGAAAACATCAGTGTATTAAAGCTTTGCTATTTCCCTGGAGATAGGCCAAGCAACAGAAAGCAGGGTAATTTTCAAAAGTCTATTGAGAAACTTCCACAAGAGAAGAGAATAAAGTGTGTATCTAGAAGACAGGCTCCAGAAACGTTACTCAGTGGCACTAGACATTTTGGAGTGACTGCAATGGATTTGTACTCAATTCCAAAAAACTCCCTTGCAGACCAAGAGGCAGCAGCAGCAACCTCAGGCTTTCTTCACAACTTGTCTCATTGCTAGATGAGAAAGGGCATTTCCTCCCTGCATCCCGGCACTACTTCAGCAAATAAGCCAAACAAAAATCTCTTTTCTGAAGTTGGATCCACTGTCAAAATACACACAGAAAGGTTGGCAATCTGCAAAAGCACAAAAAAATCTTTTCCTGCATATTAGTGGTGCAGACCAGAACCCCAAACCACTGCATCCTTTGAGGTTCACTTACCATGAATGCATATCCTAGCTGTCATTATCCATACATAATGCAAATTGGCATGAACTAGTGTTCAGCAAGAAAGAATGAAGCATTTCTAAAAAGTGCATTAAAGTTGCAGAGGAACAATATTGTTCCAGAGATGAGATTAAGTCTCACAGCTCTCTGAAATGGGTTATGGAGATGGAAAAATCTACTGACAAGCAGTGGCAATATTTAAAACAAGAAAGCTTCTCTCTTGCTGTGTTTTTGTTTTACTCTTTCAACAACTACTCACCCAATCTTCTTATTCAATAACTAAAACTACAGTCTTTTGTGGGTTCAGAGTTTAAACAAGTTCCCTGGAAGTAGTGATATTTTTATTCAGGATCATCTTCTCTTTTGAAGTGATGGAGGCCTGTGGCATACCTGCACAGCAGCATCTGCAATGTGTAGTGCTTCTAATTGAAACCAACCCTAAAGCACAACGAGCACCGTATGCACTCTCAGCAGAGTCCATCGCAGTGCTGGCAGTTCTGCTTTTGTCTAAAAAAAAATTAATTATCTATTAAAAGAGGCCAGTTGTTCTGGCTTTGGTAGAGGCAGCTTTGGTATATTTGGGTAACACAGATGTGTGTGTCTTCACAGATCCTAAAATGCACAATGTGTCTGGTATCATGAACTTCACCTCAGTTACTCTGGAAGTTCAGTGATCTCACTTGATTCACTCCTGGTTTACTCAATGCAAGTAAGCAAACTGGACCCTCAGCCTCTGTACACTTATGTCTTCTATTTTAAAAAATGAAACTAGCTAAAATTTATTTATTAAAAAAAAAAAACAAACAGAAATAACATTCTTTGCAGACTGATAAAATCTTCATGACTTGACCCTAACCCTAACCCTACCCCCTATTCAATTTAAAATACGCATTTCAATCTCACTGGCAGGTACCTTTCAGAAACAGTTGTTATCTCCAGTATCAGTCTGGGGAGGAGGGGAAAAAAAAATGAAGACAAAGGAAGAAAAAAAAAAAAAAGATTAAAAGATCAAGTTACTCTTCACTTCCAAACAAGCTCGGCCACAGCTGTACATCAGCTTGCGAGCAACTGCTCTACAAACACACAACAGGGCTTCTGTCTTCCCAAAGGGTTTGCTCGGGTCACCCGCATGTGGCACGGATTAAAGAGGCAGGAAAGCTCCATTACGGAGCGAGCAGAGCCACAAGTTAACTGGGGGAGCTGGTGGTGCTGCTGGTAAATATCCTGTCCAGCACTCCGTCCCGAGGGGGCTCCCCCAGATCCGGAGGAGCCCACACACAGCTCTGGAAAAAGGGGCCCAAATCATCATTCTACTTTCATACTTTCACTGTCTAAGCAGGAGGAAGTTGGGAGGGAAGGCGACCAGAGAGTTAAGTGGGGTTTTCATAGGCAAAAGAGGATATGAAAGAGGCAGCCTCTGATTTTTGGTGGTGACAGAGTGATGGATTCAGGCAGCCTGTGCAGATTGTGAAATTTTTCTTATCGTAGGAAAAGAGTAAAAAGGAAAAGTGACATACAGCAGAAGTCAGGGAATAAGGCCAAACCTCTCTGCAGGGTGTGATCACCAGTAACTCTGGCCATCATCAGGTGCCACCTCCCATGTGCTGAAGAAGTCAATCCAGCCCTCAAGGCTGCAAAGGCAAACCAGTAGTTTTTAAACAAATACCTTTGTAATTGAAGAGCTGTCCACTCCAGCTGCTGTATCCTATTTACTCAGTAGATTTCCAGCTCTGCTACCTTTGAGACCAAGACTGCCACAGCTCACAACTTGTCAGGGACTTTTCTTCATGTATCAAGTGCTCTTGAACCTTCTGAAGAGGGTTTATAAATCACCAAACAGATGCATCCCACAAACACACACATAGCCATTATTTGTGCTTAAGTTCCAGTGATCATGAGATGTGTGTATTGACAGACAAATGTGGTCCAAAATTCTGTAAACACTTAGAGGAAACTACAGCTCAGCTACACATGCTCAAAAGCACACAGAAGAAAGCAATGGAGCAAAGAAGGAACGGAAGTGGAAGATCCACTTGGCCTGTTCGCATACTCCATTTTATTCCCACTGTATCTGCTCCCAGCGCTACGTTACATGGTTTTTGCTGATTTCTGACAGCAGCTTCCAAAATAACATAAATCAATTATGCCATTTTGTACTTAAAACTTAGCCAGGCCTTGGTGTGCACACACACAAACACACGACTTTTCCTTTTTTTTTTTTAACATGCAAGAGCTTCCAGTGTGTTCACATTCTCAGGGTGATCAAGCTTGGTCTGACTATTGGCTTTTGGAGGATCTGATGCCAGTCAGCCGTGCATAATGGCCTCTTTGTCTCACTGTCACATGAGCAGCATTGTGTTACAATCATTGTCACTCTGGGCTCAAACTGCAAGGCATGCTTTCACACAAAACACTCACTTTGGGGGCTCCTTTTGGCAGAGCCCTGCTATCGAAACTCTTTTGCTGCTCTTTAGTTAATCAGCCCAGCAAGGCTGAAACTTTAAAAGTCAGGATTCAAAAGCTCTCATCCAAATCAACCGATTATGAAGCTTCTCTATGGGCCACATGAAGAGCAGGGCAAGTAACGTAACATAGCCATCATTTATTTAAATCACTTTAAATCACTTTTCCTTAGCCCTCTGACAGCAGAGAATTGTGCTCCAAATAACAGTGGGGGATGGGAAAAAAAAAATTGCAAGTCCAAGTTATCTCCACCTTCAATATTTTTCTCTGGTACTTCAGAAAAACCTATGCAAGATAAAATTAAAACACTTCCACAGGACAAAGACAAGTAATTTGCCTGGTGACAATGGTATTTTACTACTTGCTCTATAAATCCTTCCAATTCACCAAGAACACTCAACACTTCCCCTGCCAAAAAAAAAATCTGGAAAATAGATAGACAAGACTTCTGTATAGGAGAAACTTCAAAAGTTGCTTTAAACATGCTGAACTCATTGAAACCCTGTACGGATGTCTCTGTTTTCATTAATGAAAAGTATTCCTACAGGGCTGAGACCAAACCACATTAAGAACAACATCCTCCTGCCCATACAGTCTCTTGAATAATTTTGTACTAGAAATTTTTGTCTTGTACAGCTACTCTTGAAATACAGCACTACTCACTCTGAAGAGGACTTACAGGACCTACCCCTGAAAGAAACAGGCACTGTGTGCAAAGAATTCATGACATAATGCCTGTGATGTGCAGAAAACTTTGGCAAGCAGTGGCTTCTTCCC
Organism: Promerops cafer; assembly: GCA_013398275.1. Classification (NCBI taxonomy): domain Eukaryota; kingdom Metazoa; phylum Chordata; class Aves; order Passeriformes; family Nectariniidae; genus Promerops; species Promerops cafer. The sequence continues at coordinate 7,489 of VZSE01011627.1, read as the reverse complement.
AAAAGAAATGGGGTTTTGCATGGAACAAGAAACTACCAGCTCATGTACCATCTTCTGTCCAGTTAATTTTTCTTTCCTTTGCAGTCCATCAAAGTAACATAACTTCTTCTGTGCCCTGGTTTGGTGTTCCACCCTGGTACTGTTCATATATGTGCCATGTGCCCTAAACACACATTACCCTCCTCTGGATCATTTTTCTTTATTAAGCAGCCTCAGCCAGCCTTCCTTTTTCTCCACACGCTCCACTGCTGCTTTGAGCAGACCTTTCCAGATGAGCACTGCCCTGCAGAAACACCACCACCATGGGTCAGCGCCACCCTCTTGCCTGGACAATTCTACCCAGACCACAAACTCTCTCTGGTCGCCTCTTGTCCAGCCCGACAAATTCACCTTCTGCATCATCCTAAGGCCATGGCTTCTCTGAGATGCCCCTTGCCTTTCATGGTCTCTTCCCATGCCCAGCATTTCCAGTACTTTACAAGATGTTGACCCTTTGTTTGGCAAAACCTTGGTTCCAGCCATCATTGGCAATATACTGGTATTACAGAGAAATAGTTCTTCACTGCCTCCTATTTGAAGACTCACATCTAAAAAAGAGCTATTATTAATCCCTTTAAATGTGTGAATTTATGTTGGCTTTTGATGAAAAATAACATAACTTCAGCTTGACACCTGTCTTCATTATTTCATTGTCTCTCTTTATTTCCCCTTGCTTTTTGTCTTGGAGTGTAGATTATCAAAAGCAAGATCATTTTTTGCTATTGTTTTTGTGCTGTTGTACATCTCCTGTGGCTGCAGTGGAGGACACCGGAGCCATACAAGCTACAGCTCTTCATGCCAGTGATCCTAAGTCTAAAATGACACACTAACACAAAGTCTTTAAATTTCTTTTTTAAAATAATTTGCACACACTTGCAACTCTGTGTGTTCAACAAAAATGATCTGGAAGGCTGAGAAATGTGTTCTTTTACAGCAACAGAAAAACTATTACATTTCTTTCCTGAGGTCACACAGCAAGTCAATGTCAAAGTTAAAATTATGTTTTCTGCTATATCTTTTCATTGTCTTGCACATCAAAAGAGCTCAGAATTAGTATCTCACTGCTGACTACAGGCTAATTTCTCTGATAATCAGATATAAAACTCTGATAAAACTGGAAGAGATGGCTGTCCACATTTTAATATAAACATGTACATCCAAAGGCATGAACCACAAATCCTTACACAGGCAAAACATCAATTATAGATCAGACAGTTTGAATGGGTTAATTAACATGAATGCTGACACAATCAATAAAGCTATTCCAGTAAAGCAAATTCCACCCTAGAATATTTCTCCTAGTTTTCTGACAGATGGCTTTAGATGATACATACTCTTTTCACAAGTAAAAAAAAAAAAAACAGCATTTGGATTATCAAGACACAGATTCTTCTCACAGATGAAAAATTACTGCAGTTATATCTACGTTTATGCTATGCTGACTGGAGCATATGAAGTCAGTACTAATTACTGACAAACTAATCTGTTAGTATTAAAAAACAGGATCAAATGCCTGGCAGTGAGTCAGTAACATAACTGCTACACTGAAATCTGATTCCACTGGCATCATTCATCAAGGAAGACATCACTTAACAGGAGTAAGAATGTAAGAACTTTGACTGTCATTTCACTACACTATTCCTGTCCATACCTAAAGCTACACTGTGCTGCATTAGAACAAATTTTGAAAAAAACAAGATCACATCCATCTTACAATACTAGCTACATAACTTTGGGTTTTTTAAACTAACATATTATTTGGTTAGACTAAAACTGTGGCACATACACAAAGAATCTGGTTTTTACCTTCCTCAAAAGCCACTTTCTTCGCCTAATAAGAAGTGAAAATGCCTAGGCAAGAAAAAGCAACGTAGAAAAACCATGCAAAACTCCTGCCAAGTAATCTGAATATAAATTCAAGGGATCCTTACCAGCTGCAGTTAAAAGCCCACTCCAAACTCTGCTAGATGTTAATCAAACTTAAGTATGGTAATGCACAGTTCCTGTGTTCTTTGCATAGATGAGTTAATTGCTTTTGTTAACTGCACTTGCTTCTTCAGTGGGGGGTGTGTGTACCAGTACAGCTGAACAGCTGATTGTGGAAAACATGGTTATGCAAGTCACCACAGGGTTGTTCACCTGGTTAAACCCTTCTGCTCACCTCAAAACAGCTCATTTAACACTGTAACCCCTGGACAGGTCCTCCAGGTGCCCACTCCCATCCTACCAGTTGCATTTAAAATGATGGCATTAGCTATCTGAATTTCAAGTAGACATCTAAAAGAGGAGATTTATATACAAAGAGCTAAGGCATCTCTCCCTGATGCAAGGGTAGTACAGTTTCTGTCTGTGGGGACTCAAACCTGGTGTGCACAGCCCTATTCCTGGACAACTGTGCCACCTCCGGAGCGTTTTACCACCTGATACACCATGTAAAAGGGGAACTCTATTTCCAGGGAAATTAAGTAGACACAGCCAGCTGACTTCACACAGGTCACTGAGCTGCCCGCAGTTTAGAATCTTTTTGCCAGATATGGACTATAATCAGTGAGCAAGAACACAAATTTCATAGCCTGTCCTGTGAACTGCTCTTTTCTGTCAGAGACTTGTAACACTCCAGACTTAAAACCACACACTAAGGAGCCAAACACAAAGCCATGGCACCTCCACATCATATTAATAGTCAATACTAATATGATGCCACTCATTCACCCCCTGTGGGAGCAACACAAATTGAAATTTGATTGTATGACAAGGCCACATGGTTGGCTGTGTATGAAAAATTAAATAAAGTTTATTACATAAGGGCCCATATATTGATGCTGTGCAGGTGCATGAGTTACACAGGCAAACAAGTAGAAACTTGGTCCTAAATTACAGTCTGTCCAGCTTACTAAAAATCTGGAGGACACCTGCCCAGCTGGTCTTTCTGATTTGCGATGAGAAATCAAACTAGACATGCTAATACTATTTCATTTGCAGGGCCAGTAACTAGCAAGCAATAGTTATTTAGCCACCCAGCCTGGTGTTTTCATAAATTCTGTCTCCAGTTCAGAGACTTGCACCCCCACTCCCTCCACCTCAAGAACACACATACCTAATTACATATGGTTTCCTCCAAGTATTGTGCTTTTGGGCACAAATACCATTTAGGGATGTTGACAAGGCAACTGAAGCCAGCTTTCAGTTTCAGTCCCACATCAGACATGCTGTTCAATCAAAGAATCTAAGACTTTTCAGCAAAAGTCTGCAGGTTATCTGCTGAGAAACAAATGCTATTCTCCAGACTTGTCTTTTTTGGGTTTTTTTTCCTTTGTAATCCCAAGATGCTGGATAAAAACATTTTTCCTATATAGTCATTATATTAATCAGCTTTCTAAAACACTGCTACCGAAGATCAGTTACCAAGTTGATAAAGTAATGTATGAAGCATCTTCTATACCAATGACATGTCCCAAGTAAAGTTTTAAACTCAGTCTACAGTGAGAACCTGGTACTTTGGAAAATCTTCAGAGTACGTGATTCTAGGAAATGCATGTTCACTTTGACTACATTTCAGTACTCAATGACTGGCAGCAACATTTAAGTAATTAATAAGATTACCAAAAGCTCTCCATTCCCAGCTCATTTGAGGAAAAGCAGCTGTGTATTCTTCCTAACTGATTTGTGTCTACATTTCCAGATTGAACTTACTCCTTGGCTAAAACACAAAATAGGAAATGTTTACGCTACTGTTACTGTCACCAGAAGAAAATCTGTGCAGGATACCACACAACTGAGAATCTCTCTAGGCAGCTTCTGCTGAGGAACATATGCTGGAACAAAATTGAGCTATTAAACAGATACGCATTTTCACGTGCAGGTCACGCTAATATACATCTATACACAAGCATCCATGTATTCCAGTGCGTACACTCGCTCCAGTCTCTGCTCAGGACTACCAAAAGCCTTCCATGAAACGAAGACCCTTTAAAGCAGACACTTAGAGGGGGGGAAAAAAGTAAGTGCTCTGAGAAGAACCTGAATCGACTCGTCCGGGCTCGGGACCGCAGGACCGCTCCCGCATCCCGCCCCACCATCCCGGTCACCCCGCACGAACGCGGGGACAAACACGCTTGGATGCGCTGCAAAAGCGGAGGCACCACGGGCGGCCCCGCATCCCCAGCCGCTACCCGGAGGATGCTTCTCCTGAGGGCAAACCCCGCTCCGGGAGCGATGCCGCCTCACCCCCGCTTCCTCCCCGAGGCTGCCACACCCGGCACCTACGGGACGGGACGGGACGGGACGGGACGGGTCCGGTCAGTGCCTACCTGTCCCGCGGGCGCCCTCCCCGTCCGACCGGCCGCCGCGAGCCGCCGCCGGGAGCCGCCGCCACCGGGACTTGAGCGAGGGGCGGTGTGAGTGGCGGGGCCGGCGGGGATCAGCCCCTCCTCCGCCTGCCCCGGACCGCCCCCGGCCAGACCCACAGACGTTTTTAACCACTTACCCGCGTTCCCCGCGCTAGTCTTGCTCGGGGCGCAGGACTGAGGGGTCGCTGCCTCCCTGTGGTCCCGGAATCGCCGCTCTCCACTCACCTGCAGGCGAAGGGTGGGACCTCAGAGGTCATTTTATTCGGCCTAGTGAAAGATAGGTACCTACCCAGTAGGTGATCGAGGAGTGAAATCGTCTTTTCGAACGACTAAA